>OZ010671.1:8158263-8758263 GCA_963932185.1 Troglohyphantes excavatus
CCCGGCACAATACTAGTTTGACTGCGCTTAAAAATTCCCCTTAACTAACTAACTGCATTCGTGGGGTCCGGTGGATCACAAATGCATAATTGAGTTTTTAGAGAAAACCCTGTATAACTTAAAATAAAGTGCACATTACCTTGAAATAAATACTTATCTATATATTTCACGTACTGGGCATGAAGACCCGGCACAATACTAGTTTGACTGCGCTTAAAAATTCTTTTTAACTAACTAACTGCATTCGTGGGGTCCGGTGGATCACAAATGCATAATTGAGTTTTTAGAGAAAACCCTGTATAACTTAAAATAAAGTGCACATTACCTTGAAATAAATACTTATCTATATATTTCAGGTGCCGGGCATGGACACCCAGCACAATACTAGTTTGACTGCGCTTAAAAATTCTCCTAACTAAATAAGTGCATTCTTGGGGCCCGGTGGATCAAAGATGCATTTTTCAGTTTTTAGTGAAAACCCTGTATATTTTAAAATAAAGTGCACATTACCTTAAAATTAATACTTACCTCCATATTTAAGGTGCCGGGTATGGAGACACGGCACAATACTAGTTTGACAGCGCTTAAAAATTCCCCTTAACTAACTAACTGCATTCGTGGGGTCCGGTGGATCACAAATGCATAATTGAGTTTTTAGAGAAAACCATAGAGTAATGATAAAAATAGAGGAATAAAAATGCCGATTTACGAGAGTCCATCACCGAGTCACGTGATCAGTATCCAGATTCCCCGCCCGCGCGAAAAAGTTATTTTCCTCCTAATAGATTTCCAATAGGAGCAGCGATGATTCACGTCGATCGCACACAAAACATAACAGAAAATGGTTCTTACATGTGCCGCCCGGTGGATCAAAGATGCATTTTTCAGTTTTTAGTGAAAACCCTGTATATTTTAAAATAAAGTGCACATTACCTTAAAATTAATACTTATATCCATATTTAAGGTGTCGGGTATGGAGACACGGCACAATACTAGTTTGACTGCGCTTAAAAATTCCCCTTAACTAACTGCATTCGTGGGGTCCGGTGGATCACAAATGCATAATTGAGTTTTTAAAGAAAACCCTGTATAACTTAAAATAAAGTGCACATTACCTTGAAATAAATACTTATCTATATATTTCACGTACTGGGCATGAAGACCCGGTACAATACTAGTTTGACTGCGCTTAAAAATTCCCCTTAACTAACTAACTGCATTCGTGGGGTCCGGTGGATCACAAATGCATAATTGAGTTTTTAGAGAAAACCCTGTATAACTTAAAATAAAGTGCACATTACCTTGAAATAAATACTTATCTATATATTTCACGTACTGGGCATGAAGACCCGGCACAATACTAGTTTGACTGCGCTTAAAAATTCCCCTTAACTAACTAACTGCATTCGTGGGGTCCGGTGGATCACAAATGCATAATTGAGTTTTTAGAGAAAACCCTGTATAACTTAAAATAAAGTGCACATTACCCTGAAATAAATACTTATCTATATATTTCACGTACTGGGAATGAAGACCCGTTACAATACTAGTTTGACTGCGCTTAAAAATTCCCCTTAACTAACTAACTGCATTTGTGGGGTCCGGTGGATCACAAATGCATAATTGAGTTTTTAGAGAAAACCCTGTATAACTTAAAATAAAGTGCACATTACCTTGAAATAAATACTTATCTATATATTTCACGTACTGGGCATGAAGACCCGGCACTATACTAGTTTGACTGCGATTAAAAATTCCCCTTAACTAACTAACTGCATTCGTGGGGTCCGGTGGATCACAAATGCATAATTGAGTTTTTAGAGAAAACCCTGTATAACTTAAAATAAAGTGCACATTACCTTGAAATAAATACCTATCTATATATTTCACGTACTGGGCATGAAGACCCGGCACTATACTAGTTTGACTGCGATTAAAAATTCCCCTTAACTAACTAACTGCATTCGTGGGGTCCGGTGGATCACAAATGCATAATTGAGTTTTTAGAGAAAACCCTGTATAACTTAAAATAAAGTGCACATTACCTTGAAATAAATACTTACCTCCATATTTAAGGTGCCGGGTATGGACACGGCACAATACTAGTTTGACTGCGCTTAAAAATTCCCCTTAAATAACTAACTGCATTCGTGGGGTCCGGTGGATCACAAATGCATAATTGAGTTTTTAGAGAAAACCCTGTATAACTTAAAATAAAGTGCACATTACCTTGAAATAAATACTTATCTATATATTTCACGTACTGGGCATGAAGACCCGGCACTATACTAGTTTGACTGCGCTTAAAAATTCCCCTTAACTAACTAACTGCATTCGTGGGGTCCGGTGGATCACAAATGCATAATTGAGATTTTAGAGAAAACCCTGTATAACTTAAAATAAAGTGCACAATACCTTAAATTAATACTTATCTATATATTTCACGTACTGGGCATGATGACCCGGCACAATACTAGTTTGACTGCGCTTAAAAATTCCCCTTAACTAAATAAGTGCATTCTTGGGGCCCGGTGGTACAAAGATGCATTTTTCAGTTTTTAGTAAAAACCCTGTATATTTTAAAATAAAGTGCACATTACCTTAAAATTAATACTTATATCCATATTTAAGGTGCCGGGTATGGAGACACGGCACAATACTAGTTTGACTGCGCTTAAAAATTCCCCTTAACTAACTAACTGCATTCGTGGGGTCCGGTGGATCACAAATGCATAATTGAGTTTTTAGAGAAAACCCTGTATAACTTAAAATAAAGTGCACATTACCCTGAAATAAATACTTATCTATATATTTCACGTACTGGGAATGAAGACCCGTTACAATACTAGTTTGACTGCGCTTAAAAATTCCCCTTAACTAACTAACTGCATTTGTGGGGTCCGGTGGATCACAAATGCATAATTGAGTTTTTAGAGAAAACCCTGTATAACTTAAAATAAAAAGCACATTACCTTGAAATAAATACTTATCTATATATTTCACGTACTGGGCATGAAGACCCGGCACAATACTAGTTTGACTGCGCTTAAAAATTCCCCTTAACTAACTAACTGCATTCGTGGGGTCCGGTGGATCACAAATGCATAATTGAGTTTTTAGAGAAAACCCTGTATAACTTAAAATAAAAAGCACATTACCTTGAAATAAATACTTATCTATATATTTCACGTACTGGGCATGAAGACCCGGCACAATACTAGTTTGACTGCGCTTAAAAATTCCCCTTAACTAACTAACTGCATTCGTGGGGTCCGGTGGATCACAAATGCATAATTGAGTTTTTAGAGAAAACCCTGTATAACTTAAAATAAAGTGCACATTACCTTGAAATAAATACTTATCTATATATTTCACGTACTGGGCATGAAGACCCGGCACAATACTAGTTTGACTGCGCTTAAAAATTCTTTTTAACTAACTAACTGCATTCGTGGGGTCCGGTGGATCACAAATGCATAATTGAGTTTTTAGAGAAAACCCTGTATAACTTAAAATAAAGTGCACATTACCTTGAAATAAATACTTATCTATATATTTCAGGTGCCGGGCATGGACACCCAGCACAATACTAGTTTGACTGCGCTTAAAAATTCTCCTAACTAAATAAGTGCATTCTTGGGGCCCGGTGGATCAAAGATGCATTTTTCAGTTTTTAGTGAAAACCCTGTATATTTTAAAATAAAGTGCACATTACCTTAAAATTAATACTTACCTCCATATTTAAGGTGCCGGGTATGGAGACACGGCACAATACTAGTTTGACAGCGCTTAAAAATTCCCCTTAACTAACTAACTGCATTCGTGGGGTCCGGTGGATCACAAATGCATAATTGAGTTTTTAGAGAAAACCATAGAGTAATGATAAAAATAGAGGAATAAAAATGCCGATTTACGAGAGTCCATCACCGAGTCACGTGATCAGTATCCAGATTCCCCGCCCGCGCGAAAAAGTTATTTTCCTCCTAATAGATTTCCAATAGGAGCAGCGATGATTCACGTCGATCGCACACAAAACATAACAGAAAATGGTTCTTACATGTGCCGCCCGGTGGATCAAAGATGCATTTTTCAGTTTTTAGTGAAAACCCTGTATATTTTAAAATAAAGTGCACATTACCTTAAAATTAATACTTATATCCATATTTAAGGTGTCGGGTATGGAGACACGGCACAATACTAGTTTGACTGCGCTTAAAAATTCCCCTTAACTAACTGCATTCGTGGGGTCCGGTGGATCACAAATGCATAATTGAGTTTTTAAAGAAAACCCTGTATAACTTAAAATAAAGTGCACATTACCTTGAAATAAATACTTATCTATATATTTCACGTACTGGGCATGAAGACCCGGTACAATACTAGTTTGACTGCGCTTAAAAATTCCCCTTAACTAACTAACTGCATTCGTGGGGTCCGGTGGATCACAAATGCATAATTGAGTTTTTAGAGAAAACCCTGTATAACTTAAAATAAAGTGCACATTACCTTGAAATAAATACTTATCTATATATTTCACGTACTGGGCATGAAGACCCGGCACAATACTAGTTTGACTGCGCTTAAAAATTCCCCTTAACTAACTAACTGCATTCGTGGGGTCCGGTGGATCACAAATGCATAATTGAGTTTTTAGAGAAAACCATAGAGTAATGATAAAAATAGAGGAATAAAAATGCCGATTTACGAGAGTCCATCACCGAGTCTCGTGATCAGTATCCAGATTCCTCGCCCGCGCGAAAAAGTTATTTTCCTCCTAATAAATTTCCAATAGGAGCAGCGATGATTCACGTCGATCGCACACAAAACATAACAGAAAATGGTTCTTACATGTGCCGCCCGGTGGATCAAAGATGCATTTTTCAGTTTTTAGTGAAAACCCTGTATATTTTAAAATAAAGTGCACATTACCTTAAAATTAATACTTATCTCCATTTTTAAGGTGCCGGGTATGGAGACACGGCACAATACTAGTTTGACTGCGCTTAAAAATTCCCCTTAACTAACTAACTGCATTCGTGGGGTCCGGTGGATCACAAATGCATAATTGAGTTTTTAGAGAAAACCCTGTATAACTTAAAATAAAGTGCACATTACCTTGAAATAAATACTTATCTATATACTTCACGTACTGGGCATGAAGACCCGGCACAATACTAGTTTGACTGCGCTTAAAAATTCCCCTTAACTAACTAACTGCATTCGTGGGGTCCGGTGGATCACAAATGCATAATTTAGTTTTTAGAGAAAACCCTGTATAACTTAAAATAAAAAGCACATTACCTTGAAATAAATACTTATCTATATATTTCACGAACTGGGCATGAAGACCCGGCACAACACTAGTTTGACTGCGCTTAAAAATTCCCCTTAACTAACTAACTGCATTCGTGGGGTCCGGTGGATCACAAATGCATAATTGAGTTTTTAGAGAAAACCCTGTATAACTTAAAATAAAGTGCACATTACCTTGAAATAACTACTTATCTATATATTTCACGTACTGGGCATGAAGACCCGGCACAATACTAGTTTGACTGCGCTTAAAAATTCCCCTTAACTAACTAACTGCATTCGTGGGGTCCGGTGGATCACAAATGCATAATTGAGATTTTAGAGAAAACCCTGTATAACTTAAAATAAAGTGCACACTACCTTGAACTAAATACTTATATATATATTTCACGTACTGGGCATGAAGACCCGGCACAATACTAGTTTGACTGCACTTAAAAATTCCCCTTAACTAACTAAATGCATTCGTGGGGTCCGGTGGATCACAAATGCATAATTGAGTTTTTAGAGAAAACCCTGTATAACTTAAAATAAAGTGCACATTACCTTGAAATAAATACTTATCTATATATTTCAGGTGCCGGGCATGGACACCCAGCACAATACTAGTTTGACTGCGCTTAAAAATTCT
The DNA here is from genome assembly GCA_963932185.1 of Troglohyphantes excavatus. Classification (NCBI taxonomy): domain Eukaryota; kingdom Metazoa; phylum Arthropoda; class Arachnida; order Araneae; family Linyphiidae; genus Troglohyphantes; species Troglohyphantes excavatus. The sequence continues at coordinate 8,164,208 of OZ010671.1, forward strand.
CCTAACTAAATAAGTGCATTCTTGGGGCCCGGTGGATCAAAGATGCATTTTTCAGTTTTTAGTGAAAACCCTGTATATTTTAAAATAAAGTGCACATTACCTTAAAATTAATACTTACCTCCATATTTAGGGTGCCGGGTATGGAGACACGGCACAATACTAGTTTGACTGCGCTTAAAAATTCCCCTTAACTAACTAACTGCATTCGTGGGGTCCGGTGGATCACAAATGCATAATTGAGTTTTTAGAGAAAACCCTGTATAACTTAAAATAAAGTGCACATTACCTTGAAATAAATACTTATCTATATATTTCACGTACTGGGCATGAAGACCCGGCACAATACTAGTTTGACTGCGCTTAAAAATTCCCCTTAACTAAATAACTGCATTCTTAGTGCTTGATAAATCAAAGATGCATTTTTCAGTTTTTAGTGAAAATCCTGTATATTTTAAAATAAAGTGCACATTACCTTAAAATAAAAACGTATCTCCATTTTTAAGGTGCCGGGCATGGACACCTGGCACAATACTAGTTTGACTGCGCTTAAAAATTCTCCTAACTTACTAACTGCATTCGTGGGGTCCGGTGGATCACAAATGCATAATTGAGTTTTTAGAGAAAACCCTGTATAACTTATAATAAAGTGCACATTACCTTGAAATAAATACTTATCTATATATTTCACGTACTGGGCATGAAGACCCGGCACAATACTAGTTTGACTGCGCTTAAAAATTCCCCTTAACTAACTAACTGCATTCGTGGGGTCCGGTGGATCACAAATGCATAATTGAGTTTTTAGAGAAAACCCTGTATAACTTAAAATAAAGTGCACATTACCTTGAAATAAATACTTATCTATATATTTCAGGTGCCGGGCATGGACACCCAGCACAATACTAGTTTGACTGCGCTTAAAAATTCTCCTAACTAAATAAGTGCATTCTTGGGGCCCGGTGGATCAAAGATGCATTTTTCAGTTTTTAGTGAAAACCCTGTATATTTTAAAATAAAGTGCACATTACCTTAAAATTAATACTTACCTCCATATTTAAGGTGCCGGGTATGGAGACACGGCACAATACTAGTTTGACAGCGCTTAAAAATTCCCCTTAACTAACTAACTGCATTCGTGGGGTCCGGTGGATCACAAATGCATAATTGAGTTTTTTGAGAAAACCCTGTATAACTTAAAATAAAGTGCACATTACCTTGAAATTAATACTTACCTCCATATTTAAGGTGCCGGGTATGGACACGGCACAATACTAGTTTGACTGCGCTTAAAAATTCCCCTTAACTAACTAACTGCATTCGTGGGGTCCGGTGGATCACAAATGCATAATTGAGTTTTTAGAGAAAACCCTGTATAACTTAAAATAAAGTGCACATTACCTTGAAATAAATACTTATCTATATACTTCACGTACTGGGCATGAAGACCCGGCACAATACTAGTTTGACTGCGCTTAAAAATTCCCCTTAACTAACTAACTGCATTCGTGGGGTCCGGTGGATCACAAATGCATAATTGAGTTTTTAGAGAAAACCCTGTATAACTTAAAATAAAGTGCACATTACCTTGAAATAAATACTTACCTCCATATTTAAGGTGCCGGGTATGGACACGGCACAATACTAGTTTGACTGCGCTTAAAAATTCCCCTTAAATAACTAACTGCATTCGTGGGGTCCGGTGGATCACAAATGCATAATTGAGTTTTTAGAGAAAACCCTGTATAACTTAAAATAAAGTGCACATTACCTTGAAATAAATACTTATCTATATATTTCACGTACTGGGCATGAAGACCCGGCACTATTCTAGTTTGACTGCGCTTAAAAATTCCCCTTAACTAACTAACTGCATTCGTGGGGTCCGGTGGATCACAAATGCATAATTGAGATTTTAGAGAAAACCCTGTATAACTTAAAATAAAGTGCACAATACCTTAAATTAATACTTATCTATATATTTCACGTACTGGGCATGATGACCCGGCACAATACTAGTTTGACTGCGCTTAAAAATTCCCCTTAACTAAATAAGTGCATTCTTGGGGCCCGGTGGTACAAAGATGCATTTTTCAGTTTTTAGTAAAAACCCTGTATATTTTAAAATAAAGTGCACATTATCTTAAAATTAATACTTATATCCATATTTAAGGTGCCGGGTATGGAGACACGGCACAATACTAGTTTGACTGCGCTTAAAAATTCCCCTTAACTAACTAACTGCATTCGTGGGGTCCGGTGGATCACAAATGCATAATTGAGTTTTTAGAGAAAACCCTGTATAACTTAAAATAAAGTGCACATTACCCTGAAATAAATACTTATCTATATATTTCACGTACTGGGAATGAAGACCCGTTACAATACTAGTTTGACTGCGCTTAAAAATTCCCCTTAACTAACTAACTGCATTTGTGGGGTCCGGTGGATCACAAATGCATAATTGAGTTTTTAGAGAAAACCCTGTATAACTTAAAATAAAGTGCACATTACCTTGAAATAAATACTTATCTATATATTTCACGTACTGGGCATGAAGACCCGGCACTATACTAGTTTGACTGCGATTAAAAATTCCCCTTAACTAACTAACTGCATTCGTGGGGTCCGGTGGATCACAAATGCATAATTGAGTTTTTAGAGAAAACCCTGTATAACTTAAAATAAAGTGCACATTACCTTGAAATAAATACTTATCTATATATTTCACGTACTGGGCATGAAGACCCGGCACTATACTAGTTTGACTGCGATTAAAAATTCCCCTTAACTAACTAACTGCATTCGTGGGGTCCGGTGGATCACAAATGCATAATTGAGTTTTTAGAGAAAACCCTGTATAACTTAAAATAAAGTGCACATTACCTTGAAATAAATACTTACCTCCATATTTAAGGTGCCGGGTATGGACACGGCACAATACTAGTTTGACTGCGCTTAAAAATTCCCCTTAAATAACTAACTGCATTCGTGGGGTCCGGTGGATCACAAATGCATAATTGAGTTTTTAGAGAAAACCCTGTATAACTTAAAATAAAGTGCACATTACCTTGAAATAAATACTTATCTATATATTTCACGTACTGGGCATGAAGACCCGGCACTATACTAGTTTGACTGCGCTTAAAAATTCCCCTTAACTAACTAACTGCATTCGTGGGGTCCGGTGGATCACAAATGCATAATTGAGATTTTAGAGAAAACCCTGTATAACTTAAAATAAAGTGCACAATACCTTAAATTAATACTTATCTATATATTTCACGTACTGGGCATGATGACCCGGCACAATACTAGTTTGACTGCGCTTAAAAATTCCCCTTAACTAAATAAGTGCATTCTTGGGGCCCGGTGGTACAAAGATGCATTTTTCAGTTTTTAGTAAAAACCCTGTATATTTTAAAATAAAGTGCACATTACCTTAAAATTAATACTTATATCCATATTTAAGGTGCCGGGTATGGAGACACGGCACAATACTAGTTTGACTGCGCTTTAAATTTCCCCTTAACTAACTAACTGCATTCGTGGGGTCCGGTGGATCACAAATGCATAATTGAGTTTTTAGAGAAAACCCTGTATAACTTAAAATAAAGTGCACATTACCCTGAAATAAATACTTATCTATATATTTCACGTACTGGGAATGAAGACCCGTTACAATTTCTAGTTTGACTGCGCTTAAAAATTCCCCTTAACTAACTAACTGCATTTGTGGGGTCCGGTGGATCACAAATGCATAATTGAGTTTTTAGAGAAAACCCTGTATAACTTAAAATAAAAAGCACATTACCTTGAAATAAATACTTATCTATATATTTCACGTACTGGGCATGAAGACCCGGCACAATACTAGTTTGACTGCGCTTAAAAATTCCCCTTAACTAACTAACTGCATTCGTGGGGTCCGGTGGATCACAAATGCATAATTGAGTTTTTAGAGAAAACCCTGTATAACTTAAAATAAAGTGCACATTACCTTGAAATAAATACTTACCTCCATATTTAAGGTGCCGGGTATGGACACGGCACAATACTAGTTTGACTGCGCTTAAAAATTCCCCTTAAATAACTAACTGCATTCGTGGGGTCCGGTGGATCACAAATGCATAATTGAGTTTTTAGAGAAAACCCTGTATAACTTAAAATAAAGTGCACATTACCTTGAAATAAATACTTATCTATATATTTCACGTACTGGGCATGAAGACCCGGCACTATACTAGTTTGACTGCGCTTAAAAATTCCCCTTAACTAACTAACTGCATTCGTGGGGTCCGGTGGATCACAAATGCATAATTGAGATTTTAGAGAAAACCCTGTATAACTTAAAATAAAGTGCACAATACCTTAAATTAATACTTATCTATATATTTCACGTACTGGGCATGATGACCCGGCACAATACTAGTTTGACTGCGCTTAAAAATTCCCCTTAACTAAATAAGTGCATTCTTGGGGCCCGGTGGTACAAAGATGCATTTTTCAGTTTTTAGTAAAAACCCTGTAAATTTTAAAATAAAGTGCACATTACCTTAAAATTAATACTTATATCCATATTTAAGGTGCCGGGTATGGAGACACGGCACAATACTAGTTTGACTGCGCTTAAAAATTCCCCTTAACTAACTAACTGCATTTGTGGGGTCCGGTGGATCACAAATGCATAATTGAGTTTTTAGAGAAAACCCTGTATAACTTAAAATAAAGTGCACATTACCTTGAAATAAATACTTATCTATATATTTCACGTACTGGGCATGAAGACCCGGCACTATACTAGTTTGACTGCGATTAAAAATTCCCCTTAACTAACTAACTGCATTCGTGGGGTCCGGTGGATCACAAATGCATAATTGAGTTTTTAGAGAAAACCCTGTATAACTTAAAATAAAGTGCACATTACCTTGAAATAAATACTTATCTATATATTTCACGTACTGGGCATGAAGACCCGGCACTATACTAGTTTGACTGCGATTAAAAATTCCCCTTAACTAACTAACTGCATTCGTGGGGTCCGGTGGATCACAAATGAATAATTGAGTTTTGAGGGAAAACCCTGTATAACTTAAAATAAAGTGCACATTACCTTGAAATAAATACTTACCTCCATATTTAAGGTGCCGGGTATGGACACGGCACAATACTAGTTTGACTGCGCTTAAAAATTCCCCTTAACTAACTAACTGCATTCGTGGGGTCCGGTGGATCACAAATGCATAATTGAGTTTTTAGAGAAAACCCTGTATAACTTAAAATAAAGTGCACATTACCCTGAAATAAATACTTATCTATATATTTCACGTACTGGGAATGAAGACCCGTTACAATACTAGTTTGACTGCGCTTAAAAATTCCCCTTAACTAACTAACTGCATTTGTGGGGTCCGGTGGATCACAAATGCATAATTGAGTTTTTAGAGAAAACCCTGTATAACTTAAAATAAAGTGCACATTACCTTGAAATAAATACTTATCTATATATTTCACGTACTGGGCATGAAGACCCGGCACTATACTAGTTTGACTGCGATTAAAAATTCCCCTTAACTAACTAACTGCATTCGTGGGGTCCGGTGGATCACAAATGCATAATTGAGTTTTTAGAGAAAACCCTGTATAACTTAAAATAAAGTGCACATTACCTTGAAATAAATACTTATCTATATATTTCACGTACTGGGCATGAAGACCCGGCACTATACTAGTTTGACTGCGATTAAAAATTCCCCTTAACTAACTAACTGCATTCGTGGGGTCCGGTGGATCACAAATGCATAATTGAGTTTTTAGAGAAAACCCTGTATAACTTAAAATAAAGTGCACATTACCTTGAAATAAATACTTACCTCCATATTTAAGGTGCCGGGTATGGACACGGCACAATACTAGTTTGACTGCGCTTAAAAATTCCCCTTAAATAACTAACTGCATTCGTGGGGTCCGGTGGATCACAAATGCATAATTGAGTTTTTAGAGAAAACCCTGTATAACTTAAAATAAAGTGCACATTACCTTGAAATAAATACTTATCTATATATTTCACGTACTGGGCATGAAGACCCGGCACTATACTAGTTTGACTGCGCTTAAAAATTCCCCTTAACTAACTAACTGCATTCGTGGGGTCCGGTGGATCACAAATGCATAATTGAGATTTTAGAGAAAACCCTGTATAACTTAAAATAAAGTGCACAATACCTTAAATTAATACTTATCTATATATTTCACGTACTGGGCATGATGACCCGGCACAATACTAGTTTGACTGCGCTTAAAAATTCCCCTTAACTAAATAAGTGCATTCTTGGGGCCCGGTGTACAAAGATGCATTTTTCAGTTTTTAGTAAAAACCCTGTATATTTTAAAATAAAGTGCACATTACCTTAAAATTAATACTTATATCCATATTTAAGGTGCCGGGTATGGAGACACGGCACAATACTAGTTTGACTGCGCTTTAAATTTCCCCTTAACTAACTAACTGCATTCGTGGGGTCCGGTGGATCACAAATGCATAATTGAGTTTTTAGAGAAAACCCTGTATAACTTAAAATAAAGTGCACATTACCCTGAAATAAATACTTATCTATATATTTCACGTACTGGGAATGAAGACCCGTTACAATACTAGTTTGACTGCGCTTAAAAATTCCCCTTAACTAACTAACTGCATTTGTGGGGTCCGGTGGATCACAAATGCATAATTGAGTTTTTAGAGAAAACCCTGTATAACTTAAAATAAAAAGCACATTACCTTGAAATAAATACTTATCTATATATTTCACGTACTGGGCATGAAGACCCGGCACAATACTAGTTTGACTGCGCTTAAAAATTCCCCTTAACTAACTAACTGCATTCGTGGGGTCCGGTGGATCACAAATGCATAATTGAGTTTTTAGAGAAAACCCTGTATAACTTAAAATAAAGTGCACATTACCTTGAAATAAATACTTACCTCCATATTTAAGGTGCCGGGTATGGACACGGCACAATACTAGTTTGACTGCGCTTAAAAATTCCCCTTAAATAACTAACTGCATTCGTGGGGTCCGGTGGATCACAAATGCATAATTGAGTTTTTAGAGAAAACCCTGTATAACTTAAAATAAAGTGCAAATTACCTTGAAATAAATACTTATCTATATATTTCACGTACTGGGCATGAAGACCCGGCACTATACTAGTTTGACTGCGCTTAAAAATTCCCCTTAACTAACTAACTGCATTCGTGGGGTCCGGTGGATCACAAATGCATAATTGAGATTTTAGAGAAAACCCTGTATAACTTAAAATAAAGTGCACAATACCTTAAATTAATACTTATCTATATATTTCACGTACTGGGCATGATGACCCGGCACAATACTAGTTTGACTGCGCTTAAAAATTCCCCTTAACTAAATAAGTGCATTCTTGGGGCCCGGTGGTACAAAGATGCATTTTTCAGTTTTTAGTAAAAACCCTGTATATTTTAAAATAAAGTGCACATTACCTTAAAATTAATACTTATATCCATATTTAAGGTGCCGGGTATGGAGACACGGCACAATACTAGTTTGACTGCGCTTAAAAATTCCCCTTAACTAACTAACTGCATTCGTGGGGTCCGGTGGATCACAAATGCATAATTGAGTTTTTAGAGAAAACCCTGTATAACTTAAAATAAAGTGCACATTACCCTGAAATAAATACTTATCTATATATTTCACGTACTGGGAATGAAGACCCGTTACAATACTAGTTTGACTGCGCTTAAAAATTCCCCTTAACTAACTAACTGCATTTGTGGGGTCCGGTGGATCACAAATGCATAATTGAGTTTTTAGAGAAAACCCTGTATAACTTAAAATAAAGTGCACATTACCTTGAAATAAATACTTATCTATATATTTCACGTACTGGGCATGAAGACCCGGCACTATACTAGTTTGACTGCGATTAAAAATTCCCCTTAACTAACTAACTGCATTCGTGGGGTCCGGTGGATCACAAATGCATAATTGAGTTTTTAGAGAAAACCCTGTATAACTTAAAATAAAGTGCACATTACCTTGAAATAAATACTTATCTATATATTTCACGTACTGGGCATGAAGACCCGGCACTATACTAGTTTGACTGCGATTAAAAATTCCCCTTAACTAACTAACTGCATTCGTGGGGTCCGGTGGATCACAAATGCATAATTGAGTTTTTAGAGAAAACCCTGTATAACTTAAAATAAAGTGCACATTACCTTGAAATAAATACTTACCTCCATATTTAAGGTGCCGGGTATGGACACGGCACAATACTAGTTTGACTGCGCTTAAAAATTCCCCTTAAATAACTAACTGCATTCGTGGGGTCCGGTGGATCACAAATGCATAATTGAGTTTTTAGAGAAAACCCTGTATAACTTAAAATAAAGTGCACATTACCTTGAAATAAATACTTATCTATATATTTCACGTACTGGGCATGAAGACCCGGCACTATACTAGTTTGACTGCGCTTAAAAATTCCCCTTAACTAACTAACTGCATTCGTGGGGTCCGGTGGATCACAAATGCATAATTGAGATTTTAGAGAAAACCCTGTATAACTTAAAATAAAGTGCACAATACCTTAAATTAATACTTATCTATATATTTCACGTACTGGGCATGATGACCCGGCACAATACTAGTTTGACTGCGCTTAAAAATTCCCCTTAACTAAATAAGTGCATTCTTGGGGCCCGGTGGTACAAAGATGCATTTTTCAGTTTTTAGTAAAAACCCTGTATATTTTAAAATAAAGTGCACATTACCTTAAAATTAATACTTATATCCATATTTAAGGTGCCGGGTATGGAGACACGGCACAATACTAGTTTGACTGCGCTTAAAAATTCCCCTTAACTAACTAACTGCATTCGTGGGGTCCGGTGGATCACAAATGCATAATTGAGTTTTTAGAGAAAACCCTGTATAACTTAAAATAAAGTGCACATTACCTTAAAATTAATACTTATATCCATATTTAAGGTGTCGGGTATGGAGACACGGCACAATACTAGTTTGACTGCGCTTAAAAATTCCCCTTAACTAACTAACTGCATTCGTGGGGTCCGGTGGATCACAAATGCATAATTGAGTTTTTAAAGAAAACCCTGTATAACTTAAAATAAAGTGCACATTACCTTGAAATAAATACTTATCTATATATTTCACGTACTGGGCATGAAGACCCGGCACAATACTAGTTTGACTGCGCTTAAAAATTCCCCTTAACTAACTAACTGCATTCGTGGGGTCCGGTGGATCACAAATGCATAATTGAGTTTTTAGAGAAAACCCTGTATAACTTAAAATAAAAAGCACATTACCTTGAAATAAATACTTATCTATATATTTCACGTACTGGGCATGAAGACCCGGCACAATACTAGTTTGACTGCGCTTAAAAATTCCCCTTAACTAACTAACTGCATTCGTGGGGTCCGGTGGATCACAAATGCATAATTGAGTTTTTAGAGAAAACCCTGTATAACTTAAAATAAAAAGCACATTACCTTGAAATAAATACTTATCTATATATTTCACGTACTGGGCATGAAGACCCGGCACAATACTAGTTTGACTGCGCTTAAAAATTCCCCTTAACTAACTAACTGCATTCGTGGGTTCCGGTGGATCACAAATGCATAATTGAGTTTTTAGAGAAAACCCTGTATAACTTAAAATAAAGTGCACATTACCTTGAAATAAATACTTATCTATATATTTCACGTACTGGGCATGAAGACCCGGCACAATACTAGTTTGACTGCGCTTAAAAATTCTTTTTAACTAACTAACTGCATTCGTGGGGTCCGGTGGATCACAAATGCATAATTGAGTTTTTAGAGAAAACCCTGTATAACTTAAAATAAAGTGCACATTACCTTGAAATAAATACTTATCTATATATTTCAGGTGCCGGGCATGGACACCCAGCACAATACTAGTTTGACTGCGCTTAAAAATTCTCCTAACTAAATAAGTGCATTCTTGGGGCCCGGTGGATCAAAGATGCATTTTTCAGTTTTTAGTGAAAACCCTGTATATTTTAAAATAAAGTGCACATTACCTTAAAATTAATACTTACCTCCATATTTAAGGTGCCGGGTATGGAGACACGGCACAATACTAGTTTGACAGCGCTTAAAAATTCCCCTTAACTAACTAACTGCATTCGTGGGGTCCGGTGGATCACAAATGCATAATTGAGTTTTTAGAGAAAACCATAGAGTAATGATAAAAATAGAGGAATAAAAATGCCGATTTACGAGAGTCCATCACCGAGTCACGTGATCAGTATCCAGATTCCCCGCCCGCGCGAAAAAGTTATTTTCCTCCTAATAGATTTCCAATAGGAGCATCGATGATTCACGTCGATCGCACACAAAACATAACAGAAAATGGTTCTTACATGTGCCGCCCGGTGGATCAAAGATGCATTTTTCAGTTTTTAGTGAAAACCCTGTATATTTTAAAATAAAGTGCACATTACCTTAAAATTAATACTTATATCCATATTTAAGGTGTCGGGTATGGAGACACGGCACAATACTAGTTTGACTGCGCTTAAAAATTCCCCTTAACTAACTAACTGCATTCGTGGGGTCCGGTGGATCACAAATGCATAATTGAGTTTTTAAAGAAAACCCTGTATAACTTAAAATAAAGTGCACATTACCTTGAAATAAATACTTATCTATATATTTCACGTACTGGGCATGAAGACCCGGCACAATACTAGTTTGACTGCGCTTAAAAATTCCCCTTAACTAACTAACTGCATTCGTGGGGTCCGGTGGATCACAAATGCATAATTGAGTTTTTAGAGAAAACCCTGTATAACTTAAAATAAAGTGCACATTACCTTGAAATAAATACTTATCTATATATTTCACGTACTGGGCATGAAGACCCGGCACAATACTAGTTTGACTGCGCTTAAAAATTCCCCTTAACTAACTAACTGCATTCGTGGGGTCCGGTGGATCACAAATGCATAATTGAGTTTTTAGAGAAAACCATAGAGTAATGATAAAAATAGAGGAATAAAAATGCCGATTTACGAGAGTCCATCACCGAGTCACGTGATCAGTATCCAGATTCCTCGCCCGCGCGAAAAAGTTATTTTCCTCCTAATAGATTTCCAATAGGAGCAGCGATGATTCACGTCGATCGCACACAAAACATAACAGAAAATGGTTCTTACATGTGCCGCCCGGTGGATCAAAGATGCATTTTTCAGTTTTTAGTGAAAACCCTGTATATTTTAAAATAAAGTGCACATTACCTTAAAATTAATACTTATCTCCATATTTAAGGTGCCGGGTATGGAGACACGGCACAATACTAGTTTGACTGCGCTTAAAAATTCCCCTTAACTAACTAACTGCATTCGTGGGGTCCGGTGGATCACAAATGCATAATTGAGTTTTTAGAGAAAACCCTGTATAACTTAAAATAAAGTGCACATTACCTTGAAATAAATACTTATCTATATACTTCACGTACTGGGCATGAAGACCCGGCACAATACTAGTTTGACTGCGCTTAAAAATTCCCCTTAACTAACTAACTGCATTCGTGGGGTCCGGTGGATCACAAATGCATAATTGAGTTTTTAGAGAAAACCCTGTATAACTTAAAATAAAGTGCACATTACCTTGAAATAAATACTTATCTATATATTTCAGGTGCCGGGCATGGACACCCGGCACAATATTAGTTTGACTGCGCTTAAAAATTCTCCTAACTAAATAAGTGCATTCTTGGGGCCCGGTGGATCAAAGATGCATTTTTCAGTTTTTAGTGAAAACCATGTATATTTTAAAATAAAGTGCACATTACCTTAAAATTAATACTTACCTCCATATTTAAGGTGCCGGGTATGGAGACACGGCACAATACTAGTTTGACTGCGCTTAAAAATTCCCCTTAACTAACTAACTGCATTCGTGGTGTCCGGTGGATCACAAATGCATAATTGAGTTTTTAGAGAAAACCCTGTATAACTTAAAATAAAGTGCACATTACCTTGAAATAAATACTTATCTATATATTTCACGTACTGGGCATGAAGACCCGGCATAATACTAGTTTGACTGCGCTTAAAAATTCCCCTTAACTAACTAACTGCATTCGTGGGGTCCGGTGGATCACAAATGCATAATTGAGTTTTTAGAGAAAACCCTGTATAACTTAAAATAAAAAGCACATTACCTTGAAATAAATACTTATCTATATATTTCACGTACTGGGCATGAAGACCCGGCACAATACTAGTTTGACTGCGCTTAAAAATTCCCCTTAACTAACTAACTGCATTCGTGGGTTCCGGTGGATCACAAATGCATAATTGAGTTTTTAGAGAAAACCCTGTATAACTTAAAATAAAGTGCACATTACCTTGAAATAAATACTTATCTATATATTTCACGTACTGGGCATGAAGACCCGGCACAATACTAGTTTGACTGCGCTTAAAAATTCTTTTTAACTAACTAACTGCATTCGTGGGGTCCGGTGGATCACAAATGCATAATTGAGTTTTTAGAGAAAACCCTGTATAACTTAAAATAAAGTGCACATTACCTTGAAATAAATACTTATCTATATATTTCAGGTGCCGGGCATGGACACCCAGCACAATACTAGTTTGACTGCGCTTAAAAATTCTCCTAACTAAATAAGTGCATTCTTGGGGCCCGGTGGATCAAAGATGCATTTTTCAGTTTTTAGTGAAAACCCTGTATATTTTAAAATAAAGTGCACATTACCTTAAAATTAATACTTACCTCCATATTTAAGGTGCCGGGTATGGAGACACGGCACAATACTAGTTTGACAGCGCTTAAAAATTCCCCTTAACTAACTAACTGCATTCGTGGGGTCCGGTGGATCACAAATGCATAATTGAGTTTTTAGAGAAAACCATAGAGTAATGATAAAAATAGAGGAATAAAAATGCCGATTTACGAGAGTCCATCACCGAGTCACGTGATCAGTATCCAGATTCCCCGCCCGCGCGAAAAAGTTATTTTCCTCCTAATAGATTTCCAATAGGAGCATCGATGATTCACGTCGATCGCACACAAAACATAACAGAAAATGGTTCTTACATGTGCCGCCCGGTGGATCAAAGATGCATTTTTCAGTTTTTAGTGAAAACCCTGTATATTTTAAAATAAAGTGCACATTACCTTAAAATTAATACTTATATCCATATTTAAGGTGTCGGGTATGGAGACACGGCACAATACTAGTTTGACTGCGCTTAAAAATTCCCCTTAACTAACTAACTGCATTCGTGGGGTCCGGTGGATCACAAATGCATAATTGAGTTTTTAAAGAAAACCCTGTATAACTTAAAATAAAGTGCACATTACCTTGAAATAAATACTTATCTATATATTTCACGTACTGGGCATGAAGACCCGGCACAATACTAGTTTGACTGCGCTTAAAAATTCCCCTTAACTAACTAACTGCATTCGTGGGGTCCGGTGGATCACAAATGCATAATTGAGTTTTTAGAGAAAACCCTGTATAACTTAAAATAAAGTGCACATTACCTTGAAATAAATACTTATCTATATATTTCACGTACTGGGCATGAAGACCCGGCACAATACTAGTTTGACTGCGCTTAAAAATTCCCCTTAACTAACTAACTGCATTCGTGGGGTCCGGTGGATCACAAATGCATAATTGAGTTTTTAGAGAAAACCATAGAGTAATGATAAAAATAGAGGAATAAAAATGCCGATTTACGAGAGTCCATCACCGAGTCACGTGATCAGTATCCAGATTCCTCGCCCGCGCGAAAAAGTTATTTTCCTCCTAATAGATTTCCAATAGGAGCAGCGATGATTCACGTCGATCGCACACAGAACATAACAGAAAATGGTTCTTACATGTGCCGCCCGGTGGATCAAAGATGCATTTTTCAGTTTTTAGTGAAAACCCTGTATATTTTAAAATAAAGTGCACATTACCTTAAAATTAATACTTATCTCCATATTTAAGGTGCCGGGTATGGAGACACGGCACAATACTAGTTTGACTGCGCTTAAAAATTCCCCTTAACTAACTAACTGCATTCGTGGGGTCCGGTGGATCACAAATGCATAATTGAGTTTTTAGAGAAAACCCTGTATAACTTAAAATAAAGTGCACATTACCTTGAAATAAATACTTATCTATATACTTCACGTACTGGGCATGAAGACCCGGCACAATACTAGTTTGACTGCGCTTTAAAATTCCCCTTAACTAACTAACTGCATTCGTGGGGTCCGGTGGATCACAAATGCATAATTGAGTTTTTAGAGAAAACCCTGTATAACTTAAAATAAAGTGCACATTACCTTGAAATAAATACTTATCTATATATTTCAGGTGCCGGGCATGGACACCCGGCACAATATTAGTTTGACTGCGCTTAAAAATTCTCCTAACTAAATAAGTGCATTCTTGGGGCCCGGTGGATCAAAGATGCATTTTTCAGTTTTTAGTGAAAACCATGTATATTTTAAAATAAAGTGCACATTACCTTAAAATTAATACTTACCTCCATATTTAAGGTGCCGGGTATGGAGACACGGCACAATACTAGTTTGACTGCGCTTAAAAATTCCCCTTAACTAACTAACTGCATTCGTGGGGTCCGGTGGATCACAAATGCATAATTGAGTTTTTAGAGAAAACCCTGTATAACTTAAAATAAAGTGCACATTACCTTGAAATAAATACTTATCTATATATTTCACGTACTGGGCATGAAGACCCGGCACAATACTAGTTTGACAGCGCTTAAAAATTCCCCTTAACTAAATAACTGCATTCTTAGTGCTTGATAAATCAAAGATGCATTTTTCAGTTTTTAGTGAAAATCCTGTATATTTTAAAATAAAGTGCATATTACCTTAAAATAAAAACGTATCTCCATATTTAAGGTGCCGGGCATGGACACCTGGCACAATACTAGTTTGACTGCGCTTAAAAATTCTCCTAACTTACTAACTGCATTCGTGGGGTCCGGTGGATCACAAATGCATAATTGAGTTTTTAGAGAAAACCCTGTATAACTTATATAAAGTGCACATTACCTTGAAATAAATACTTATCTATATATTTCACGTACTGGGCATGAAGACCCGGCACAATACTAGTTTGACTGCGCTTAAAAATTCCCCTTAACTAACTAACTGCATTCGTGGGGTCCGGTGGATCACAAATGCATAATTGAGTTTTTAGAGAAAACCCTGTATAACTTAAAATAAAGTGCACATTACCTTGAAATAAATACTTATCTATATATTTCAGGTGCCGGGCATGGACACCCAGCACAATACTAGTTTGACTGCGCTTAAAAATTCTCCTAACTAAATAAGTGCATTCTTGGGGCCCGGTGGATCAAAGATGCATTTTTCAGTTTTTAGTGAAAACCCTGTATATTTTAAAATAAAGTGCACATTACCTTAAAATTAATACTTACCTCCATATTTAAGGTGCCGGGTATGGAGACACGGCACAATACTAGTTTGACAGCGCTTAAAAATTCCCCTTAACTAACTAACTGCATTCGTGGGGTCCGGTGGATCACAAATGCATAATTGAGTTTTTTGAGAAAACCCTGTATAACTTAAAATAAAGTGCACATTACCTTGAAATTAATACTTACCTCCATATTTAAGGTGCCGGGTATGGACACGGCACAATACTAGTTTGACTGCGCTTAAAAATTCCCCTTAACTAACTAACTGCATTCGTGGGGTCCGGTGGATCACAAATGCATAATTGAGTTTTTAGAGAAAACCCT
The DNA here is from genome assembly GCA_963932185.1 of Troglohyphantes excavatus. NCBI lineage: Eukaryota > Metazoa > Arthropoda > Arachnida > Araneae > Linyphiidae > Troglohyphantes > Troglohyphantes excavatus. The sequence goes on from OZ010671.1 coordinate 8,180,075, forward strand.
GTATAACTTAAAATAAAAAGCACATTACCTTGAAATAAATACTTATCTATATATTTCACGAACTGGGCATGAAGACCCGACACAACACTAGTTTGACTGCGCTTAAAAATTCCCCTTAACTAACTAACTGCATTCGTGGGGTCCGGTGGATCACAAATGCATAATTGAGTTTTTAGAGAAAACCCTGTATAACTTAAAATAAAGTGCACACTACCTTGAACTAAATACTTATCTATATATTTCACGTACTGGGCATGAAGACCCGGCACAATACTAGTTTGACTGCACTTAAAAATTCCCCTTAACTAACTAAATGCATTCGTGGGGTCCGGTGGATCACAAATGCATAATTGAGTTTTTAGAGAAAACCCTGTATAACTTAAAATAAAGTGCACATTACCTTGAAATAAATACTTATCTATATATTTCAGGTGCCGGGCATGGACACCCAGCACAATACTAGTTTGACTGCGCTTAAAAATTCTCCTAACTAAATAAGTGCATTCTTGGGGCCCGGTGGATCAAAGATGCATTTTTCAGTTTTTAGTGAAAACCCTGTATATTTTAAAATAAAGTGCACATTACCTTAAAATTAATACTTACCTCCATATTTAAGGTGCCGGGTATGGAGACACGGCACAATACTAGTTTGACAGCGCTTAAAAATTCCCCTTAACTAACTAACTGCATTCGTGGGGTCCGGTGGATCACAAATGCATAATTGAGTTTTTAGAGAAAACCCTGTATAACTTAAAATAAAGTGCACATTACCTTGAAATAAATACTTACCTCCATATTTAAGGTGCCGGGTATGGACGCGGCACAATACTAGTTTGACTGGGCTTAAAAATTCCCCTTTTTTAACTAACTGCATTCGTGGGGTCCGGTGGATCACAAATGCATAATTGAGTTTTTAGAGAAAACCCTGTATAACTTAAAATAAAGTGCACATTACCTTGAAATAAATACTTATCTATATATTTCACGTACTGGGCATGAAGAACCGGCACTATACTAGTTTGACTGCGCTTAAAAATTCCCCTTAACTAACTAACTGCATTCGTGGGGTCCGGTGGATCACAAATGCATAATTGAGTTTTTAGAGAAAACCCTGTATAACTTAAAATAAAGTGCACATTACCTTAAATTAATACTTATCTATATATTTCACGTACTGGGCATGATGACCCGGCACAATACTAGTTTGACTGCGCTTAAAAATTCAACGTAACTAATTAAGTGCATTCTTGGGGCCCGGTGGATCACAAATGCATAATTGAGTTTTTAGAGAAAACCCTGTATAACTTAAATAAAGTGCACATTACCTTGAAATAAATACTTATCTATATATTTCACGTACTGGGCATGATGACCCGGCACAATACTAGTTTGACTGCGCTTAAAAATTCAACGTAACTAATTAAGTGCATTCTTGGGGCCCGGTGGATCACAAATGCATAATTGAGTTTTTAGAGAAAACCCTGTATAACTTAAATAAAGTGCACATTACCTTGAAATAAATACTTATCTATATATTTCACGTACTGGGCATGAAGACCCGGTACAATACTAGTTTGACTGCGCTTAAAAATACCCCTTAACTAACTAACTGCATTCGTGGGGTCCGGTGGATCACAAATGCATAATTGAGTTTTTAGAGAAAACCCTGTATAACTTAAAATAAAGTGCACATTACCTTGAAATAAATACTTATCTATATATTTCACGTACTGGGCATGAAGACCCGGCACAATACTAGTTTGACTGCGCTTAAAAATTCCCCTTAACTAAATAAGTGCATTCTTGTGGCCCGGTGGATCAAAGATGCATTTTTCAGTTTTTAGTAAAAACCCTGTATATTTTAAAATAAAGTGCACATTACTTTAAAATTAATACTTATCTCCATATTTAAGGTGCCGGGTATGGAGACACGGCACAATACTAGTTTGACTGCGCTTAAAAATTCCCCTTAACTAACTAACTGCATTCGTGGGGTCCGGTGGATCACAAATGCATAATTGAGTTTTTAGAGAAAACCCTGTATAACTTAAAATAAAGTGCACATTACCTTGAAATAAATACTTATCTATATATTTCACGTACTGGGAATGAAGACCCGTTACAATACTAGTTTGACTGCGCTGAAAAATTCCCCTTAACTAACTAACTGCATTTGTGGGGTCCGGTGGATCACAAATGCATAATTGAGTTTTTAGAGAAAACCCTGTATAACTTAAAATAAAAAGCACATTACCTTGAAATAAATACTTATCTATATATTTCACGTACTGGGCATGAAGACCCGGCACAATACTAGTTTGACTGCGCTTAAAAATTCCCCTTAACTAACTAACTGCATTCGTGGGGTCCGGTGGATCACAAATGCATAATTGAGTTTTTAGAGAAAACCCTGTATAACTTAAAATAAAGTGCACATTACCTTGAAATAAATACTTATCTATATATTTCACGTACTGGGCATGAAGAACCGGCACTATACTAGTTTGACTGCGCTTAAAAATTCCCCTTAACTAACTAACTGCATTCGTGGGGTCCGGTGGATCACAAATGCATAATTGAGTTTTTAGAGAAAACCCTGTATAACTTAAAATAAAGTGCACATTACCTTAAATTAATACTTATCTATATATTTCACGTACTGGGCATGAAGACCCGGCACAATACTAGTTTGACTGCGCTTAAAAATTCCCCTTAACTAACTAACTGCATTCGTGGGGTCCGGTGGATCACAAATGCATAATTGAGTTTTTAGAGAAAACCCTGTATAACTTAAAATAAAGTGCACATTACCTTGAAATAAATACTTACCTCCATATTTAAGGTGCCAGGTATGGACACGGCACAATACTAGTTTGACTGCGCTTAAAAATTCCCCTTAAATAACTAACTGCATTCGTGGGGTCCGGTGGATCACAAATGCATAATTGAGTTTTTAGAGAAAACCCTGTATAACTTAAAATAAAGTGCACATTACCTTGAAATAAATACTTATCTATATATTTCACGTACTGGGCATGAAGACCCGGCACTATACTAGTTTGACTGCGCTTAAAAATTCCCCTTAACTAACTGCATTCGTGGGGTCCGGTGGATCACAAATGCATAATTGAGATTTTGGAGAAAACCCTGTATAACTTAAAATATAGTGCACAATACCTTAAATAAATACTTATCTATATATTTCACGTACTGGGCATGATGACCCGGCACAATACTAGTTTGACTGCGCTTAAAAATTCCCCTTACCTAAATAAGTGCATTCTTGGGGCCCGGTGGATCAAAGATGCATTTTTCAGTTTTTAGTAAAAACCCTGTATATTTTAAAATAAAGTGCACATTACCTTAAAATTAATACTTACCTCCATATTTAAGGTGCCGGGTATGGAGACACGGCACAATACTAGTTTGACTGCGCTTAAAAATTCCCCTTAACTAACTAACTGCATTCGTGGGGTCCGGTGGATCACAAATGCATAATTGAGTTTTTAGAGAAAACCCTGTATAACTTAAAATAAAGTGCACATTACCTTGAAATAAATACTTATCTATATATTTCACGTACTGTGAATGAAGACCCGTTACAATACTAGTTTGACTGCGCTTAAACATTCCCCTTAACTAACTAACTGCATTTGTGGGGTCCGGTGGATCACAAATGCATAATTGAGTTTTTAGAGAAAACCCTGTATAACTTAAAATAAAAAGCACATTACCTTGAAATAAATACTTATCTATATATTTCACGTACTGGGCATGAAGACCCGGCACAATACTAGTTTGACTGCGCTTAAAAATTCCCCTTAACTAACTAACTGCATTCGTGGGGTCCGGTGGATCACAAATGCATAATTGAGTTTTTAGAGAAAACCCTGTATAACTTAAAATAAAGTGCACATTACCTTGAAATAAATACTTATCTATATATTTCACGTACTGGGCATGAAGACCCGGCACAATACTAGTTTGACTGCGCTTAAAAATTCCCCTTAACTAACTAACTGCATTCGTGGGGTCCGGTGGATCACAAATGCATAATTGAGTTTTTAGAGAAAACCCTGTATAACTTAAAATAAAGTGCACATTACCTTGAAATAAATACTTATCTATATATTTCACGTACTGGGCATGAAGACCCGGCTGAATACTAGTTTGACTGCATTAAAAATTTCCCCTTAACTAACTAACTGCATTCGTGGGGTCCGGTGGATCACAAATGCATAATTGAGTTTTTAGAGAAAACCCTGTATAACTTAAAATAAAGTGCACATTACCTTGAAATAAATACTTATCTATATATTTCACGTACTGGGCATGAAGACCCGGCATAATACTAGTTTGACTGCGCTTAAAAATTCCCCTCAACTAACTGCATTCGTGGGGTCCGGTGGATCACAAATGCAAAATTGAGTTTTTAGAGAAAACCCTGTATAACTTAAAATAAAGTGCACAATACCTTGAAATAAATACTTATCTATATATTTCACGTACTGGGCATGAAGACCCGGCACAATACTAGTTTGACTGCGCTTAAAAATTCCCCTTAACTAACTAACTGCATTCGTGGGGTCCGGTGGATCACAAATGCATAATTGAGTTTTTACAGAAAACCCCGTATAACTTAAAATAAAGTGCACATTACCTTGAAATAAATACTTATCTATATATTTCACGTACTGGGCATGAAGACCCGGCACTATACTAGTTTGACTGCGATTAAAAATTCCCCTTAACTAACTAACTGCATTCGTGGGGTCCGGTGGATCACAAATGCATAATTGAGTTTTTAGAGAAAACCCTGTATAACTTAAAATAAAGTGCACATTACCTTGAAATAAATACTTACCTCCATATTTAAGGTGCCGGGTATGGACACGGTACAATACTAGTTTGACTGCGCTTAAAAATTCTCCTAACTAAATAAGTGCATTCTTGGGGCACGGTGGATCAAAGATGCATTTTTCAGTTTTTAGTGAAAACCCTGTATATTTTAAAATAAAGTGCACATTACCTTAAAATTAATACTTACCTCCATATTTAAGGTGCCGGGTATGGAGACACGGCACAATACTAGTTTGACAGCGCTTAAAAATTCCCCTTAACTAACTAACTGCATTCGTGGGGTCCGGTGGATCACAAATGCATAATTGAGTTTTTAGAGAAAACCCTGTATAACTTAAAATAAAGTGCACATTACCTTGAAATAAATACTTATCTATATATTTCAGGTGCCGGGCATGGACACCCGGCACAATACTAGTTTGACTGCGCTTAAAAATTCCCCTTAACTAACTAACTGCATTCGTGGGGTCCGGTGGATCACAAATGCATAATTATGTTTTTAGAGAAAACCCTGTATAACTTAAAATAAAGTGCACAATACCTTGAAATAAATACTTATCTATATATTTCATGTACTGGGCATGAAGACCCGGCACAATACTAGTTTGACTGCGCTTAAAAATTCCCCTTAACTAACTAACTGCATTCGTGGGGTCCGGTGGATCACAAATGCATAATTGAGTTTTTAGAGAAAACCCTGTATAACTTAAAATAAAGTGCACATTACCTTGAAATAAATACTTACCTCCATATTTAAGGTGCAGGGTATGGAGACACGGCACAATACTAGTTTGACTGCGCTTAAAAATTTCCCTTAACTAACTAACTGCATTCGTGGGGTCCGGTGGATCACAAATGCATAATTGAGTTTTTAGAGAAAACCCTGTATAACTTAAAATAAAGTGCACATTACCTTGAAATAAATACTTATCTATATATTTCACGTACTGGGCATGAAGACCCTTCTGAATACTAGTTTGACTGCGCTTAAAAATTTCCCCTTAACTAACTAACTGCATTCGTGGGGTCCGGTGGATCACAAATGCATAATTGAGTTTTTAGAGAAAACCCTGTATAACTTAAAATAAAGTGCACATTACCTTGAAATAAATACTTATCTATATATTTCACGTACTGGGCATGAAGACCCGGCATAATACTAGTTTGACTGCGCTTAAAAATTCCCCTCAACTAACTGCATTCGTGGGGTCCGGTGGATCACAAATGCAAAATTGAGTTTTTAGAGAAAACCCTGTATAACTTAAAATAAAGTGCACAATACCTTGAAATAAATACTTATCTATATATTTCACGTACTGGGCATGAAGACCCGGCACAATACTAGTTTGACTGCGCTTAAAAATTCCCCTTAACTAACTAACTGCATTCGTGGGGTCCGGTGGATCACAAATGCATAATTGAGTTTTTACAGAAAACCCCGTATAACTTAAAATAAAGTGCACATTACCTTGAAATAAATACTTATCTATATATTTCAGGTGCCGGGCATGGACACCCGGTACAATACTAGTTTGACTGCGCTTAAAAATTCTCCTAACTAAATAAGTGCATTCTTGGGGCACGGTGGATCAAAGATGCATTTTTCAGTTTTTAGTGAAAACCCTGTATATTTTAAAATAAAGTGCACATTACCTTAAAATTAATACTTAAATCCATATTTAACGTGCCGGGTATGGAGACACGGCACAATACTAGTTTGACAGCGCTTAAAAATTCCCCTTAACTAACTAACTGCATTCGTGGGGTCCGGTGGATCACAAATGCATAATTGAGTTTTTAGAGAAAACCCTGTATAACTTAAAATAAAGTGCACATTACCTTGAAATAAATACTTATCTATATATTTCAGGTGCCGGGCATGGACACCCGGCACAATACTAGTTTGACTGCGCTTAAAAATTCCCCTTAACTAACTAACTGCATTCGTGGGGTCCGGTGGATCACAAATGCATAATTGAGTTTTTAGAGAAAACCCTGTATAACTTAAAATAAAGTGCACATTACCTTGAAATAAATACTTATCTATATATTTCACGTACTGGGCATGAAGACCCGGCACAATACTAGTTTGACTGCGCTTAAAAATTCCCCTTAACTAACTAACTGCATTCGTGCGGTCCGGTGGATCACAAATGCATAATTGAGTTTTTAGAGAAAGCCCTGTATAACTTAAAATAAAAAGCACATTACCTTGAAATAAATTTTTATCTATATATTTCACGTACTGGGCATGAAGACCCGGTACAATACTAGTTTGACTGCGCTTAAAAATTCTCCTAACTAAATAAGTGCATTCTTGGGGCCCGGTGGATCAAAGATGCATTTTTCAGTTTTTAGTGAAAACCCTGTATATTTTAAAATAAAGTGCACATTACCTTAAAATAATACTTACCTCCATATTTAAGGTGCCGGGTATGGAGACACGGCACAATACTAGTTTGACTGCGCTTAAAAATTCCCCTTAACTAACTAACTGCATTCGTGGGGTCCGGTGGATCACAAATGCATAATTGAGTTTTTAGAGAAAACCCTGTATAACTTAAAATAAAAAGCACATTACCTTGAAATAAATACTTATCTATATATTTCACGTACTGGGCATGAAGACCCGGCACAATACTAGTTTGACTGCGCTTAAAAATTCCCCTTAACTAACTAACTGCATTCGTGGGGTCCGGTGGATCACAAATGCATAATTGAGTTTTTAGAGAAAACCCTGTATAACTTAAAATAAAGTGCACATTACCTTGAAATAAATACTTATCTATATATTTCACGTACTGGGCATGAAGACCCGGCTGAATACTAGTTTGACTGCGCTTAAAAATTTCCCCTTAACTAACTAACTGCATTCGTGGGATCCGGTGGATCACAAATGCATAATTGAGTTTTTAGAGAAAACCCTGTATAACTTAAAATAAAGTGCACATTACCTTGAAATAAATACTTATCTATATATTTCACGTACTGGGCATGAAGACCCGGCATTATACTAGTTTGACTGCGCTTAAAAATTCCCCTCAACTAACTGCATTCGTGGGGTCCGGTGGATCACAAATGCAAAATTGAGTTTTTAGAGAAAACCCTGTATAACTTAAAATAAAGTGCACATTACCTTGAAATAAATACTTATCTATATATTTCACGTACTGGGCATGAAGACCCGGCACAATACTAGTTTGACTGCGCTTAAAAATTCCCCTTAACTAACTAACTGCATTCGTGGGGTCCGGTGGATCACAAATGCATAATTGAGTTTTTACAGAAAACCCCGTATAACTTAAAATAAAGTGCACATTACCTTGAAATAAATACTTATCTATATATTTCAGGTGCCGGGCATGGACACCCGGTACAATACTAGTTTGACTGCGCTTAAAAATTCTCCTAACTAAATAAGTGCATTCTTGGGGCACGGTGGATCAAAGATGCATTTTTCAGTTTTTAGTGAAAACCCTGTATATTTTAAAATAAAGTGCACATTACCTTAAAATTAATACTTAAATCCATATTTAACGTGCCGGGTATGGAGACACGGCACAATACTAGTTTGACAGCGCTTAAAAATTCCCCTTAACTAACTAACTGCATTCGTGGGGTCCGGTGGATCACAAATGCATAATTGAGTTTTTAGAGAAAACCCTGTATAACTTAAAATAAAGTGCACATTACCTTGAAATAAATACTTATCTATATATTTCAGGTGCCGGGCATGGACACCCGGCACAATACTAGTTTGACTGCGCTTAAAAATTCCCCTTAACTAACTAACTGCATTCGTGGGGTCCGGTGGATCACAAATGCATAATTGAGTTTTTAGAGAAAACCCTGTATAACTTAAAATAAAGTGCACATTACCTTGAAATAAATACTTATCTATATATTTCACGTACTGGGCATGAAGACCCGGCACAATACTAGTTTGACTGCGCTTAAAAATTCCCCTTAACTAACTAACTGCATTCGTGCGGTCCGGTGGATCACAAATGCATAATTGAGTTTTTAGAGAAAGCCCTGTATAACTTAAAATAAAAAGCACATTACCTTGAAATAAATTTTTATCTATATATTTCACGTACTGGGCATGAAGACCCGGCACAATACTAGTTTGACTGCGCTTAAAAATTACCCTTAACTAAATAACTGCATTCTTAGTGCTTGATAAATCAAAGATGTATTTTTCAGTTTTTAGTGAAAATCCTGTATATTTTAAAATAAAGTGCACATTACCTTAAAATAAAAACGTATCTCCATATTTCAGGTGCCGGGCATGGACACCCGGCACAATACTAGTTTGACTGCGCTTAAAAATTCCCCTTAACTAACTAACTGCATTCGTGGGGTCCGGTGGATCACAAATGCATAATTGAGTTTTTAGAGAAAACCCTGTATAACTTAAAATAAAGTGCACATTACCTTGAAATAAATACTTATCTATATATTTCAGGTGCCGGGCATGGACACACGGCACAATACTAGTTTGACTGCGCTTAAAAATTCTACTAACTAAATAAGTGCATTCTTGGGGCCCGGTGGATCAAAGATGCATTTTTCAGTTTTTAGTGAAAACCCTGTATATTTTAAAATAAAGTGCACATTACCTTAAAATAGAAACGTATCTCCATATTTCAGGTGCCGGGCATGGACACCCGGCACAATACTAGTTTGACTGCGCTTAAAACTTCTCCTAACTAAATAAGTGCATTCTTGGGGCCCGGTGGATCAAAGATGCATTTTTCAGTTTTTAGTGAAAACCCTGTATATTTTAAAATAAAGTGCACATTACCTTAAAATAATACTTACCTCCATATTTAAGGTGCCGGGTATGGAGACACGGCACAATACTAGTTTGACTGCGCTTAAAAATTCCCCTTAACTAACTAACTGCATTCGTGGGGTCCGGTGGATCACAAATGCATAATTGAGTTTTTAGAGAAAACCCTGTATAACTTAAAATAAAAAGCACATTACCTTGAAATAAATACTTATCTATATATTTCACGTACTGGGCATGAAGACCCGGCACAATACTAGTTTGACTGCGCTTAAAAATTCCCCTTAACTAACTAACTGCATTCGTGGGGTCCGGTGGATCACAAATGCATAATTGAGTTTTTAGAGAAAACCCTGTATAACTTAAAACAAAGTGCACATTACCTTGAAATAAATACTTATCTATATATTTCACGTACTGGGCATGAAGACCCGGCTGAATACTAGTTTGACTGCGCTTAAAAATTTCCCCTTAACTAACTAACTGCATTCGTGGGATCCGGTGGATCACAAATGCATAATTGAGTTTTTAGAGAAAACCCTGTATAACTTAAAATAAAGTGCACATTACCTTGAAATAAATACTTATCTATATATTTCACGTACTGGGCATGAAGACCCGGCATAATACTAGTTTGACTGCGCTTAAAGATTCCCCTCAACTAACTGCATTCGTGGGGTCCGGTGGATCACAAATGCAAAATTGAGTTTTTAGAGAAAACCCTGTATAACTTAAAATAAAGTGCACATTACCTTGAAATAAATACTTATCTATATATTTCACGTACTGGGCATGAAGACCCGGCACAATACTAGTTTGACTGCGCTTAAAAATTCCCCTTAACTAACTAACTGCATTCGTGGGGTCCGGTGGATCACAAATGCATAATTGAGTTTTTACAGAAAACCCCGTATAACTTAAAATAAAGTGCACATTACCTTGAAATAAATACTTATCTATATATTTCAGGTGCCGGGCATGGACACCCGGTACAATACTAGTTTGACTGCGCTTAAAAATTCTCCTAACTAAATAAGTGCATTCTTGGGGCCCGGTGGATCAAAGATGCATTTTTCAGTTTTTAGTGAAAACCCTGTATATTTTAAAATAAAGTGCACATTACCTTAAAATTAATACTTACCTCCATATTTAAGGTGCCGGGTATGGAGACACGGCACAATACTAGTTTGACTGCGCTTAAAAATTCCCCTTAACTAACTAACTGCATTCGTGGGGTCCGGTGGATCACAAATGCATAATTGAGTTTTTAGAGAAGACCCTGTATAACTTAAAATAAAGTGCACATTACCTTGAAATAAATACTTATCTATATATTTCACGTACTGGGCATGAAGACCCGGCACAATACTAGTTTGACTGCGCTTAAAAATTCCCCTTAACTAACTAACTGCATTCGTGGGGTCCGGTGGATCACAAATGCATAATTGAGTTTTTAGAGAAACCCTGTATAACTTAAAATAACGTGCACATTACCTTGAAATAAATACTTATCTATATATTTCACGTACTGGGCATGAAGACCCGGCATAATACTAGTTTGACTGAGCTTAAAAATTCCCCTTAACTAACTGCATTCGTTGGGCCCGGTGGATCGAAGATGCATTTTTCACAATACCTTGAAATAAATACTTATCTATATATTTCACGTACTGGGCATGAAGACCCAGCACAATGCTAGTTTGACTGCGCTTAAAAATTCCCCTTAACTAACTAACTGCATTCGTTGGGTCCGGTGGATCGAAGATGCATTTTTCAGTTTTTAGTGAAAACCCTGTATATTTTAAAATAAAGTGCACATTACCTTGAAATAAATACTTATCTATATATTTCACGTACTGGGCATGAAGACCCGGCATAATACTAGTTTGACTGCGCTTAAAAATTCCCCTTAACTAACTGCATTCGTGGGGTCCGGTGGATCACAAATGCATAATTGAGTTTTTAGAGAAAACCCTGTATAACTTAAAATAAAGTGCACAATACCTTGAAATAAATACTTATCTATATATTTCACGTACTGGGCATGAAGACCCAGCACAATGCTAGTTTGACTGCGCTTAAAAATTCCCCTTAACTAACTAACTGCATTCGTTGGGCCCGGTGGATCGAAGATGCATTTTTCACAATACCTTGAAATAAATACTTATCTATATATTTCACGTACTGGGCATGAAGACCCAGCACAATGCTAGTTTGACTGCGCTTAAAAATTCCCCTTAACTAACTAACTGCATTCGTTGGGCCCGGTGGATCGAAGATGCATTTTTCAGTTTTTAGTGAAAACCCTGTATATTTTAAAATAAAGTGCACATTACCTTGAAATAAATACTTATCTATATATTTCACGTACTGGGCATGAAGACCCGGCACAATACTAGTTTGACTGCGCTTAAAAATTCTACTAACTAAATAAGTGCATTCTTGGGGCCCGGTGGATCAAAGATGCATTTTTCAGTTTTTAGTGAAAACCCTGTATATTTTAAAATAAAGTGCACATTACCTTAAAATAGAAACGTATCTCCATATTTCAGGTGGTGCCGGGCATGGACACCCGGCACAATACTAGTTTGACTGCGCTTAAAACTTCTCCTAACTAAATAAGTGCATTCTTGGGGCCCGGTGGATCAAAGATGCATTTTTCAGTTTTTAGTGAAAACCCTGTATATTTTAAAATAAAGTGCACATTACCTTAAAATAATACTTACCTCCATATTTAAGGTGCCGGGTATGGAGACACGGCACAATACTAGTTTGACTGCGCTTAAAAATTCCCCTTAACTAACTAACTGCATTCGTGGGGTCCGGTGGATCACAAATGCATAATTGAGTTTTTAGAGAAAACCCTGTATAACTTAAAATAAAAAGCACATTACCTTGAAATAAATACTTATCTATATATTTCACGTACTGGGCATGAAGACCCGGCACAATACTAGTTTGACTGCGCTTAAAAATTCCCCTTAACTAACTAACTGCATTCGTGGGGTCCGGTGGATCACAAATGCATAATTGAGTTTTTAGAGAAAACCCTGTATAACTTAAAATAAAAAGCACATTACCTTGAAATAAATACTTATCTATATATTTCACGTACTGGGCATGAAGACCCGGCACAATACTAGTTTGACTGCGCTTAAAAATTCCCCTTAACTAACTAACTGCATTCGTGGGGTCCGGTGGATCACAAATGCATAATTGAGTTTTTAGAGAAAACCCTGTATAACTTAAAATAACGTGCACATTACCTTGAAATAAATACTTATCTATATATTTCACGTACTGGGCATGAAGACCCGGCACAATACTAGTTTCACTGCGCTTAAAAATTCCCCTTTACTAAATAACTGCATTCTTTGTGCTTGATAAATCAAAGATGCATTTTTCAGTTTTTAGTGAAAATCCTGTATATTTTAAAATAAAGTGCACATTACCTTAAAATAAAAACATATCTCCATATTTCAGGTGCCGGGCATGGACACCCGGCACAATACTAGTTTGACTGCGCTTAAAAATTTTCCTAACTAAATAAGTGCATTCTTGGGGCCCGGTGGATCAAAGATGAATTTTTCAGTTTTTAGTGAAAACCCTGTATATTTTAAAATAAAGTGCACATTACCTTAAAATTAATACTTACCTCCAAATTTAAGGTGCCGGGTATGGAGACACGGCACAATACTAGTTTGACTGCGCTTAAAAATTCCCCTTAACTAACTAACTGCATTCGTGGGGTCCGGTGGATCACAAATGCATAATTGAGTTTTTAGAGAAAACCCTGTATAACTTAAAATAAAGTGCACATTACCTTGAAATAAATACTTATCTATATATTTGTGTGCCGGGCATGGACACCCTGCACAATACTAGTTTGACTGAGCTTAAAAATTCTCCTAACTAAATAAGTGCATTCTTGGGGCCCGGTGGATCAAAGAGGCATTTTTCAGTTTTTAGTGAAAACCCTGTATATTTTAAAATAAAGTGCACATTACCTTAAAATTAATACTTACCTCCATATTTAAGGTGCCGGGTATGGAGACACGGCACCATACTAGTTTGACTGCGCTTAAAAATTCCCCTTAACTAACTAACTGCATTCGTGGGGTCCGGTGGATCATAAATGCATAATTGAGTTTTTAGAGAAAACCCTGTATAACTTAAAATAAAGTGCACATTACCTTGAAATAAATACTTATCTATATATTTCAGGTGCCGGGCATGGACACCCGGCACAATACTAGTTTGACTGCGCTTAAAAATTCTCCTAATTTAATAAGTGCATTCTTGGGGCCCGGTGGATCAAATATGAATTTTTCAGTTTTTAGTGAAAACCCTGTATATTTTAAAATAAAGTGCACATTACCTTAAAATTAATACTTACCTCCATATTTAAGGTGCCGGGTATGGAGACACGGCACAATACTAGTTTGACTGCGCTTAAAAATTCTCCTTAACTAACTAACTGCATTCGTGGGGTCCGGTGGATTACAAATGCATAATTGAGTTTTTAGAGAAAACCCTGTATAACTTAAAATAAAGTGCACATTACCTTGAAATAAATACTTATCTATATATTTCACGTACTGGGCATGAAGACCCGGCACAATACTAGTTTGACTGCGCTTAAAAATTCCCCTTCACTAACTAACTGCATTCGTGGGGTCCGGTGGATCACAAATGCATAATTGAGTTTTTAGAGAAAACCCTGTATAACTTAAAATAAAGTGCACATTACCTTGAAATAAATACTTATCTATATATTTCACGTACTGGGCATGAAGACCCAGCATAATACTAGTTTGACTGCGCTTAAAAATTCATCTTAACTAACTGCATTCGTGGGGTCCGGTGGATCACAAATGCATAATTGTGTTTTTAGAGAAAACCCTGTATAACTTAAAATAAAGTGCACAATACCTTGAAATAAATACTTATCTATATATTTCATGTACTGGGCATGAAGACCCGGCACAATGCTAGTTTGACTGCGCTTAAAAATTCCACTTAACTAACTAACTGCATTCGTGGGGTCCGGTGGATCACAAATGCATAATTGAGTTTTTAGAGAAAACCCTGTATAACTTAAAATAAAGTGCACATTACCTTGAAATAAATACTTATCTATATATTTCACGTACTGGGCATGAAGACCCGGCTGAATACTAGTTTGACTGCGCTTAAAAATTTCCCCTTAACTAACTAACTGCATTCGTGGGGTCCGGTGGATCACAAATGCATAATTGAGTTTTTAGAGAAAACCCTGTATAACTTAAAATAAAGTGCACATTACCTTGAAATAAATACTTATCTATATATTTCACGTACTGGGCATGAAGACCCGGCATAATACTAGTTTGACTGCGCTTAAAAATTCCCCTCAACTAACTGCATTCGTGGGGTCCGGTGGATCACAAATGCATAATTGAGTTTTTAGAGAAAACCCTGTATAACTTAAAATAAAGTGCACATTACCTTGAAATAAATACTTATCTATATATTTCAGGTGCCGGGCATGGACACACGGCACAATACTAGTTTGACTGCGCTTAAAAATTCTACTAACTAAATAAGTGCATTCTTGGGGCCCGGTGGATCAAAGATGCATTTTTCAGTTTTTAGTGAAAACCCTGTATATTTTAAAATAAAGTGCACATTACCTTAAAATAGAAACGTATCTCCATATTTCAGGTGCCGGGCATGGACACCCGGCACAATACTAGTTTGACTGCGCTTAAAACTTCTCCTAACTAAATAAGTGCATTCTTGGGGCCCGGTGGATCAAAGATGCATTTTTCAGTTTTTAGTGAAAACCCTGTATATTTTAAAATAAAGTGCACATTACCTTAAAATAATACTTACCTCCATATTTAAGGTGCCGGGTATGGAGACACGGCACAATACTAGTTTGACTGCGCTTAAAAATTCCCCTTAACTAACTAACTGCATTCGTGGGGTCCGGTGGATCACAAATGCATAATTGAGTTTTTAGAGAAAACCCTGTATAACTTAAAATAAAAAGCACATTACCTTGAAATAAATACTTATCTATATATTTCACGTACTGGGCATGAAGACCCGGCACAATACTAGTTTGACTGCGCTTAAAAATTCCCCTTAACTAACTAACTGCATTCGTGGGGTCCGGTGGATCACAAATGCATAATTGAGTTTTTAGAGAAAACCCTGTATAACTTAAAATAAAGTGCACATTACCTTGAAATAAATACTTATCTATATATTTCACGTACTGGGCATGAAGACCCGGCTGAATACTAGTTTGACTGCGCTTAAAAATTTCCCCTTAACTAACTAACTGCATTCGTGGGATCCGGTGGATCACAAATGCATAATTGAGTTTTTAGAGAAAACCCTGTATAACTTAAAATAAAGTGCACATTACCTTGAAATAAATACTTATCTATATATTTCACGTACTGGGCATGAAGACCCGGCATAATACTAGTTTGACTGCGCTTAAAGATTCCCCTCAACTAACTGCATTCGTGTGGTCCGGTGGATCACAAATGCAAAATTGAGTTTTTAGAGAAAACCCTGTATAACTTAAAATAAAGTGCACATTACCTTGAAATAAATACTTATCTATATATTTCACGTACTGGGCATGAAGACCCGGCACAATACTAGTTTGACTGCGCTTAAAAATTCCCCTTAACTAACTAACTGCATTCGTGGGGTCCGGTGGATCACAAATGCATAATTGAGTTTTTACAGAAAACCCCGTATAACTTAAAATAAAGTGCACATTACCTTGAAATAAATACTTATCTATATATTTCAGGTGCCGGGCATGGACACCCGGTACAATACTAGTTTGACTGCGCTTAAAAATTCTCCTAACTAAATAAGTGCATTCTTGGGGCCCGGTGGATCAAAGATGCATTTTTCAGTTTTTAGTGAAAACCCTGTATATTTTAAAATAAAGTGCACATTACCTTAAAATTAATACTTACCTCCATATTTAAGGTGCCGGGTATGGAGACACGGCACAATACTAGTTTGACTGCGCTTAAAAATTCCCCTTAACTAACTAACTGCATTCGTGGGGTCCGGTGGATCACAAATGCATAATTGAGTTTTTAGAGAAGACCCTGTATAACTTAAAATAAAGTGCACATTACCTTGAAATAAATACTTATCTATATATTTCACGTACTGGGCATGAAGACCCGGCACAATACTAGTTTGACTGCGCTTAAAAATTCCCCTTAACTAACTAACTGCATTCGTGGGGTCCGGTGGATCACAAATGCATAATTGAGTTTTTAGAGAAACCCTGTATAACTTAAAATAACGTGCACATTACCTTGAAATAAATACTTATCTATATATTTCACGTACTGGGCATGAAGACCCGGCATAATACTAGTTTGACTGCGCTTAAAAATTCCCCTTAACTAACTGCATTCGTTGGGCCCGGTGGATCGAAGATGCATTTTTCACAATACCTTGAAATAAATACTTATCTATATATTTCACGTACTGGGCATGAAGACCCAGCACAATGCTAGTTTGACTGCGCTTAAAAATTCCCCTTAACTAACTAACTGCATTCGTTGGGTCCGGTGGATCGAAGATGCATTTTTCAGTTTTTAGTGAAAACCCTGTATATTTTAAAATAAAGTGCACATTACCTTGAAATAAATACTTATCTATATATTTCACGTACTGGGCATGAAGACCCGGCATAATACTAGTTTGACTGCGCTTAAAAATTCCCCTTAACTAACTGCATTCGTGGGGTCCGGTGGATCACAAATGCATAATTGAGTTTTTAGAGAAAACCCTGTATAACTTAAAATAAAGTGCACAATACCTTGAAATAAATACTTATCTATATATTTCACGTACTGGGCATGAAGACCCAGCACAATGCTAGTTTGACTGCGCTTAAAAATTCCCCTTAACTAACTAACTGCATTCGTTGGGCCCGGTGGATCGAAGATGCATTTTTCACAATACCTTGAAATAAATACTTATCTATATATTTCACGTACTGGGCATGAAGACCCAGCACAATGCTAGTTTGACTGCGCTTAAAAATTCCCCTTAACTAACTAACTGCATTCGTTGGGCCCGGTGGATCGAAGATGCATTTTTCAGTTTTTAGTGAAAACCCTGTATATTTTAAAATAAAGTGCACATTACCTTGAAATAAATACTTATCTATATATTTCACGTACTGGGCATGAAGACCCGGCACAATACTAGTTTGACTGCGCTTAAAAATTCTACTAACTAAATAAGTGCATTCTTGGGGCCCGGTGGATCAAAGATGCATTTTTCAGTTTTTAGTGAAAACCCTGTATATTTTAAAATAAAGTGCACATTACCTTAAAATAGAAACGTATCTCCATATTTCAGGTGGTGCCGGGCATGGACACCCGGCACAATACTAGTTTGACTGCGCTTAAAACTTCTCCTAACTAAATAAGTGCATTCTTGGGGCCCGGTGGATCAAAGATGCATTTTTCAGTTTTTAGTGAAAACCCTGTATATTTTAAAATAAAGTGCACATTACCTTAAAATAATACTTACCTCCATATTTAAGGTGCCGGGTATGGAGACACGGCACAATACTAGTTTGACTGCGCTTAAAAATTCCCCTTAACTAACTAACTGCATTCGTGGGGTCCGGTGGATCACAAATGCATAATTGAGTTTTTAGAGAAAACCCTGTATAACTTAAAATAAAAAGCACATTACCTTGAAATAAATACTTATCTATATATTTCACGTACTGGGCATGAAGACCCGGCACAATACTAGTTTGACTGCGCTTAAAAATTCCCCTTAACTAACTAACTGCATTCGTGGGGTCCGGTGGATCACAAATGCATAATTGAGTTTTTAGAGAAAACCCTGTATAACTTAAAATAAAAAGCACATTACCTTGAAATAAATACTTATCTATATATTTCACGTACTGGGCATGAAGACCCGGCACAATACTAGTTTGACTGCGCTTAAAAATTCCCCTTAACTAACTAACTGCATTCGTGGGGTCCGGTGGATCACAAATGCATAATTGAGTTTTTAGAGAAAACCCTGTATAACTTAAAATAAAGTGCACATTACCTTGAAATAAATACTTATCTATATATTTGTGTGCCGGGCATGGACACCCTGCACAATACTAGTTTGACTGAGCTTAAAAATTCTCCTAACTAAATAAGTGCATTCTTGGGGCCCGGTGGATCAAAGAGGCATTTTTCAGTTTTTAGTGAAAACCCTGTATATTTTAAAATAAAGTGCACATTACCTTAAAATTAATACTTACCTCCATATTTAAGGTGCCGGGTATGGAGACACGGCACCATACTAGTTTGTCTGCGCTTAAAAATTCCCCTTAACTAACTAACTGCATTCGTGGGGTCCGGTGGATCATAAATGCATAATTGAGTTTTTAGAGAAAACCCTGTATAACTTAAAATAAAGTGCACATTACCTTGAAATAAATACTTATCTATATATTTCAGGTGCCGGGCATGGACACCCGGCACAATACTAGTTTGACTGCGCTTAAAAATTCTCCTAATTTAATAAGTGCATTCTTGGGGCCCGGTGGATCAAATATGAATTTTTCAGTTTTTAGTGAAAACCCTGTATATTTTAAAATAAAGTGCACATTACCTTAAAATTAATACTTACCTCCATATTTAAGGTGCCGGGTATGGAGACACGGCACAATACTAGTTTGACTGCGCTTAAAAATTCTCCTTAACTAACTAACTGCATTCGTGGGGTCCGGTGGATTACAAATGCATAATTGAGTTTTTAGAGAAAACCCTGTATAACTTAAAATGAAGTGCACATTACCTTGAAATAAATACTTATCTATATATTTCACGTACTGGGCATGAAGACCCGGCACAATACTAGTTTGACTGCGCTTAAAAATTCCCCTTCACTAACTAACTGCATTCGTGGGGTCCGGTGGATCACAAATGCATAATTGAGTTTTTAGAGAAAACCCTGTATAACTTAAAATAAAGTGCACATTACCTTGAAATAAATACTTATCTATATATTTCACGTACTGGGCATGAAGACCCAGCATAATACTAGTTTGACTGCGCTTAAAAATTCATCTTAACTAACTGCATTCGTGGGGTCCGGTGGATCACAAATGCATAATTGTGTTTTTAGAGAAAACCCTGTATAACTTAAAATAAAGTGCACAATACCTTGAAATAAATACTTATCTATATATTTCATGTACTGGGCATGAAGACCCGGCACAATGCTAGTTTGACTGCGCTTAAAAATTCCCCTTAACTAACTAACTGCATTCGTGGGGTCCGGTGGATCACAAATGCATAATTGAGTTTTTAGAGAAAACCCTGTATAACTTAAAATAAAGTGCACATTACCTTGAAATAAATACTTATCTATATATTTCACGTACTGGGCATGAAGACCCGGCTGAATACTAGTTTGACTGCGCTTAAAAATTTCCCCTTAACTAACTAACTGCATTCGTGGGGTCCGGTGGATCACAAATGCATAATTGAGTTTTTAGAGAAAACCCTGTATAACTTAAAATAAAGTGCACATTACCTTGAAATAAATACTTATCTATATATTTCACGTACTGGGCATGAAGACCCGGCATAATACTAGTTTGACTGCGCTTAAAAATTCCCCTCAACTAACTGCATTCGTGGGGTCCGGTGGATCACAAATGCAAAATTGAGTTTTTAGAGAAAACCCTGTATAACTTAAAATAAAGTGCACAATACCTTGAAATAAATACTTATATATATATTTCACGTACTGGGCATGAAGACCCGGCACAATACTAGTTTGACTGCGCTTAAAAATTCCCCTTAACTAACTAACTGCATTCGTGGGGTCCGGTGGATCACAAATGCATAATTGAGTTTTTAGAGAAAACCCTGTATAACTTAAAATAAAGTGCACATTACCTTGAAATAAATACTTATCTATATATTTCAGGTGCCGGGCATGGACACCCGGCACAATACTAGTTTGACTGCGCTTAAAAATTCTCCTAATTTAATAAGTGCATTCTTGGGGCCCGGTGGATCAAATATGAATTTTTCAGTTTTTAGTGAAAACCCTGTATATTTTAAAATAAAGTGCACATTACCTTAAAATTAATACTTACCTCCATATTTAAGGTGCCGGGTATGGAGACACGGCACAATACTAGTTTGACTGCGCTTAAAAATTCTCCTTAACTAACTAACTGCATTCGTGGGGTCCGGTGGATTACAAATGCATAATTGAGTTTTTAGAGAAAACCCTGTATAACTTAAAATAAAGTGCACATTACCTTGAAATAAATACTTACCTCCATATTTAAGGTGCAGGGTATGGAGACACGGCACAATACTAGTTTGACTGCGCTTAAAAATTCCCCTTGAATAACTAACTGCATTCGTGGGGTCCGGTGG
Source organism: Troglohyphantes excavatus (assembly GCA_963932185.1). Lineage (NCBI taxonomy): Eukaryota > Metazoa > Arthropoda > Arachnida > Araneae > Linyphiidae > Troglohyphantes > Troglohyphantes excavatus. Next base: position 8,201,183 of record OZ010671.1, read on the forward strand.
ATCACAAATGCATAATTGAGTTTTTAGAGAAAACCCTGTATAACTTAAAATAAAGTGCACATTACCTTGAAATAAATACTTATCTATATATTTCACGTACTGGGCATGAAGACCCGGCTGAATACTAGTTTGACTGCGCTTAAAAATTTCCCCTTAACTAACTAACTGCATTCGTGGGGTCCGGTGGATCACAAATGCATAATTGAGTTTTTAGAGAAAACCCTGTATAACTTAAAATAAAGTGCACATTACCTTGAAATAAATACTTATCTATATATTTCACGTACTGGGCATGAAGACCCGGCACAATACTAGTTTGACTGCGCTTAAAAATTCCCCTTAACTAACTAACTGCATTCGTGGGGTCCGGTGGATCACAAATGCATAATTGAGTTTTTAGAGAAAACCCTGTATAACTTATAATAAAGTGCACATTACCTTGAAATAAATACTTATCTATATATCTCAGGTGCCGGGCATGGACACCCGGCACAATACTAGTTTGACTGCGTTAAAAAATTCTCCTAATTTAATAAGTGCATTCTTGGGGCCCGGTGGATCAAATATGAATTTTTCAGTTTTTAGTGAAAACCCTGTATATTTTAAAATAAAGTGCACATTACCTTAAAATTAATACTTACCTCCATATTTAAGGTGCCGGGTATGGAGACACGGCACAATACTAGTTTGACTGCGCTTAAAAATTCTCCTTAACTAACTAACTGCATTCGTGGGGTCCGGTGGATCACAAATGCATAATTGTGTTTTTAGAGAAAACCCTGTATAACTTAAAATAAAGTGCACAATACCTTGAAATAAATACTTATCTATATATTTCACGTACTGGGCATGAAGACCCAGCATAATACTAGTTTGACTGCGCTTAAAAATTCATCTTAACTAACTGCATTCGTGGGGTCCGGTGGATCACAAATGCATAATTGTGTTTTTAGAGAAAACCCTGTATAACTTAAAATAAAGTGCACAATACCTTGAAATAAATACTTATCTATATATTTCATGTACTGGGCATGAAGACCCGGCACAATACTAGTTTGACTGCGCTTAAAAATTCCCCTTAACTAACTAACTGCATTCGTGGGGTCCGGTGGATCACAAATGCATAATTGAGTTTTTAGAGAAAACCCTGTATAACTTAAAATAAAGTGCACATTACCTTGAAATAAATACTTACCTCCATATTTAAGGTGCAGGGTATAGAGACACGGCACAATACTAGTTTGACTGCGCTTAAAAATTCCCCTTAACTAACTAACTGAATTCGTGGGGTCCGGTGGATCACAAATGCATAATTGAGTTTTTAGAGAAAACCCTGTATAACTTAAAATAAAGTGCACATTACCTTGAAATAAATACTTATCTATATATTTCACGTACTGGGCATGAAGACCCGGCTGAATACTAGTTTGACTGCGCTTAAAAATTTCCCCTTAACTAAATAACTGCATTCGTGGGGTCCGGTGGATCACAAATGCATAATTGAGTTTTTAGAGAAAACCCTGTATAACTTAAAATAAAGTGCACATTACCTTGAAATAAATACTTATCTATATATTTCACGTACTGGGCATGAAGACCCGGCACAATACTAGTTTGACTGCGCTTAAAAATTCCCCTTAACTAACTAACTGCATTCGTGGGGTCCGGTGGATCACAAATGCATAATTGAGTTTTTACAGAAAACCCCGTATAACTTAAAATAAAGTGCACATTACCTTGAAATAAATACTTATCTATATATTTCAGGTGCCGGACATGGACACCCGGTACAATACTAGTTTGACTGCGCTTAAAAATTCTCCTAACTAAATAAGTGCATTCTTGGGGCACGGTGGATCAAAGATGCATTTTTCAGTTTTTGGTGAAAAGCCTGTATATTTTAAAAAAAAGTGCACATTACCTTAAAATTAATACTTACCTCCATATTTAAGGTGCCGGGTATGGAGACACGGCACAATACTAGTTTGACAGCGCTTAAAAATTCCCCTTAACTAACTAACTGCATTCGTATGGTCCGGTGGATCACAAATGCATAATTGAGTTTTTAGAGAAAACCCTGTATAACTTAAAATAAAGTGCACATTACCTTGAAATAAATACTTATCTATATATTTCACGTACTGGGCATGAAGACCCGGCACAATACTAGTTTGACTGGGTTTAAAAATTCCCCTTAACTAAATAAGTGCATTCTTGGGGCCCGGTGGATCGAAGATGCATTTTTCAGTTTTTAGTGAAAACCCTGTATATTTTAAAATAAAGTGCACATTACCTTAAAATTAATACTTACCTCCATATTTAAGGTGCCGGGTATGGAGACACGGCACAATACTAGTTTGACTGCGCTTAAAAATTCTCCTTAACTAACTAACTGCATTCGTTTGGACCGGTGGATTACAAATGCATAATTGAGTTTTTAGAGAAAACCCTGTATAACTTAAAATAAAGTGCACATTACCTTGAAATAAATACTTATCTATATATTTCACGTACTGGGCATGAAGACCCGGCACAATACTAGTTTGACTGCGCTTAAAAATTCCCCTTCACTAACTAACTGCATTCGTGGGGTCCGGTGGATCACAAATGCATAATTGAGTTTTTAGAGAAAACCCTGTATAACTTAAAATAAAGTGCACATTACCTTGAAATAAATACTTATCTATATATTTCACGTACTGGGCATGAAGACCCAGCATAATACTAGTTTGACTGCGCTTAAAAATTCATCTTAACTAACTGCATTCGTGGGGTCCGGTGGATCACAAATGCATAATTGTGTTTTTAGAGAAAACCCTGTATAACTTAAAATAAAGTGCACAATACCTTGAAATAAATACTTATCTATATATTTCATGTACTGGGCATGAAGACCCGGCACAATACTAGTTTGACTGCGCTTAAAAATTCCCCTTAACTAACTAACTGCATTCGTGGGGTCCGGTGGATCACAAATGCATAATTGAGTTTTTAGAGAAAACCCTGTATAACTTAAAATAAAGTGCACATTACCTTGAAATAAATACTTACCTCCATATTTAAGGTGCAGGGTATGGAGACACGGCACAATACTAGTTTGACTGCGCTTAAAAATTCCCCTTAACTAACTAACTGCATTCGTGGGGTCCGGTGGATCACAAATGCATAATTGAGTTTTTAGAGAAAACCCTGTATAACTTAAAATAAAGTGCACATTACCTTGAAATAAATACTTATCTATATATTTCAAGTACTGGGCATGAAGACCCGGCTGAATACTAGTTTGACTGCGCTTAAAAATTTCCCCTTAACTAACTAACTGCATTCGTGGGGTCCGGTGGATCACAAATGCATAATTGAGTTTTTAGAGAAAACCCTGTATAACTTAAAATAAAGTGCACATTACCTTGAAATAAATACTTATCTATATATTTCACGTACTGGGCATGAAGACCCGGCACAATACTAGTTTGACTGCGCTTAAAAATTCCCCTTAACTAACTAACTGCATTCGTGGGGTCCGGTGGATCACAAATGCATAATTGAGTTTTTACAGAAAACCCCGTATAACTTAAAATAAAGTGCACATTACCTTGAAATAAATACTTATCTATATATTTCAGGTGCCGGGCATGGACACCCGGTACAATACTAGTTTGACTGCGCTAAAAAATTCTCCTAACTAAATAAGTGCATTCTTGGGGCACGGTGGATCAAAGATGCATTTTTTCAGTTTTTAGTGAAAACCCTGTATATTTTAAAATAAAGTGCACATTACCTTAAAATTAATACTTACCTCCATATTTAAGGTGCCGGGTATGGAGACACGGCACAATACTAGTTTGACAGCGCTTAAAAATTCCCCTTAACTAACTAACTGCATTCGTGGGGTCCGGTGGATCACAAATGCATAATTGTGTTTTTAGAGAAAACCCTGTATAACTTAAAATAAAGTGCACAATACCTTGAAATAAATACTTATCTATATATTTCATGTACTGGGCATGAAGACCCGGCACAATACTAGTTTGACTGCGCTTAAAAATTCCCCTTAACTAACTAACTGCATTCGTGGGGTCCGGTGGATCACAAATGCATAATTGAGTTTTTAGAGAAAACCCTGTATAACTTAAAATAAAGTGCACATTACCTTGAAATAAATACTTACCTCCATATTTAAGGTGCAGGGTATGGAGACACGGCACAATACTAGTTTGACTGCGCTTAAAAATTCCCCTTAACTAACTAACTGCATTCGTGGGGTTCGGTGGATCACAAATGCATAATTGAGTTTTTAGAGAAAACCCTGTATAACTTAAAATAAAGTGCACATTACCTTGAAATAAATACTTATCTATATATTTCACGTACTGGGCATGAAGACCCGGCTGAATACTAGTTTGACTGCGCTTAAAAATTTCCCCTTAACTAACTAACTGCATTCGTGGGGTCCGGTGGATCACAAATGCATAATTGAGTTTTTAGAGAAAACCCTGTATAACTTAAAATAAAGTGCACATTACCTTGAAATAAATACTTATCTATATATTTCACGTACTGGGCATGAAGACCCGGCACAATACTAGTTTGACTGCGCTTAAAAATTCCCCTTAACTAAATAAGTGCATTCTTGGGGCCCGGTGGATCGAAGATGCATTTTTCAGTTTTAAGTGAAAACCCTGTATATTTTAAAATAAAGTGCACATTACCTTAAAATTAATACTTACCTCCATATTTAAGGTGCCGGGTATGGAGACACGGCACAATACTAGTTTGACTGCGCTTAAAAATTCCCCTTAACTAACTAACTGCATTCGTGGGGTCCGGTGGATCACAAATGCATAATTGAGTTTTTAGAGAAAACCCTGTATAACTTAAAATAAAGTGCACATAACCTTGAAATAAATACTTATCTATATATTTCACGTACTGGGCATGAAGACCCGGCATAATACTAGTTTGACTGCGCTTAAAAATTCCCCTTAACTAAATAAGTGCATTCTTGGGGCCCGGTGGATCAAAGATGCATTTTTCAGTTTTTAGTGAAAACCCTGTATATTTCAAAATTAAGTACACATTACCTTAAAATAAATACTCATCTCCATATTTTAGATACTGGGCATGAATACTCGGCCAATAATAGTTTGACTGCACGAAAAAATTCCCCTTAACTAAGTAACAGCATGCTTGGGGCCCGGTGGATCAAAGATGCATTTTTCAATTTTTAGTCACAACCCAATATATTTCAAATTTAAATGCACATTACTTTAAAATAAATACTCATCTCCATATTTCAGGTATAGGGCATGAAAACCAGGCACAATACTAGTTTAATTGCCACGAAGAAAATCCCTTTAACTAAATAAATGTATTCTTGGGGCCCGGTGGATCAAAGATGCATTTTCAGTTTTTAGTGAAAATCCAGTATATTTCAAAATAAAGTGCACATTACCTTAAAATAAATACTTTCCACCTTATTTCAGATGCCGGGCATGGAGACCCGCCACAAAACTAGGTTAATTGCTACGATGAAAATCCCTTTAACTAAATAAATGCATTCTTGTGGCCCGGTGGATCAAAGATGCATTTTCTGTTTTTAGTGAAAATCCAGTATATTTTAAATTTAAAAGCACATTACCTTAACATTAATACTTATCTCCATATTTCAGGTGCCGGGCATGGACACCTGGCACAATACTAGTTTGAGTGCACAAAAATATTCCCCTTAACTAAATAACTGCATTCTTAGGGCCCGGTGGATCAAAGATGCATTTTTCAGCTTTTAGTGAAAACCCTGTATATTTAAAAATTAAGTACACAATACCTTGAAATAAATACTTATCTATATATTTCACGTACTGGGCATGAAGACCCGGCATAATACTAGTTTGACTGCGCTTAAAAATTCCCCTTAACTAAATAAGTGCATTCTTGGGGCCCGGTGGATCAAAGATGCATTTTTCAGTTTTTAGTGAAAACCCTGTATATTTTAAAATAAAGTGCACATTACCTAAAAATAAAAACGTATCTCCATATTTCAGGTGCCGGGCATGGACACCCGGCACAATACTAGTTTGACTTCGCTTAAAAATTCCCCTTAACTAATTAACTGCATTCGTGGGGTCCGGTGGATCACAAATGCATAATTGAGTTTTTATAGAAAACCCTGTATAACTTAAAATAAAGTGCACATTACCTTGAAATAAATACTTACCTCCATATTTAAGGTACAGGGTATGGAGACACGGCACAATACTAGTTTGACTGCGCTTAAAAATTCCCCTTAACTAACTAACTGCATTCGTGGGGTCCGGTGGATCACAAATGCATAATTGAGTTTTTAGAGAAAACCCTGTATAACTTAAAATAAAGTGCACATTACCTTGAAATAAATACTTATCTATATATTTCACGTACTGGGCATGAAGACCCGGCACAATACTAGTTTGACTGCGCTTAAAAATTCTCCTAACTAAATAAGTGCATTCTTGGGGCCCGGTGGATCAAAGATGCATTTTTCAGTTTTTAGTGAAAACCCTGTATATTTTAAAATAAAGTGCACATTACCTTAAAATAAAAACGTATCTCCATATTTCAGGTGCCGGGCATGGACACCCGGCACAATACTTGTTTGACTGCGCTTAAAAATTCCCCTTAACTAACTAACTGCATTCGTGGGGTCCGGTGGATCACAAATGCATAATTGAGTTTTTATAGAAAACCCTGTATAACTTAAAATAAAGTGCACATTACCTTGAAATAAATACTTATCTATATATTTCAGGTGCCGGGCATGGACACCCGGCACAATACTAGTTTGACTGCGCTTAAAAATTCTCCTAACTAAATAAGTGCATTCTTGGGGCCCGGTGGATCAAAGATGCATTTTTCAGTTTTTAGTGAAAACCCTGTATATTTTAAAATAAAGTGCACATTACCTGAAAATTAATACTTACCTCCATATTTAAGGTGCCGGGTATGGAGACACGGCACAATACTAGTTTGACTGCGCTTAAAAATTCCTCTTAACTAACTAACTGCATTCGTCGGGTCCGGTGGATCACAAATGCATAATTGAGTTTTTAGAGAAAATCTTGTATAACTTAAAATAAAGTGCACATTACCTTTTAATAAATACTTATCTATATATTTCACGTACTGGGCATGAAGACCCGGCACAATACTATTTTGACTGCGCTTAAAAATTCCCCTTAACTAACTAACTGCATTCGTGGGGTCCGGTGGATCACAAATGCATAATTGAGTTTTTAGAGAAAACCCTGTATAACTTAAAATAAAGTGCACATTACCTTGAAATAAATACTTATCTATATATTTCACGTACTGGGCATGAAGACCCGGCACAATACTAGTTTGACTGCGCTTAAAAATTCCCGTTAACTAAATAAGTGCATTCTTGGGGCCCGGTGGATCGAAGATGCATTTTTCAGTTTTAAGTGAAAACCCTGTATATTTTAAAATAAAGTGCACATTACCTTAAAATTAATACTTACCTCCATATTTAAGGTGCCGGGTATGGAGACACGGCACAATACTAGTTTGACTGCGCTTAAAAATTCCCCTTAACTAACTAACTGCATTCGTGGGGTCCGGTGGATCACAAATGCATAATTGAGTTTTTAGAGAAAACCCTGTATAACTTAAAATAAAGTGCACATAACCTTGAAATAAATACTTATCTATATATTTCACGTACTGGGCATGAAGACCCGGCATAATACTAGTTTGACTGCGCTTAAAAATTCCCCTTAACTAAATAAGTGCATTCTTGGGGCCCGGTGGATGAAAGATGCATTTTTCAGTTTTTAGTGAAAACCCTGTATATTTTAAAATAAAGTGCACATTACCTAAAAATAAAAACGTATCTCCATATTTCAGGTGCCGGGCATGGACACCCGGCACAATACTAGTTTGACTGCGCTTAAAAATAATTCCCCTTAACTAATTAACTGCATTCGTGGGGTCCGGTGGATCACAAATGCATAATTGAGTTTTTATAGAAAACCCTGTATAACTTAAAATAAAGTGCACATTACCTTGAAATAAATACTTACCTCCATATTTAAGGTACAGGGTATGGAGACACGGCACAATACTAGTTTGACTGCGCTTAAAAATTCCCCTTAACTAACTAAATGCATTCGTGGGGTCCGGTGGATCACAAATGCATAATTGAGTTTTTAGAGAAAACCCTGTATAACTTAAAATAAAGTGCACATTACCTTTTAATAAATACTTATCTATATATTTCACGTACTGGGCATGAAGACCCGGCACAATACTAGTTTGACTGCGCTTAAAAATTCCCCTTAACTAACTAACTGCATTCGTGGGGTCCGGTGGATCACAAATGCATAATTGAGTTTTTAGAGAAAACACTGTATAACTTAAAATAAAGTGCACATTATCTTGAAATAAATACTTACCTCCATATTTAAGGTGCCGGGAATGGAGACACGGCACAATACTAGATTTAATGCGCTTAAAAATTCCCCTTAACTAACTAACTGCATTCGTGGGGTCCGGTGGATCACAAATGCATAATTGAGTTTTTAGAGAAAACCCTGTATAACTTAAAATAAAGTGCACATTACCTTGAAATAAATACTTATCTATATATTTCACGTACTGGGCATGAAGACCCGGCACAATACTAGTTTGACTGCGCTTAAAAATTCTCCTAACTAAATAAGTGCATTCTTTGGGCCCGGTGGATCAAAGATGCATTTTTCAGTTTTTAGTGAAAACCCTGTATATTTTAAAATAAAGTGCACATTACCTTAAAATTAATACTTACCTCCATATTTAAGGTGCCGGGTATGGAGACACGGCACAATACTAGTTTGACTGCGCTTAAAAATTCCCCTTAACTAACTAACTGCATTCGTGGGGTCCGGTGGATCACAAATGCATAATTGAGTTTTTAGAGAAAACCCTGTATAACTTAAAATAAAGTGCACATTACCTTGAAATAAATACTTATCTATATATTTCACGTACTGGGCATGAAGACCCGGCACAATACTAGTTTGACTGCGCTTACAAATTCCCCTTAACTAACTAACTGCATTCGTGGGGTCCGGTGGATCACAAATGCATAATTGAGTTTTTAGAGAAAACCCTGTATAACTTAAAATAAAGTGCACATTACCTTGAAATAAATACTTATCTATATATTTCACGTACTGGGCATGAAGACCCGGCACAATACTAGTTTGACTGCGCTTAAAATTTCCCCTTAACTAACTAACTGCATTCGTGGGGTCCGGGGGATCACAAATGCATAATTGAGTTTTTAGAGAAAATTCTGTAAAACTTAAAATAAAGTGCACATTACCTTGAAATAAATACTTATCTATATATTTCACGTACTGGGCATGAAGACCCGGCACAATACTAGTTTGACTGCGCTTAAAAATTCCCCTTAACTAACTAACTGCATTCGTGGGGTCCGGTGGATCACAAATGCATAATTGAGTTTTTAGAGAAAACCCTGTATAACTTAAAATAAAGTGCACATTACCTTGAAATATATACTTATCTATATATTTCACGTACTGGGCATGAAGACCCGGCACAATACTAGTTTGACTGCGCTTAAAAATTCCCCTTAACTAAATAACTGCATTCTTGGTGCCTGATAAATCAAAGATGCCTTTTTCAGTTTTTAGTGAAAATCCTGTATATTTTAAAATAAAGTGCACATTACCTTAAAATAAAAACGTATCTCCATATTTCAGGTGCGTGCCGGGCATGGACACCCGGAACAATACTAGTTTGACTGCGCTTAAAAATTCTCCTAACTAAATAAGTGCATTCTTGTGGCCCGGTGGATCAAAGATGCATTTTCTGTTTTTAGTGAAAATCCAGTATATTTTAAATTTAAAAGCACATTACCTTAACATTAATACTTATCTCCATATTTCAGGTGCCGGGCATGGACACCTGGCACAATACTAGTTTGAGTGCACGAAAATATTCCCCTTAACTAAATAACTGCATTCTTAGGGCCCGGTGGATCAAAGATGCATTTTTCAGCTTTTAGTGAAAACCCTGTATATTTAAAAATTAAGTACACAATACCTTGAAATAAATACTTATCTATATATTTCACGTACTGGGCATGAAGACCCGGCATAATACTAGTTTGACTGCGCTTAAAAATTCCCATTAACTAAATAAGTGCATTCTTGGGGCCCGGTGGATCAAAGATGCATTTTTCAGTTTTTAGTGAAAACCCTGTATATTTTAAAATAAAGTGCACATTACCTAAAAATAAAAACGTATCTCCATATTTCAGGTGCCGGGCATGGACACCCGGCACAATACTAGTTTGACTGCGCTTAAAAATTCCCCTTAACTAATTAACTGCATTCGTGGGGTCCGGTGGATCACAAATGCATAATTGAGTTTTTATAGAAAACCCTGTATAACTTAAAATAAAGTGCACATTACCTTGAAATAAATACTTACCTCCATATTTAAGGTACAGGGTATGGAGACACGGCACAATACTAGTTTGACTGCGCTTAAAAATTCCCCTTAACTAACTAACTGCATTCGTGGGGTCCGGTGGATCACAAATGCATAATTGAGTTTTTAGAGAAAACCCTGTATAACTTAAAATAAAGTGCACATTACCTTGAAATAAATACTTATCTATATATTTCACGTACTGGGCATGAAGACCCGGCACAATACTAGTTTGACTGCGCTTAAAAATTCTCCTAACTAAATAAGTGCATTCTTGGGGCCCGGTGGATCAAAGATGCATTTTTCAGTTTTTAGTGAAAACCCTGTATATTTTAAAATAAAGTGCACATTACTTTAAAATAAAAACGTATCTCCATATTTCAGGTGCCGGGCATGGACACCCGGCACAATACTAGTTTGACTGCGCTTAAAAATTCCCCTTAACTAACTAACTGCATTCGTGGGGTCCGGTGGATCACAAATGCATAATTGAGTTTTTATAGAAAACCCTGTATAACTTAAAATAAAGTGCACATTACCTTGAAATAAATACTTATCTATATATTTCAGGTGCCGGGCATGGACACCCGGCACAATACTAGTTTGACTGCGCTTAAAAATTCTCCTAACTAAATAAGTGCATTCTTGGGGCCCGGTGGATCAAAGATGCATTTTTCAGTTTTTAGTGAAAACCCTGTATATTTTAAAATAAAGTGCACATTACCTGAAAATTAATACTTACCTCCATATTTAAGGTGCCGGGTATGGAGACACGGCACAATACTAGTTTGACTGCGCTTAAAAATTCCCCTTAACTAAATAACTGCATTCTTAGTGCTTGATAAATCAAAGATGCATTTTTCAATTTTTAGTGAAAATCCTGTATATTTTAAAATAAAGTGCACATTACCTTAAAATAAAAACATATCTCCATATTTCAGGTGCCGGGCATGGACACCCGGCACAATACTAGTTTGACTGCGCTGAAAAATTCCCCTTAACTAATTAACTGCATTCGTGGGGTCCGGTGGATCACAAATGCATAATTGAGTTTTTATAGAAAACCCTGTATAACTTAAAATAAAGTGCACATTACCTTGAAATAAATACTTACCTCCATATTTAAGGTGCCGGGTATGGAGACACGGCACAATACTAGTTTGACTGCGCTTAAAAATTCCTCTTAACTAACTAACTGCATTCGTCGGGTCCGGTGGATCACAAATGCATAATTGAGTTTTTAGAGAAAACCCTGTATAACTTAAAATAAAGTGCACATTACCTTGAAATAAATACTTATCTATATATTTCACGTACTGGGCATGAAGACCCGGCACAATACTAGTTTGACTGCGCTTAAAACTTCCCCTTAACTAACTAACTGCATTCGTGGGGTCCGGTGCATCACAAATGCATAATTGAGTTTTTAGAGAAAACCCTGTATAACTTAAAATAAAGTGCACATTACCTTGAAATAAATACTTATCTATATATTTCACGTACTGGGCATTAAGACCCGGCACAATACTAGTTTGACTGCGCTTAAAAATTCCCCTTAACTAACTAACTGCATTCGTGGGGTCCGGGGGATCACAAATGCATAATTGAGTTTTTAGAGAAAACCCTGTAAAACTTAAAATAAAGTGAACATTACCTTGAAATAAATACTTATCTATATATTTCACGTACTGGGCATGAAGACCCGGCACAATACTAGTTTGACTGCGCTTAAAAATTCCCCTTAACTAACTAACTGCATTCGTGGGGTCCGGTGGATCACAAATGCATAATTGAGTTTTTAGAGAAAACCCTGTATAACTTAAAATAAAGTGCACATTACCTTGAAATATATACTTATCTATATATTTCACGTACTGGGCATGAAGACCCGGCACAATACTAGTTTGACTGCGCTTAAAAATTCCCCTTAACTAAATAACTGCATTCTTGGTGCCTGATAAATCAAAGATGCCTTTTTCAGTTTTTAGTGAAAATCCTGTATATTTTAAAATAAAGTGCACATTACCTTAAAATAAAAACGTATCTCCATATTTCAGGTGCGTGCCGGGCATGGACACCCGGAACAATACTAGTTTGACTGCGCTTAAAAATTCTCCTAACTAAATAAGTGCATTCTTGTGGCCCGGTGGATCAAAGATGCATTTTCTGTTTTTAGTGAAAATCCAGTATATTTTAAATTTAAAAGCACATTACCTTAACATTAATACTTATCTCCATATTTCAGGTGCCGGGCATGGACACCTGGCACAATACTAGTTTGAGTGCACGAAAATATTCCCCTTAACTAAATAACTGCATTCTTAGGGCCCGGTGGATCAAAGATGCATTTTTCAGCTTTTAGTGAAAACCCTGTATATTTAAAAATTAAGTACACAATACCTTGAAATAAATACTTATCTATATATTTCACGTACTGGGCATGAAGACCCGGCATAATACTAGTTTGACTGCGCTTAAAAATTCCCATTAACTAAATAAGTGCATTCTTGGGGCCCGGTGGATCAAAGATGCATTTTTCAGTTTTTAGTGAAAACCCTGTATATTTTAAAATAAAGTGCACATTACCTAAAAATAAAAACGTATCTCCATATTTCAGGTGCCGGGCATGGACACCCGGCACAATACTAGTTTGACTGCGCTTAAAAATTCCCCTTAACTAATTAACTGCATTCGTGGGGTCCGGTGGATCACAAATGCATAATTGAGTTTTTATAGAAAACCCTGTATAACTTAAAATAAAGTGCACATTACCTTGAAATAAATACTTACCTCCATATTTAAGGTACAGGGTATGGAGACACTTCACAATACTAGTTTGACTGCGCTTAAAAATTCCCCTTAACTAACTAACTGCATTCGTGGGGTCCGGTGGATCACAAATGCATAATTGAGTTTTTAGAGAAAACCCTGTATAACTTAAAATAAAGTGCACATTACCTTGAAATAAATACTTATCTATATATTTCACGTACTGGGCATGAAGACCCGGCACAATACTAGTTTGACTGCGCTTAAAAATTCTCCTAACTAAATAAGTGCATTCTTGGGGCCCGGTGGATCAAAGATGCATTTTTCAGTTTTTAGTGAAAACCCTGTATATTTTAAAATAAAGTGCACATTACTTTAAAATAAAAACGTATCTCCATATTTCAGGTGCCGGGCATGGACACCCGGCACAATACTAGTTTGACTGCGCTTAAAAATTCCCCTTAACTAACTAACTGCATTCGTGGGGTCCGGTGGATCACAAATGCATAATTGAGTTTTTATAGAAAACCCTGTATAACTTAAAATAAAGTGCACATTACCTTGAAATAAATACTTATCTATATATTTCAGGTGCCGGGCATGGACACCCGGCACAATACTAGTTTGACTGCGCTTAAAAATTCTCCTAACTAAATAAGTGCATTCTTGGGGCCCGGTGGATCAAAGATGCATTTTTCAGTTTTTAGTGAAAACCCTGTATATTTTAAAATAAAGTGCACATTACCTGAAAATTAATACTTACCTCCATATTTAAGGTGCCGGGTATGGAGACACGGCACAATACTAGTTTGACTGCGCTTAAAAATTCCCCTTAACTAAATAACTGCATTCTTAGTGCTTGATAAATCAAAGATGCATTTTTCAATTTTTAGTGAAAATCCTGTATATTTTAAAATAAAGTGCACATTACCTTAAAATAAAAACATATCTCCATATTTCAGGTGCCGGGCATGGACACCCGGCACAATACTAGTTTGACTGCGCTGAAAAATTCCCCTTAACTAATTAACTGCATTCGTGGGGTCCGGTGGATCACAAATGCATAATTGAGTTTTTATAGAAAACCCTGTATAACTTAAAATAAAGTGCACATTACCTTGAAATAAATACTTACCTCCATATTTAAGGTGCCGGGTATGGAGACACGGCACAATACTAGTTTGACTGCGCTTAAAAATTCCTCTTAACTAACTAACTGCATTCGTCGGGTCCGGTGGATCACAAATGCATAATTGAGTTTTTAGAGAAAACCCTGTATAACTTAAAATAAAGTGCACATTACCTTGAAATAAATACTTATCTATATATTTCACGTACTGGGCATGAAGACCCGGCACAATACTAGTTTGACTGCGCTTAAAACTTCCCCTTAACTAACTAACTGCATTCGTGGGGTCCGGTGGATCACAAATGCATAATTGAGTTTTTAGAGAAAACCCTGTATAACTTAAAATAAAGTGCACATTACCTTGAAATAAATACTTATCTATATATTTCACGTACTGGGCATTAAGACCCGGCACAATACTAGTTTGACTGCGCTTAAAAATTCCCCTTAACTAACTAACTGCATTCGTGGGGTCCGGGGGATCACAAATGCATAATTGAGTTTTTAGAGAAAACCCTGTAAAACTTAAAATAAAGTGAACATTACCTTGAAATAAATACTTATCTATATATTTCACGTACTGGGCATGAAGACCCGGCACAATACTAGTTTGACTGCGCTTAAAAATTCCCCTTAACTAACTAACTGCATTCGTGGGGTCCGGTGGATCACAAATGCAAAATTGAGTTTTTAGAGAAAACCCTGTATAACTTAAAATAAAGTGCACATTACCTTGAAATATATACTTATCTATATATTTCACGTACTGGGCATGAAGACCCGGCACAATACTAGTTTGACTGCGCTTAAAAATTCCCCTTAACTAAATAACTGCATTCTTGGTGCCTGATAAATCAAAGATGCCTTTTTCAGTTTTTAGTGAAAATCCTGTATATTTTAAAATAAAGTGCACATTACCTTAAAATAAAAACGTATCTCCATATTTCAGGTGCGTGCCGGGCATGGACACCCGGAACAATACTAGTTTGACTGCGCTTAAAAATTCTCCTAACTAAATAAGTGCATTCTTGTGGCCCGGTGGATCAAAGATGCATTTTCTGTTTTTAGTGAAAATCCAGTATATTTTAAATTTAAAAGCACATTACCTTAACATTAATACTTATCTCCATATTTCAGGTGCCGGGCATGGACACCTGGCACAATACTAGTTTGAGTGCACGAAAATATTCCCCTTAACTAAATAACTGCATTCTTAGGGCCCGGTGGATCAAAGATGCATTTTTCAGCTTTTAGTGAAAACCCTGTATATTTAAAAATTAAGTACACAATACCTTGAAATAAATACTTATCTATATATTTCACGTACTGGGCATGAAGACCCGGCATAATACTAGTTTGACTGCGCTTAAAAATTCCCATTAACTAAATAAGTGCATTCTTGGGGCCCGGTGGATCAAAGATGCATTTTTCAGTTTTTAGTGAAAACCCTGTATATTTTAAAATAAAGTGCACATTACCTAAAAATAAAAACGTATCTCCATATTTCAGGTGCCGGGCATGGACACCCGGCACAATACTAGTTTGACTGCGCTTAAAAATTCCCCTTAACTAATTAACTGCATTCGTGGGGTCCGGTGGATCACAAATGCATAATTGAGTTTTTATAGAAAACCCTGTATAACTTAAAATAAAGTGCACATTACCTTGAAATAAATACTTACCTCCATATTTAAGGTACAGGGTATGGAGACACGGCACAATACTAGTTTGACTGCGCTTAAAAATTCCCCTTAACTAACTAACTGCATTCGTGGGGTCCGGTGGATCACAAATGCATAATTGAGTTTTTAGAGAAAACCCTGTATAACTTAAAATAAAGTGCACATTACCTTGAAATAAATACTTATCTATATATTTCACGTACTGGGCATGAAGACCCGGCACAATACTAGTTTGACTGCGCTTAAAAATTCTCCTAACTAAATAAGTGCATTCTTGGGGCCCGGTGGATCAAAGATGCATTTTTCAGTTTTTAGTGAAAACCCTGTATATTTTAAAATAAAGTGCACATTACTTTAAAATAAAAACGTATCTCCATATTTCAGGTGCCGGGCATGGACACCCGGCACAATACTAGTTTGACTGCGCTTAAAAATTCCCCTTAACTAACTAACTGCATTCGTGGGGTCCGGTGGATCACAAATGCATAATTGAGTTTTTATAGAAAACCCTGTATAACTTAAAATAAAGTGCACATTACCTTGAAATAAATACTTATCTATATATTTCAGGTGCCGGGCATGGACACCCGGCACAATACTAGTTTGACTGCGCTTAAAAATTCTCCTAACTAAATAAGTGCATTCTTGGGGCCCGGTGGATCAAAGATGCATTTTTCAGTTTTTAGTGAAAACCCTGTATATTTTAAAATAAAGTGCACATTACCTGAAAATTAATACTTACCTCCATATTTAAGGTGCCGGGTATGGAGACACGGCACAATACTAGTTTGACTGCGCTTAAAAATTCCCCTTAACTAAATAACTGCATTCTTAGTGCTTGATAAATCAAAGATGCATTTTTCAATTTTTAGTGAAAATCCTGTATATTTTAAAATAAAGTGCACATTACCTTAAAATAAAAACATATCTCCATATTTCAGGTGCCGGGCATGGACACCCGGCACAATACTAGTTTGACTGCGCTGAAAAATTCCCCTTAACTAATTAACTGCATTCGTGGGGTCCGGTGGATCACAAATGCATAATTGAGTTTTTATAGAAAACCCTGTATAACTTAAAATAAAGTGCACATTACCTTGAAATAAATACTTACCTCCATATTTAAGGTGCCGGGTATGGAGACACGGCACAATACTAGTTTGACTGCGCTTAAAAATTCCTCTTAACTAACTAACTGCATTCGTCGGGTCCGGTGGATCACAAATGCATAATTGAGTTTTTAGAGAAAACCCTGTATAACTTAAAATAAAGTGCACATTACCTTGAAATAAATACTTATCTATATATTTCACGTACTGGGCATGAAGACCCGGCACAATACTAGTTTGACTGCGCTTAAAACTTCCCCTTAACTAACTAACTGCATTCGTGGGGTCCGGTGGATCACAAATGCATAATTGAGTTTTTAGAGAAAACCCTGTATAACTTAAAATAAAGTGCACATTACCTTGAAATAAATACTTATCTATATATTTCACGTACTGGGCATTAAGACCCGGCACAATACTAGTTTGACTGCGCTTAAAAATTCCCCTTAACTAACTAACTGCATTCGTGGGGTCCGGGGGATCACAAATGCATAATTGAGTTTTTAGAGAAAACCCTGTAAAACTTAAAATAAAGTGAACATTACCTTGAAATAAATACTTATCTATATATTTCACGTACTGGGCATGAAGACCCGGCACAATACTAGTTTGACTGCGCTTAAAAATTCCCCTTAACTAACTAACTGCATTCGTGGGGTCCGGTGGATCACAAATGCATAATTGAGTTTTTAGAGAAAACCCTGTATAACTTAAAATAAAGTGCACATTACCTTGAAATATATACTTATCTATATATTTCACGTACTGGGCATGAAGACCCGGCACAATACTAGTTTGACTGCGCTTAAAAATTCCCCTTAACTAAATAACTGCATTCTTGGTGCCTGATAAATCAAAGATGCCTTTTTCAGTTTTTAGTGAAAATCCTGTATATTTTAAAATAAAGTGCACATTACCTTAAAATAAAAACGTATCTCCATATTTCAGGTGCGTGCCGGGCATGGACACCCGGAACAATACTAGTTTGACTGCGCTTAAAAATTCTCCTAACTAAATAAGTGCATTCTTGTGGCCCGGTGGATCAAAGATGCATTTTCTGTTTTTAGTGAAAATCCAGTATATTTTAAATTTAAAAGCACATTACCTTAACATTAATACTTATCTCCATATTTCAGGTGCCGGGCATGGACACCTGGCACAATACTAGTTTGAGTGCACGAAAATATTCCCCTTAACTAAATAACTGCATTCTTAGGGCCCGGTGGATCAAAGATGCATTTTTCAGCTTTTAGTGAAAACCCTGTATATTTAAAAATTAAGTACACAATACCTTGAAATAAATACTTATCTATATATTTCACGTACTGGGCATGAAGACCCGGCATAATACTAGTTTGACTGCGCTTAAAAATTCCCATTAACTAAATAAGTGCATTCTTGGGGCCCGGTGGATCAAAGATGCATTTTTCAGTTTTTAGTGAAAACCCTGTATATTTTAAAATAAAGTGCACATTACCTAAAAATAAAAACGTATCTCCATATTTCAGGTGCCGGGCATGGACACCCGGCACAATACTAGTTTGACTGCGCTTAAAAATTCCCCTTAACTAATTAACTGCATTCGTGGGGTCCGGTGGATCACAAATGCATAATTGAGTTTTTATAGAAAACCCTGTATAACTTAAAATAAAGTGCACATTACCTTGAAATAAATACTTACCTCCATATTTAAGGTACAGGGTATGGAGACACTTCACAATACTAGTTTGACTGCGCTTAAAAATTCCCCTTAACTAACTAACTGCATTCGTGGGGTCCGGTGGATCACAAATGCATAATTGAGTTTTTAGAGAAAACCCTGTATAACTTAAAATAAAGTGCACATTACCTTGAAATAAATACTTATCTATATATTTCACGTACTGGGCATGAAGACCCGGCACAATACTAGTTTGACTGCGCTTAAAAATTCTCCTAACTAAATAAGTGCATTCTTGGGGCCCGGTGGATCAAAGATGCATTTTTCAGTTTTTAGTGAAAACCCTGTATATTTTAAAATAAAGTGCACATTACTTTAAAATAAAAACGTATCTCCATATTTCAGGTGCCGGGCATGGACACCCGGCACAATACTAGTTTGACTGCGCTTAAAAATTCCCCTTAACTAACTAACTGCATTCGTGGGGTCCGGTGGATCACAAATGCATAATTGAGTTTTTATAGAAAACCCTGTATAACTTAAAATAAAGTGCACATTACCTTGAAATAAATACTTATCTATATATTTCAGGTGCCGGGCATGGACACCCGGCACAATACTAGTTTGACTGCGCTTAAAAATTCTCCTAACTAAATAAGTGCATTCTTGGGGCCCGGTGGATCAAAGATGCATTTTTCAGTTTTTAGTGAAAACCCTGTATATTTTAAAATAAAGTGCACATTACCTGAAAATTAATACTTACCTCCATATTTAAGGTGCCGGGTATGGAGACACGGCACAATACTAGTTTGACTGCGCTTAAAAATTCCCCTTAACTAAATAACTGCATTCTTAGTGCTTGATAAATCAAAGATGCATTTTTCAATTTTTAGTGAAAATCCTGTATATTTTAAAATAAAGTGCACATTACCTTAAAATAAAAACATATCTCCATATTTCAGGTGCCGGGCATGGACACCCGGCACAATACTAGTTTGACTGCGCTGAAAAATTCCCCTTAACTAATTAACTGCATTCGTGGGGTCCGGTGGATCACAAATGCATAATTGAGTTTTTATAGAAAACCCTGTATAACTTAAAATAAAGTGCACATTACCTTGAAATAAATACTTACCTCCATATTTAAGGTGCCGGGTATGGAGACACGGCACAATACTAGTTTGACTGCGCTTAAAAATTCCTCTTAACTAACTAACTGCATTCGTCGGGTCCGGTGGATCACAAATGCATAATTGAGTTTTTAGAGAAAACCCTGTATAACTTAAAATAAAGTGCACATTACCTTGAAATAAATACTTATCTATATATTTCACGTACTGGGCATGAAGACCCGGCACAATACTAGTTTGACTGCGCTTAAAACTTCCCCTTAACTAACTAACTGCATTCGTGGGGTCCGGTGGATCACAAATGCATAATTGAGTTTTTAGAGAAAACCCTGTATAACTTAAAATAAAGTGCACATTACCTTGAAATAAATACTTATCTATATATTTCACGTACTGGGCATTAAGACCCGGCACAATACTAGTTTGACTGCGCTTAAAAATTCCCCTTAACTAACTAACTGCATTCGTGGGGTCCGGGGGATCACAAATGCATAATTGAGTTTTTAGAGAAAACCCTGTAAAACTTAAAATAAAGTGAACATTACCTTGAAATAAATACTTATCTATATATTTCACGTACTGGGCATGAAGACCCGGCACAATACTAGTTTGACTGCGCTTAAAAATTCCCCTTAACTAACTAACTGCATTCGTGGGGTCCGGTGGATCACAAATGCAAAATTGAGTTTTTAGAGAAAACCCTGTATAACTTAAAATAAAGTGCACATTACCTTGAAATATATACTTATCTATATATTTCACGTACTGGGCATGAAGACCCGGCACAATACTAGTTTGACTGCGCTTAAAAATTCCCCTTAACTAAATAACTGCATTCTTGGTGCCTGATAAATCAAAGATGCCTTTTTCAGTTTTTAGTGAAAATCCTGTATATTTTAAAATAAAGTGCACATTACCTTAAAATAAAAACGTATCTCCATATTTCAGGTGCGTGCCGGGCATGGACACCCGGAACAATACTAGTTTGACTGCGCTTAAAAATTCTCCTAACTAAATAAGTGCATTCTTGTGGCCCGGTGGATCAAAGATGCATTTTTTGTTTTTAGTGAAAATCCAGTATATTTTAAATTTAAAAGCACATTACCTTAACATTAATACTTATCTCCATATTTCAGGTGCCGGGCATGGACACCTGGCACAATACTAGTTTGAGTGCACGAAAATATTCCCCTTAACTAAATAACTGCATTCTTAGGGCCCGGTGGATCAAAGATGCATTTTTCAGCTTTTAGTGAAAACCCTGTATATTTAAAAATTAAGTACACAATACCTTGAAATAAATACTTATCTATATATTTCACGTACTGGGCATGAAGACCCGGCATAATACTAGTTTGACTGCGCTTAAAAATTCCCCTTAACTAAATAAGTGCATTCTTGGGGCCCGGTGGATCAAAGATGCATTTTTCAGTTTTTAGTGAAAACCCTGTATATTTTAAAATAAAGTGCACATTACCTAAAAATAAAAACGTATCTCCATATTTCAGGTGCCGGGCATGGACACCCGGCACAATACTAGTTTGACTGCGCTTAAAAATTCCCCTTAACTAATTAACTGCATTCGTGGGGTCCGGTGGATCACAAATGCATAATTGAGTTTTTATAGAAAACCCTGTATAACTTAAAATAAAGTGCACATTACCTTGAAATAAATACTTACCTCCATATTTAAGGTACAGGGTATGGAGACACGGCACAATACTAGTTTGACTGCGCTTAAAAATTCCCCTTAACTAACTAACTGCATTCGTGGGGTCCGGTGGATCACAAATGCATAATTGAGTTTTTAGAGAAAACCCTGTATAACTTAAAATAAAGTGCACATTACCTTGAAATAAATACTTATCTATATATTTCACGTACTGGGCATGAAGACCCGGCACAATACTAGTTTGACTGCGCTTAAAAATTCTCCTAACTAAATAAGTGCATTCTTGGGGCCCGGTGGATCAAAGATGCATTTTTCAGTTTTTAGTGAAAACCCTGTATATTTTAAAATAAAGTGCACATTACCTTAAAATAAAAACGTATCTCCATATTTCAGGTGCCGGGCATGGACACCCGGCACAATACTAGTTTGACTGCGCTTAAAAATTCCCCTTAACTAACTAACTGCATTCGTGGGGTCCGGTGGATCACAAATGCATAATTGAGTTTTTATAGAAAACCCTGTATAACTTAAAATAAAGTGCACATTACCTTGAAATAAATACTTATCTATATATTTCAGGTGCCGGGCATGGACACCCGGCACAATACTAGTTTGACTGCGCTTAAAAATTCTCCTAACTAAATAAGTGCATTCTTGGGGCCCGGTGGATCAAAGATGCATTTTTCAGTTTTTAGTGAAAACCCTGTATATTTTAAAATAAAGTGCACATTACCTGAAAATTAATACTTACCTCCATATTTAAGGTGCCGGGTATGGAGACACGGCACAATACTAGTTTGACTGCGCTTAAAAATTCCCCTTAACTAAATAACTGCATTCTTAGTGCTTGATAAATCAAAGATGCATTTTTCAATTTTTAGTGAAAATCCTGTATATTTTAAAATAAAGTGCACATTACCTTAAAATAAAAACATATCTCCATATTTCAGGTGCCGGGCATGGACACCCGGCACAATACTAGTTTGACTGCGCTTAAAAATTCCTCTTAACTAATTAACTGCATTCGTGGGGTCCGGTGGATCACAAATGCATAATTGAGTTTTTATAGAAAACCCTGTATAACTTAAAATAAAGTGCACATTACCTTGAAATAAATTCTTACCTCCATATTTAAGGTGCCGGGTATGGAGACACGGCACAATACTAGTTTGACTGCGCTTAAAAATTCCTCTTAACTAACTAACTGCATTCGTCGGGTCCGGTGGATCACAAATGCATAATTGAGTTTTTAGAGAAAACCTTGTATAACTTAAAATAAAGTGCACATTACCTTTTAATAAATACTTATCTATATATTTCACGTACTGGGCATGAAGACCCGGCACAATACTATTTTGACTGCGCTTAAAAATTCCCCTTAACTAACTAACTGCATTCGTGGGGTCCGGTGGATCACAAATGCATAATTGAGTTTTTAGAGAAAACCCTGTATAACTTAAAATAAAGTGCACATTACCTTGAAATAAATACTTATCTATATATTTCACGTACTGGGCATGAAGACCCGGCACAATACTAGTTTGACTGCGCTTAAAAATTCCCCTTAACTAAATAAGTGCATTCTTGGGGCCCGGTGGATCGAAGATGCATTTTTCAGTTTTAAGTGAAAACCCTGTATATTTTAAAATAAAGTGCACATTACCTTAAAATTAATACTTACCTCCATATTTAAGGTGCCGGGTATGGAGACACGGCACAATACTAGTTTGACTGCGCTTAAAAATTCCCCTTAACTAACTAACTGCATTCGTGGGGTCCGGTGGATCACAAATGCATAATTGAGTTTTTAGAGAAAACCCTGTATAACTTAAAATAAAGTGCACATTACCTTGAAATAAATACTTACCTCCATATTTAAGGTACAGGGTATGGAGACACGGCACAATACTAGTTTGACTGCGCTTAAAAATTCCCCTTAACTAACTAAATGCATTCGTGGGGTCCGGTGGATCACAAATGCATAATTGAGTTTTTAGAGAAAACCCTGTATAACTTAAAATAAAGTGCACATTACCTTTTAATAAATACTTATCTATATATTTCACGTACTGGGCATGAAGACCCGGCACAATACTAGTTTGACTGCGCTTAAAAATTCCCCTTAACTAACTAACTGCATTCGTGGGGTCCGGTGGATCACAAATGCATAATTGAGTTTTTAGAGAAAACCCTGTATAACTTAAAATAAAGTGCACATTATCTTGAAATAAATACTTACCTCCATATTTAAGGTGCCGGGAATGGAGACACGGCACAATACTAGTTTTACTGCGCTTAAAAATTCCCCTTAACTAACTAACTGCATTCGTGGGGTCCGGTGGATCACAAATGCATAATTGAGTTTTTAGAGAAAACCCTGTATAACTTAAAATAAAGTGCACATTACCTTGAAATAAATACTTATCTATATATTTCAGGTGCCGGGCATGGACACCCGGCACAATACTAGTTTGACTGCGCTTAAAAATTCTCCTAACTAAATAAGTGCATTTTTGGGGCCCGGTGGATCAAAGATGAATTTTTCAGTTTTTAGTGAAAACCCTGTATATTTTAAAATAAAGTGCACATTACCTTAAAATTAATACTTACCTCCATATTTAAGGTGCCGGGTATGGAGACACGGCACAATACTAGTTTGACTGCGCTTAAAAATTCCCCTTAACTAAATAACTGCATTCTTAGTGTCTGATTAATCAAAGATGCATTTTTCAGTTTTTAGTAAAAATCCTGTATATTTTAAAATAAAGTGCACATTACCTTAAAATAAAAACGTATCTCCATATTTTAGGTGCCGGGCATGGACAACCGGCACAATATTAGTTTGACTGCGCTTAAAAATTCCCCTTAACTAAATAACTGCATTCTTAGTGCCTGATTAATCAAAGATGCATTTTTCAGTTTTTAGTAAAAATCCTGTATATTTTAAAATAAAGTGCACATTACCTTAAAATAAAAACGTATCTCCATATTTTAGGTGCCGGGCATGGACAACCGGCACAATATTGGTTTGACTGCGCTTAAAAATTCCCCTTAACTAACTAACTGCATTCGTGGGGTCCGGTGGATCACAAATGCATAATTGAGTTTTTAGAGAAAACCCTGTATAACTTAAAATAAAGTGCACATTACCTTGAAATAAATACTTATCTATATATTTCACGTACTGGGCATGAAGACCCGGCACAATACTAGTTTGACTGCGCTTAAAAATTCTCCTAACTAAATAAGTGCATTCTTGGGGCCCGGTGGATCAAAGATGCATTTTTCAGTTTTTAGTGAAAACCCTGTATATTTTAAAATAAAGTGCACATTACCTTAAAATTAATACTTACCTCCATATTTAAGGTGCCGGGTATGGAGACACGGCACAATACTAGTTTGACTGCGCTTAAAAATTCCCCTTAACTAACTAACTGCATTCGTGGGGTCCGGTGGATCACAAATGCATAATTGAGTTTTTAGAGAAAACCCTGTATAACTTAAAATAAAGTGCACATTACCTTGAAATAAATACTTATCTATATATTTCACGTACTGGGCATGAAGACCCGGCACAATACTAGTTTGACTGCGCTTAAAAATTCCCCTTAACTAACTAACTGCATTCGTGGGGTCCGGTGGATCACAAATGCATAATTGAGTTTTTAGAGAAAACCCTGTATAACTTAAAATAAAGTGCACATTACCTTGAAATAAATACTTATCTATATATTTCACGTACTGGGCATGAAGACCCGGCACAATACTAGTTTGACTGCGCTTAAAAATTCCCCTTAACTAAATAACTGCATTCTTAGTGCCTGATTAATCAAAGATGCATTTTTCAGTTTTTAGTAAAAATCCTGTATATTTTAAAATAAAGTGCACATTACCTTAAAATAAAAACGTATCTCCATATTTTAGGTGCCGGGCATGGACAACCGGCACAATATTAGTTTGACTGCGCTTAAAAATTCCCCTTAACTAAATAACTGCATTCTTAGTGCCTGATTAATCAAAGATGCATTTTTCAGTTTTTAGTAAAAATCCTGTATATTTTAAAATAAAGTGCACATTACCTTAAAATAAAAACGTATCTCCATATTTTAGGTGCCGGGCATGGACAACCGGCACAATATTGGTTTGACTGCGCTTAAAAATTCTCCTTAACTAACTAACTGCATTCGTGGGGTCCGGTGGATCACAAATGCATAATTGAGTTTTTAGAGAAAACCCTGTATAACTTAAAATAAAGTGCACATTACCTTGAAATAAATACTTATCTATATATTTCACGTACTGGGCATGAAGACCCGGCACAATACTAGTTTGACTGCGCTTAAAAATTCTCCTAACTAAATAAGTGCATTCTTGGGGCCCGGTGGATCAAAGATGCATTTTTCAGTTTTTAGTGAAAACCCTGTATATTTTAAAATAAAGTGCACATTACCTTAAAATTAATACTTACCTCCATATTTAAGGTGCCGGGTATGGAGACACGGCACAATACTAGTTTGACTGCGCTTAAAAATTCCCCTTAACTAACTAACTGCATTCGTGGGGTCCGGTGGATCACAAATGCATAATTGAGTTTTTAGAGAAAACCCTGTATAACTTAAAATAAAGTGCACATTACCTTGAAATAAATACTTATCTATATATTTTACGTACTGGGCATGAAGACCCGGCACAATACTAGTTTGACTGCGCTTAAAAATTCCCCTTAACTAACTAACTGCATTCGTGGGGTCCGGTGGATCACAAATGCATAATTGAGTTTTTAGAGAAAACCCTGTATAACTTAAAATAAAGTGCACATTACCTTGAAATAAATACTTATCTATATATTTCACGTACTGGGCATGAAGACCCGGCACAATACTAGTTTGACTGCGCTTAAAATTTCCCCTTAACTAACTAACTGCATTCGTGGGGTCCGGGGGATCACAAATGCATAATTGAGTTTTTAGAGAAAACCCTGTAAAACTTAAAATAAAGTGCACATTACCTTGAAATAAATACTTATCTATATATTTCACCTACTGCTCATGAAGACCCGGCACAATACTAGTTTGACTGCGCTTAAAAATTCCCCTTAACTAACTAACTGCATTCGTGGGGTCCGGTGGATCACAAATGCATAATTGAGTTTTTAAAGAAAACCCTGTATAACTTAAAATAAAGTGCACATTACCTTGAAATATATACTTATCTATATATTTCACGTACTGGGCATGAAGACCCGGCACAATACTAGTTTGACTGCGCTTAAAAATTCCCCTTAACTAAATAACTGCATTCTTGGTGCCTGATAAATCAAAGATGCATTTTTCAGTTTTTAGTGAAAATCCTGTATATTTTAAAATAAAGTGCACATTACCTTAAAATAAAAACGTATCTCCATATTTCAGGTGCGTGCCGGGCATGGACACCCGGAACAATACTAGTTTGACTGCGCTTAAAAATTCTCCTAACTAAATAAGTGCATTCTTGGGGCCCGGTGGATCAAAGATGCATTTTTCAGCTTTTAGTGAAAACCCTGTATATTTTAAAATAAAGTGAACATTACCTTAAAATAAATACTTTCCACCTTATTTCAGATGCCGGGCATGGAGACCCGCCACAAAACTAGGTTAATTGCTACGATGAAAATCCCTTTAACTAAATAAATGCATTCTTGTGGCCCGGTGGATCAAAGATGCATTTTCTGTTTTTAGTGAAAATCCAGTATATTTTAAATTTAAAAGCACATTACCTTAACATTAATACTTATCTCCATATTTCAGGTGCCGGGCATGGACACCTGGCACAATACTAGTTTGAGTGCACGAAAATATTCCCCTTAACTAAATAACTGCATTCTTAGGGCCCGGTGGATCAAAGATGCATTTTTCAGCTTTTAGTGAAAACCCTGTATATTTAAAAATTAAGTACACAATACCTTAAAATAAATACTCATCTCCATATTTCAGGTACTGGGCATGAAGACTCGGCACAATATTAGTTTGACTGCGCTTAAAAGTTCCCCTAACTAAATAAGTGCATTCTTGGGGCCCGGTTGATCAAAGATGCATTTTTCAGATTTTAATGAAAACCCTGTATATTTAAAAATTAAGTACACAATACCTTAAAATAAATACTCATCTCCATATTTCAGGTACTGGGCATGAAGACCCGGCACAATGCTAGTTTGAATGCACGAAAAATTCCCCTTAACTAAGTTACTGCATTCTTGGGGCCCGGTGGATCAAAGATTTATTTTCAATTTTTTAATGAAAACCCGGGATATTTTAAATTTAAATGCACATTACCTTGAAATACATACTTATCTATATATTTCACGTACTGGGAATGAAGACCCGGCACAATACTAGTTTGACTGCGCTTAAAAATTCTCCTTAACTAAATAAGTACATTCTTGAGGCCCGGTGGATTAAAGATGCATTTTTCAGATTTTAATGAAAACCATGTATATTTCAAAATTAAGTACACATTACCTTAAAATAAATACTCATCTCCATATTTCAGGTACTGGGCATGAAGACCCGGTACAATATTAGTTTGACTGCACGAAAAAATTCCCCTTAACTAAGTTACTGCATTCTTGGGGCCGGTAGGTCAAAGATGCATTTTTCAGTTTTTAGTGAAAACCCAATATATTTCAAATTTAAAAGCACATTACCTTAAACTTAATACTTACATCCATATTTCAGGTACTGGGCATGAAGACTCGGCACAATACTAGTTTGACTGCACGAAAAAATTAGCCTTAACCAAGTAACTGCATTCTTGGGGCCGGGTGGATAAAAGGTGCATTTTTCAGATTTTAATGAAAACCCAGTATATTTCAAAATTAAGTACACATTACCTTAAAATAAATACTCATCTCCATATTTCAGGTACTGGGCATGAAGACCCGCCACAATACTAGTTTGACTGCACGAAAAAATTCCCCTTAACTAAGTTACTGCATTCTTGGGGCCCGGTAGGTCAAAGATGCATTTTTCAGTTTTTAGTGAAAACCAATATATTTCAAATTTAATTGCACATTACCTTAAAATTAATACTTACCTCCATATTTATGGTGTCGGGCATGGAGATCCGGCATAATACTAGTTTAATTCCACAAAAAAATCCCTTTAACTAAATAAATGCATTCTTGTGCCCCGGTGGATTAAAGATGCATTATTGAGTTTTTATAGAAAACCTTTTATATTTCAAAATAAAGTGCACATTACCTTAAAATAAATACTTATCTCCATATTTCACGTACTATGCATAATGATCCGGCACAATACTAGTTTTACTGCACTAAAAAATTATATTTAACTAAATAAATGCATCCTTGGGGCCCGGTGGATAAAAGGTGCATTTTTTAGATTTCAATGAAAACCCTGTATATTTCAAAATTAATTACACATTACCTTGAAATAAATACTTATCTATATATTTCAGGTGCCGGGCATGGACACCCGGCACAATACTAGTTTGACTGCGCTTAAAAATTCTCCTAACTAAATAAGTGCATTCTTGGGGCCCGGTGGATCAAAGATGCATTTTTCAGTTTTTAGTGAAAACCCTGTATATTTTAAAATAAAGTGCACATTACCTGAAAATTAATACTTACCTCCATATTTAAGGTGCCGGGTATGGAGACACGGCACAATACTAGTTTGACTGCGCTTAAAAATTCCCCTTAACTAAATAACTGCATTCTTAGTGCTTGATAAATCAAAGATGCATTTTTCAATTTTTAGTGAAAATCCTGTATATTTTAAAATAAAGTGCACATTACCTTAAAATAAAAACATATCTCCATATTTCAGGTGCCGGGCATGGACACCCGGCACAATACTAGTTTGACTGCGCTTAAAAATTCCCCTTAACTAATTAACTGCATTCGTGGGGTCCGGTGGATCACAAATGCATAATTGAGTTTTTATAGAAAACCCTGTATAACTTAAAATAAAGTGCACATTACCTTGAAATAAATACTTACCTCCATATTTAAGGTGCCGGGTATGGAGACACGGCACAATACTAGTTTGACTGCGCTTAAAAATTCCTCTTAACTAACTAACTGCATTCGTCGGGTCCGGTGGATCACAAATGCATAATTGAGTTTTTAGAGAAAACCTTGTATAACTTAAAATAAAGTGCACATTACCTTTTAATAAATACTTATCTATATATTTCACGTACTGGGCATGAAGACCCGGCACAATACTATTTTGACTGCGCTTAAAAATTCCCCTTAACTAACTAACTGCATTCGTGGGGTCCGGTGGATCACAAATGCATAATTGAGTTTTTAGAGAAAACCCTGTATAACTTAAAATAAAGTGCACATTACCTTGAAATAAATACTTATCTATATATTTCACGTACTGGGCATGAAGACCCGGCACAATACTAGTTTGACTGCGCTTAAAAATTCCCCTTAACTAAATAAGTGCATTCTTGGGGCCCGGTGGATCGAAGATGCATTTTTCAGTTTTAAGTGAAAACCCTGTATATTTTAAAATAAAGTGCACATTACCTTAAAATTAATACTTACCTCCATATTTAAGGTGCCGGGTATGGAGACACGGCACAATACTAGTTTGACTGCGCTTAAAAATTCCCCTTAACTAACTAACTGCATTCGTGGGGTCCGGTGGATCACAAATGCATAATTGAGTTTTTAGAGAAAACCCTGTATAACTTAAAATAAAGTGCACATTACCTTGAAATAAATACTTACCTCCATATTTAAGGTACAGGGTATGGAGACACGGCACAATACTAGTTTGACTGCGCTTAAAAATTCCCCTTAACTAACTAAATGCATTCGTGGGGTCCGGTGGATCACAAATGCATAATTGAGTTTTTAGAGAAAACCCTGTATAACTTAAAATAAAGTGCACATTACCTTTTAATAAACACTTATCTATATATTTCACGTACTGGGCATGAAGACCCGGCACAATACTAGTTTGACTGCGCTTAAAAATTCCCCTTAACTAACTAACTGCATTCGTGGGGTCCGGTGGATCACAAATGCATAATTGAGTTTTTAGAGAAAACCCTGTATAACTTAAAATAAAGTGCACATTATCTTGAAATAAATACTTACCTCCATATTTAAGGTGCCGGGAATGGAGACACGGCACAATACTAGTTTTACTGCGCTTAAAAATTCCCCTTAACTAACTAACTGCATTCGTGGGGTCCGGTGGATCACAAATGCATAATTGAGTTTTTAGAGAAAACCCTGTATAACTTAAAATAAAGTGCACATTACCTTGAAATAAATACTTATCTATATATTTCAGGTGCCGGGCATGGACACCCGGCACAATACTAGTTTGACTGCGCTTAAAAATTCTCCTAACTAAATAAGTGCATTTTTGGGGCCCGGTGGATCAAAGATGAATTTTTCAGTTTTTAGTGAAAACCCTGTATATTTTAAAATAAAGTGCACATTACCTTAAAATTAATACTTACCTCCATATTTAAGGTGCCGGGTATGGAGACACGGCACAATACTAGTTTGACTGCGCTTAAAAATTCCCCTTAACTAAATAACTGCATTCTTAGTGTCTGATTAATCAAAGATGCATTTTTCAGTTTTTAGTAAAAATCCTGTATATTTTAAAATAAAGTGCACATTACCTTAAAATAAAAACGTATCTCCATATTTTAGGTGCCGGGCATGGACAACCGGCACAATATTAGTTTGACTGCGCTTAAAAATTCCCCTTAACTAAATAACTGCATTCTTAGTGCCTGATTAATCAAAGATGCATTTTTCAGTTTTTAGTAAAAATCCTGTATATTTTAAAATAAAGTGCACATTACCTTAAAATAAAAACGTATCTCCATATTTTAGGTGCCGGGCATGGACAACCGGCACAATATTGGTTTGACTGCGCTTAAAAATTCCCCTTAACTAACTAACTGCATTCGTGGGGTCCGGTGGATCACAAATGCATAATTGAGTTTTTAGAGAAAACCCTGTATAACTTAAAATAAAGTGCACATTACCTTGAAATAAATACTTATCTATATATTTCACGTACTGGGCATGAAGACCCGGCACAATACTAGTTTGACTGCGCTTAAAAATTCTCCTAACTAAATAAGTGCATTCTTGGGGCCCGGTGGATCAAAGATGCATTTTTCAGTTTTTAGTGAAAACCCTGTATATTTTAAAATAAAGTGCACATTACCTTAAAATTAATACTTACCTCCATATTTAAGGTGCCGGGTATGGAGACACGGCACAATACTAGTTTGACTGCGCTTAAAAATTCCCCTTAACTAACTAACTGCATTCGTGGGGTCCGGTGGATCACAAATGCATAATTGAGTTTTTAGAGAAAACCCTGTATAACTTAAAATAAAGTGCACATTACCTTGAAATAAATACTTATCTATATATTTCACGTACTGGGCATGAAGACCCGGCACAATACTAGTTTGACTGCGCTTAAAAATTCCCCTTAACTAACTAACTGCATTCGTGGGGTCCGGTGGATCACAAATGCATAATTGAGTTTTTAGAGAAAACCCTGTATAACTTAAAATAAAGTGCACATTACCTTGAAATAAATACTTATCTATATATTTCACGTACTGGGCATGAAGACCCGGCACAATACTAGTTTGACTGCGCTTAAAAATTCCCCTTAACTAAATAACTGCATTCTTAGTGCCTGATTAATCAAAGATGCATTTTTCAGTTTTTAGTAAAAATCCTGTATATTTTAAAATAAAGTGCACATTACCTTAAAATAAAAACGTATCTCCATATTTTAGGTGCCGGGCATGGACAACCGGCACAATATTAGTTTGACTGCGCTTAAAAATTCCCCTTAACTAAATAACTGCATTCTTAGTGCCTGATTAATCAAAGATGCATTTTTCAGTTTTTAGTAAAAATCCTGTATATTTTAAAATAAAGTGCACATTACCTTAAAATAAAAACGTATCTCCATATTTTAGGTGCCGGGCATGGACAAACGGCACAATATTGGTTTGACTGCGCTTAAAAATTCTCCTTAACTAACTAACTGCATTCGTGGGGTCCGGTGGATCACAAATGCATAATTGAGTTTTTAGAGAAAACCCTGTATAACTTAAAATAAAGTGCACATTACCTTGAAATAAATACTTATCTATATATTTCACGTACTGGGCATGAAGACCCGGCACAATACTAGTTTGACTGCGCTTAAAAATTCTCCTAACTAAATAAGTGCATTCTTGGGGCCCGGTGGATCAAAGATGCATTTTTCAGTTTTTAGTGAAAACCCTGTATATTTTAAAATAAAGTGCACATTACCTTAAAATTAATACTTACCTCCATATTTAAGGTGCCGGGTATGGAGACACGTCACAATACTAGTTTGACTGCGCTTAAAAATTCCCCTTAACTAACTAACTGCATTCGTGGGGTCCGGTGGATCACAAATGCATAATTGAGTTTTTAGAGAAAACCCTGTATAACTTAAAATAAAGTGCACATTACCTTGAAATAAATACTTATCTATATATTTCACGTACTGGGCATGAAGACCCGGCACAATACTAGTTTGACTGCGCTTAAAAATTCCCCTTAACTAACTAACTGCATTCGTGGGGTCCGGTGGATCACAAATGCATAATTGAGTTTTTAGAGAAAACCCTGTATAACTTAAAATAAAGTGCACATTACCTTGAAATAAATACTTATCTATATATTTCACGTACTGGGCATGAAGACCCGGCACAATACTAGTTTGACTGCGCTTAAAATTTCCCCTTAACTAACTAACTGCATTCGTGGGGTCCGGGGGATCACAAATGCATAATTGAGTTTTTAGAGAAAACCCTGTAAAACTTAAAATAAAGTGCACATTACCTTGAAATAAATACTTATCTATATATTTCACGTACTGGGCATGAAGACCCGGCACAATACTAGTTTGACTGCGCTTAAAAATTCCCCTTAACTAACTAACTGCATTCGTGGGGTCCGGTGGATCACAAATGCATAATTGAGTTTTTAGAGAAAACCCTGTATAACTTAAAATAAAGTGCACATTACCTTGAAATATATACTTATCTATATATTTCACGTACTGGGCATGAAGACCCGGCACAATACTAGTTTGACTGCGTTTAAACATTCCCCTTAACTAAATAACTGCATTCTTGGTGCCTGATAAATCAAAGATGCATTTTTCAGTTTTTAGTGAAAATCCTGTATATTTTAAAATAAAGTGCACATTACCTTAAAATAAAAACGTATCTCCATATTTCAGGTGCGTGCCGGGCATGGACACCCGGAACAATACTAGTTTGACTGCGCTTAAAAATTCTCCTAACTAAATAAGTGCATTCTTGGGGCCCGGTGGATCAAAGATGCATTTTTCAGCTTTTAGTGAAAACCCTGTATATTTTAAAATAAAGTGAACATTACCTTAAAATAAATACTTTCCACCTTATTTCAGATGCCGGGCATGGAGACCCGCCACAAAACTAGGTTAATTGCTACGATGAAAATCCCTTTAACTAAATAAATGCATTCTTGTGGCCCGGTGGATCAAAGATGCATTTTCTGTTTTTAGTGAAAATCCAGTATATTTTAAATTTAAAAGCACATTACCTTAACATTAATACTTATCTCCATATTTCAGGTGCCGGGCATGGACACCTGGCACAATACTAGTTTGAGTGCACGAAAATATTCCCCTTAACTAAATAACTGCATTCTTAGGGCCCGGTGGATCAAAGATGCATTTTTCAGCTTTTAGTGAAAACCCTGTATATTTAAAAATTAAGTACACAATACCTTAAAATAAATACTCATCTCCATATTTCAGGTACTGGGCATGAAGACTCGGCACAATATTAGTTTGACTGCGCTTAAAAGTTCCCCTAACTAAATAAGTGCATTCTTGGGGCCCGGTTGATCAAAGATGCATTTTTCAGATTTTAATGAAAACCCTGTATATTTAAAAATTAAGTACACAATACCTTAAAATAAATACTCATCTCCATATTTCAGGTACTGGGCATGAAGACCCGGCACAATGCTAGTTTGAATGCACGAAAAATTCCCCTTAACTAAGTTACTGCATTCTTGGGGCCCGGTGGATCAAAGATTTATTTTCAATTTTTTAATGAAAACCCGGGATATTTTAAATTTAAATGCACATTACCTTGAAATACATACTTATCTATATATTTCACGTACTGGGAATGAAGACCCGGCACAATACTAGTTTGACTGCGCTTAAAAATTCTCCTTAACTAAATAAGTACATTCTTGAGGCCCGGTGGATTAAAGATGCATTTTTCAGATTTTAATGAAAACCATGTATATTTCAAAATTAAGTACACATTACCTTAAAATAAATACTCATCTCCATATTTCAGGTACTGGGCATGAAGACCCGGTACAATATTAGTTTGACTGCACGAAAAAATTCCCCTTAACTAAGTTACTGCATTCTTGGGGCCGGTAGGTCAAAGATGCATTTTTCAGTTTTTAGTGAAAACCCAATATATTTCAAATTTAAAAGCACATTACCTTAAACTTAATACTTACATCCATATTTCAGGTACTGGGCATGAAGACTCGGCACAATACTAGTTTGACTGCACGAAAAAATTAGCCTTAACCAAGTAACTGCATTCTTGGGGCCGGGTGGATAAAAGGTGCATTTTTCAGATTTTAATGAAAACCCAGTATATTTCAAAATTAAGTACACATTACCTTAAAATAAATACTCATCTCCATATTTCAGGTACTGGGCATGAAGACCCGCCACAATACTAGTTTGACTGCACGAAAAAATTCCCCTTAACTAAGTTACTGCATTCTTGGGGCCCGGTAGGTCAAAGATGCATTTTTCAGTTTTTAGTGAAAACCAATATATTTCAAATTTAATTGCACATTACCTTAAAATTAATACTTACCTCCATATTTATGGTGTCGGGCATGGAGATCCGGCATAATACTAGTTTAATTCCACAAAAAAATCCCTTTAACTAAATAAATGCATTCTTGTGCCCCGGTGGATTAAAGATGCATTATTGAGTTTTTATAGAAAACCTTTTATATTTCAAAATAAAGTGCACATTACCTTAAAATAAATACTTATCTCCATATTTCACGTACTATGCATAATGATCCGGCACAATACTAGTTTTACTGCACTAAAAAATTATATTTAACTAAATAAATGCATCCTTGGGGCCCGGTGGATAAAAGGTGCATTTTTTAGATTTCAATGAAAACCCTGTATATTTCAAAATTAATTACACATTACCTTAAAATAAATACTTATCTCCATATTTCAGGTACTGGGCTTGAAGACCCGGCACAATACTAATTTGACTGCAATGAAAAAATTCCCCTTAACTATGTTACTGCATTATTGGGGCCCGGTGGATCAAAGATGCATTTTTCAGATTTTAATGAAAACCCTGTATATTTAAAAATTAATTACACATTACCTTAAAATAAATACTTACCTCCAAATTTCAGGTGCCGGGCATGGAGACGCGGCACAATACTAGTTTGACTGCACTTAAAAGTTCCCCTTAACTAAATAAGTGCATTATTGGGGCCCGGTGGATCAAAGATGCATTTTTCAGATTTTAATGAAAACCCTGTATATTTCAAAATTAAGTACACATTACCTTAAAATAAATACTCATCTCCATATTATAGATACTGGGCATGAATACTCGGCCAATAATAGTTTGACTGCACGAAAAAATTCCCCTTAACTAAGTAACAGCATGCTTGGGGCCCGGTGGATCAAAGATGCATTTTTCAATTTTTAGTCACAACCCAATATATTTCAAATTTAAATGCACATTACTTTAAAATAAATACTCATCTCCATATTTCAGGTATAGGGCATGAAAACCAGGCACAATACTAGTTTAATTGCCACGAAGAAAATCCCTTTAACTAAATAAATGTATTCTTGGGGCCCGGTGGATCAAAGATGCATTTTCAGTTTTTAGTGAAAATCCAGTATATTTCAAAATAAAGTGCACATTACCTTAAAATAAATACTTTCCACCATATTTCAGATGCTGGGCATGGACACCCGGCACAATACTAGTTTGACTGCAAGAAAATTTCCCTAACTAAATAACTGCATTCTTAGAGCCCGGTGGATCAAAGATGCATTTTTCAGCTTTTAGTAAAAACCCTGTATATTTTAAAATAAAGTGCACATTACCTTTATATAAATACTTACCTCCATATTTCATGTTCCAGGCATGGAGACCCGTCACAGTAATAGTTTGACTGTACGAAAAATTCTACTTAACTAAATAACTGCATTCTTGGGGCCCGGTGGATCAAAGATGCATTAGTGAGTTTTTAGGGAAATTTCAAAACAAAGTGCACATTACCTTAAAATAAATACTTATCTCCATATTTCAGGTGCTGGGCATGAAGACCAGGCACAATACTAGTTTAATTGCCACAAAGAAAATCCCTTTAACTAGATAAATGCATTCTTGGGGCCTGGTGAATCAAATATGCATTTTCAGTTTTTATTGAAAATCCTGTATATTTCAAATTTAAATGCACATTACCTTAAAATTAATACTTACCTCCATATTTAAGGTGCCGGGCGTGGAGACCCGGCATAATACTAGTTTGACTGCGCTTAAAAATTCCCCTTAACTAACTAACTGCATTCGTGGGGTCCGGTGGATCACAAATGCATAATTGAGTTTTTAGAGAAAACCCTGTATAACTTAAAATAAAGTGCACATTACCTTGAAATATATACTTATCTATATATTTCACGTACTGGGCATGAAGACCCGGCACAATACTAGTTTGACTGCGCTTAAAAATTCCCCTTAACTAAATAACTGCATTCTTGGTGCCTGATAAATCAAAGATGCATTTTTCAGTTTTTAGTGAAAATCCTGTATATTTTAAAATAAAGTGCACATTACCTTAAAATAAAAACGTATCTCCATATTTCAGGTGCGTGCCGAGCATGGACACCCGGAACAATACTAGTTTGACTGCGCTTAAAAATTCTCCTAACTAAATAAGTGCATTCTTGGGGCCCGGTGGATCAAAGATGCATTTTTCAGCTTTTAGTGAAAACCCTGTATATTTTAAAATAAAGTGAACATTACCTTAAAATAAATACTTTCCACCTTATTTCAGATGCCGGGCATGGAGACCCGCCACAAAACTAGGTTAATTGCTACGATGAAAATCCCTTTAACTAAATAAATGCATTCTTGTGGCCCGATGGATCAAAGATGCATTTTCTGTTTTTAGTGAAAATTCTGTATATTTTAAATTTAAAAGCACATTACCTTAACATTAATACTTATCTCCATATT
Organism: Troglohyphantes excavatus; assembly: GCA_963932185.1. Classification (NCBI taxonomy): domain Eukaryota; kingdom Metazoa; phylum Arthropoda; class Arachnida; order Araneae; family Linyphiidae; genus Troglohyphantes; species Troglohyphantes excavatus. The sequence continues at coordinate 8,239,190 of OZ010671.1, forward strand.
TCAGGTGCCGGGCATGGACACCTGGCACAATACTAGTTTGAGTGCACGAAAATATTCCCCTTAACTAAATAACTGCATTCTTAGGGCCCGGTGGATCAAAGATGCATTTTTCAGCTTTTAGTGAAAACCCTGTATATTTAAAAATTAAGTACACAATACCTTAAAATAAATACTCATCTCCATATTTCAGGTACTGGGCATGAAGACTCGGCACAATATTAGTTTGACTGCGCTTAAAAGTTCCCCTAACTAAATAAGTGCATTCTTGGGGCCCGGTTGATCAAAGATGCATTTTTCAGATTTTAATGAAAACCCTGTATATTTAAAAATTAAGTACACAATACCTTAAAATAAATACTCATCTCCATATTTCAGGTACTGGGCATGAAGACCCGGCACAATGCTAGTTTGAATGCACGAAAAATTCCCCTTAACTAAGTTACTGCATTCTTGGGGCCCGGTGGATCAAAGATTTATTTTCAATTTTTTAATGAAAACCCGGTATATTTCAAATTTAAATGCACATTACCTTGAAATACATACTTATCTATATATTTCACGTACTGGGAATGAAGACCCGGCACAATACTAGTTTGACTGCGCTTAAAAATTCTCCTTAACTAAATAAGTACATTCTTGAGGCCCGGTGGATTAAAGATGCATTTTTCAGATTTTAATGAAAACCATGTATATTTCAAAATTAAGTACACATTACCTTAAAATAAATACTCATCTCCATATTTCAGGTACTGGGCATGAAGACCCGGTACAATATTAGTTTGACTGCACGAAAAAATTCCCCTTAACTAAGTTACTGCATTCTTGGGGCCGGTAGGTCAAAGATGCATTTTTCAGTTTTTAGTGAAAACCCAATATATTTCAAATTTAAAAGCACATTACCTTAAACTTAATACTTACATCCATATTTCAGGTACTGGGCATGAAGACTCGGCACAATACTAGTTTGACTGCACGAAAAAATTAGCCTTAACCAAGTAACTGCATTCTTGGGGCCCGGTGGATAAAAGGTGCATTTTTCAGATTTTAATGAAAACCCAGTATATTTCAAAATTAAGTACACATTACCTTAAAATAAATACTCATCTCCATATTTCAGGTACTGGGCATGAAGACCCGCCACAATACTAGTTTGACTGCACTAAAAAATTATATTTAACTAAATAAATGCATCCTTGGGGCCCGGTGGATAAAAGGTGCATTTTTTAGATTTCAATGAAAACCCTGTATATTTCAAAATTAATTACACATTACCTTAAAATAAATACTTATCTCCATATTTCAGGTACTGGGCTTGAAGACCCGGCACAATACTAATTTGACTGCAATGAAAAAATTCCCCTTAACTATGTTACTGCATTATTGGGGCCCGGTGGATCAAAGATGCATTTTTCAGATTTTAATGAAAACCCTGTATATTTAAAAATTAATTACACATTACCTTAAAATAAATACTTACCTCCAAATTTCAGGTGCCGGGCATGGAGACGCGGCACAATACTAGTTTGACTGCACTTAAAAGTTCCCCTTAACTAAATAAGTGCATTATTGGGGCCCGGTGGATCAAAGATGCATTTTTCAGATTTTAATGAAAACCCTGTATATTTCAAAATTAAGTACACATTACCTTAAAATAAATACTCATCTCCATATTTTAGATACTGGGCATGAATACTCGGCCAATAATAGTTTGACTGCACGAAAAAATTATTCCCCTTAACTAAGTAACAGCATGCTTGGGGCCCGGTGGATCAAAGATGCATTTTTCAATTTTTAGTCACAACCCAATATATTTCAAATTTAAATGCACATTACTTTAAAATAAATACTCATCTCCATATTTCAGGTATAGGGCATGAAAACCAGGCACAATACTAGTTTAATTGCCACGAAGAAAATCCCTTTAACTAAATAAATGTATTCTTGGGGCCCGGTGGATCAAAGATGCATTTTCAGTTTTTAGTGAAAATCCAGTATATTTCAAAATAAAGTGCACATTACCTTAAAATAAATACTTTCCACCATATTTCAGATGCTGGGCATGGACACCCGGCACAATACTAGTTTGACTGCAAGAAAAATTCCCCTAACTAAATAACTGCATTCTTAGGGCCCGGTGGATCAAAGATGCATTTTTCAGGTTTTAGTGAAAACCCTGTATATTTTAAAATAAAGTGCACATTACCTTTATATAAATACTTACCTCCATATTTCATGTTCCAGGCATGGAGACCCGTCACAGTAATAGTTTGACTGTACGAAAAATTCTACTTAACTAAATAACTGCATTCTTGGGGCCCGGTGGATCAAAGATGCATTAGTGAGTTTTTAGGGAAATTTCAAAACAAAGTGCACATTACCTTAAAATAAATACTTATCTCCATATTTCAGGTGCTGGGCATGAAGACCAGGCACAATACTAGTTTAATTGCCACAAAGAAAATCCCTTTAACTAGATAAATGCATTCTTGGGGCCTGGTGAATCAAATATGCATTTTCAGTTTTTATTGAAAATCCTGTATATTTCAAATTTAAATGCACATTACCTTAAAATTAATACTTACCTCCATATTTAAGGTGCCGGGCGTGGAGACCCGGCATAATACTAGTTTGACTGCACGAAAAAATTATCCTTAACTAAATAAGTGCATTCTTGGGGTCTGGTGGATAAAAGATGCATTAGTGAGTTTTTATGGGAAGCCCAATATATTTCAAAACAAAGTGCACATTACCTTAAAATAAATACTTACCTCCATATTTCAGGGGTGGGGAGTGAAGACTCGATGCAATATTAGTTTGACTGCCCGAAAAAAATCCCTTAACTGAATAATTGCATTCTTGGGACCCGGTGGAACAGATATGCATTATTGAGTTTTTAGTGAAAACCTGTATATTTAAATTTACATTACCTTAAAATAAATACTTTCCTCCATATTTCAGGTGCCGGGCATGGAGACCCGCCACAATACTAGACGAAAAAATTCCCCTTAACTAATAACTGCATTATTGTGGCCTGGTCGATCAATGATGCATAATTGGATGTCAGTGAAATTCCCTGTACGTTTCAAATTTACATTTTCTTAAAATGAATACTTACCGCCATATTTAATGCGCGGGGCATGAAGGCTCGATACAATATTAAATCTGACCTCAGAACGAACATTGCATTGGAACATGCGTGCAACAAATCAATGCTTGTAATAGAACTGTTTAATATTTTTTAATAAAAAAATATGAAAAATGCCAATAAGTGGAACTGAGAATATTTAGTTGAGTTGGAAATTTCGAATCGTTATTGTAACATGCATAATTTTGTAATTTTTTTAAAACAATGAAAACATTTACAAAATCTGAAACTTTTAAAACGTGTGTAAAATAACTTTTTTAGCTAAAAAAATTTGAGAAACCTCAAATTAGTTTTGGGATTTAAGTTAAATTGTTTATAAAATCCAACTTAAGCACTACTCGGAATATAAATTGCTCTAATTGTAAAAAAAAAAAAAAAAAGTTTGCGGATATGATTGAATGTTTTTATTAAAGATAATTGTTTACAAAATTTACCTGTAAATATAGCACTGAAGGTATTTATGAAGAATGTCGCTTAACAGAACAGACTAAGAAAAAATTAGTACAAGTCCTGCAACTTTTCTTTTAACTGTATTGTTAGTTGTGTGTAAGGAATATTCAGGAATTTCTGAGAAATAAAAAAAAATCACAACTGTATATTTAACACAAAAGTACTAATTTGCCTGGATTTTCGCATAAAAATTTCTCTGACAGGCGATTGTTTCAGGTTTCATTCAGTAGTTTTTTTGAGTGTTTTTCGTTTTAATCTTAAATAGCGAGATCTGGCAACAGTTTCGGAAGAGATTTTGAGGGTGTTTTTTTTTCTTTGAGAATAGATATTTTCGTCCAGCACAAATCAAACGGACTGCCTTTATTTCAACACCTGATGCGCGTTAGCAAATAGATGTCTTAAGATTCAGTTAAATTGTGAATTTAAATTTCCAATTTGACAACAGCATTTATACCTATTACCAGGCACGTAGGTATAGATTTTTCATGGGGATGGTTCAGTAACTGTGCACCGGATTTTTTTAGGTAGCTTACTTCCCCCCCCTCCCCCCCCCCCCCCCCAACACACATTTTTTTAAACTTATGAATTTTTATTCCAGTAAACAGAAATACGTTGGCATATAAATATCGAAACAGCAACTGTTATCATTTATTTTTCCTAAATCGTTACCAATATCATTACCGCTATTCAAATGTTATATAATGAAACACGATGATGTCAAGTTACGCTTAGTTTGAGATAAAAATGCCCTCAAATTATGTTTTTAAAGCCTTTTGAAAACTATTTTCCGGGATAAGACCCCCGGAAAATACCAGATTTTCTCTCATGCAAACTCAAAAAGTATTATACTAGAAATTGAAATTTTTCTAGTTTTTTTAAAAGTGTTTTTAAGATTTTTACTGTAATTCGAATTTTAATTATTTTTTTTGGCTTTCAATGGGAGGGGTTCGAACTCCTAGAACCACCCCCTTACCTACGTGCCTGCCTTTTACATTTTTTAGCGTTTCCCAAAAAGAACGTACGTCCCATCTCGCCCCCAATCCCAGGCCCTCAATCACTATCGTCTGGCAGTTATCCAAACAGTTTCAGACTTTATGTCTGGAATTCTTTTTTGAAATATGGTCTACAAGACAGTCGACGGTTTTCAACCTTATTCAAAAGACACCCAGATATGAGAAAGAATATTGATTGAATTATATTGATTTTTGGGAGAGAAAATATTATACAGGATGATATATCAAAAGAATATCACAACTTTGAAAGGCTATATCTCCGCAACTAATTAACTTGAAGCGCTATTCTACATATTATTATGAAGACGACATTCTGAAGTTTCATTTGGTTTGCAGTAAATGTCTCCAGGAGCAGTTTCATTGCGTTATAAAGGAACTTGTTGATTCTTTTTTCCTCCTGAGATTACAACTGCACAACCGAGGAAAGGCATCTTGGCGCGATGGTTGTTCCACTTTGGCGATATTGATAAGTTTACTATCTATCTTTTTAACAGTCATGACTTTTGAACCGACTGAAATGCGCGCCAACCAAAAACTCCAAAATAAAACCGCCTGAAAATTTAAATTGAAAACGCCAAATCGCGCGCCAAGTCAAGTGGTTATAGATTCGACCTTTATGTATTTTTTTTATGTATGTTCGTGCGGGATTTCGGTTCTACATCAAATATTTACACAATTTTTTTTTGTTGGTTTCACTTGGGAGCAATTTGAAAAAAAAATCCGGTTATCCGGCATTTAACTATCTGGAATTCACAATTAACCGGACCGTTTAAAAAAAATATTGTCCGATTTCGAAAATTCTTTTTTTGTTGGATATAGAAAAATCCACTTAGGCAAAATCTGCAAAAAAAAAAAAAAATCGGTTATCCGGCTGTTATGTATCCGGAAATGTCGATTTTCCGGAGTTTTTTTTATACAATTAATCCGATTTCATAATATTTTCATTGTTTAACAGAAGTTGTACAACAATGACATTTCATTTAACCAGCATTCATAGGCATTGATAGGGATTGTTTTACAATATACATTGTTGAGCAGAAATTTCTACTTGAATTTCTTGGTGAATAATAAGAGGGGGCGAAGCCCCCCGCTAAATTAAAAACTAAAAAAGGGAAAAATAAAATAATCTTTCTAGAAAAAAGGAAAACTGACTTAAAGAAAAATGCGCTAAAAAGTAAAAAATAATTTTTAATTTTACGAACTCATTGAAAATATGGAATTATTTAATATCAATTTTATACTTTACTACTTTTTGAAGTTGGTGCTAATTTACAAAAATCATACCTAAATTTTGGTGCCAATTTCAAAAAGTTGTAATAAGTATAAAATTGACATTAAATAATTCCATATTTTCAATGCGTTCGTAAAATTAAAAATTATTTTTTAATTTTAGCTCATTTTTCTTTAAGTCGGTTTTTCTTTTTTTAAGAAAGATTATTTTATACACTCATAGGTGCTCATTTTCCCACCGAAAAAGACAAAATTTATATCCAAATGATTCCCCATTTTTAAGTATAACTTGGCGTTTCTATACATATACCCCGTTTACTGATTTTCAAGACTTTTCAATTCAAAAATTTCCATTTAATTGAAAATTCCAGCTAATCGGAAGTTTAATAATATTTTGGGCCCTAGGGAAAAATTTTGAATAAGAATTAAATATTATCCCTCTTACGGTTCGGAAGCTCTTTTTAGCTTGTTTAGTAAGCAGGTTACTGAAATTGAATTTGCAAAAACATGCTTACATGCATCTTCTATTAAATTTGTATTCGTGAGAATCTACATCTAATATACAAAGCCTTTGTAGTTGGGCCCTTTCTGCAGACCGCAGATGTTTAAAAATATTTCATTACGTATAATTTTGTAAATTTTAAATGCAAAAACCGCATCCTACGATAAATTGGTTTTCTTTTGAAAAGTTTAAATGCGTTAGCGTTTAATTTAACTTTGATGAAAGCAACAATTTCTTTCGAAGCGTATTCTTATAGAAATCGAAATCGAAATTGCACGATCGCATTTCCGTAAACTTTTTCAATTATAAAACTCAATTTAACATTTCCATTCCAAAATGGCTGCCTTTTTAGTTGTTCGACTGAAGATTTCTTCTCAAACTCACAAACCAACATCAATCATAGAACGAAAAGGGACAAATTCGAAAAGAACGACGATTTCAGTGGCATGTGCTAAAGCGCAAAAAAGTCAAACGTCATCGGTGGAGTGGGAACAACATTAATTGAACACCCACCGTGCAGCCGAAAGGAATTTGTAAAAGAATGTTATTACACAAAAAATCTTTTTAAAGAGGAAATTCCAAAATGGCTCTCGACGCCCTCATTAAGAGTTCCATGATGGCAGCGGTAAATTGCTGCTTGGCGAGTTTTTTTTTATCTAGTTTTGTCGCAAAAGGTAAGTTGGATTTTTTAATTATCCAGAAATGTCATCAACTCATCACGAGTTTTGGAAGTAACTTAGAATTATCAGTTAATTCGTATATTTCGAAATCTTCCCACGCCAGTTCTTTAACCCTGGTGTATTTTGTTCCACGAGGTTAACCGAAATATTTTTTCTTTTTCAAAAACTCTTGTTGCTATTTCATTGTCGAAATTGCCATGTAGGAGCCATGGAATACAAGTAAAAAATATTTGACATTTTTAAGAAAAGATTCCAGAAAATTAAACGGAAGGAATCCACTGAAGTTTTTTTTTCGACTAATAAACCATCGCGGTGGGTCTTTTTAATGCTTTCTCCCTCTTTTTAATGTAGGGTAAGGAAAGTTCCTATCTTAAACGTTTTAAAATAAACTAAAAGATGTTGAAAACGAGGCAACTTGGAATCCCAACCTTTTATGTGGCAACGGACGGACCACCAAACTAAAAGTTAGGCAAAGCGCGGACCTTCACTTTATAATACTAAAAGGGAGACCAAGCTGGATTTAGGTATAGGCTGCAGCCTAGGAGCCCACACCACACACCAAAAATAATGTAGATTACTGAAAAAATAGGTGCCTAAAAACTTTAAAATTGTGACAACGACCTGTTTGAAAATAAATCACTCTAACAAAAATACAAAAATTTAATAAGTGCCAAGTAAGCTTATGATAGCTTTTTTTTATTTAAATCGATGCCAAAGTTTAGTTATGATTTTTGTAAATTGGCCCCAATTTCAAAAAGTTGTAAAACACAACAAAGTGACAGTCGAATTGATAACATCTCTCCTTTAGGCGTGCTTTGGCGGTTTTGGTTGGCGCGCATTTCAGTCGGTTAAAAAGGAAGACGAAAGGAAAATAACGCTTTTTATACCGGAGCCATGTAATTTGTTTATGGTGCTTCGTTAAAGCTTGTACAAATGAGAAAATAACATCTCTTCAGCAGGGACCGACTTACAAGTTTAGGGGCCCAGGGCAAAAGAACATTAGGGGGCCCCTCGACGTAATTCAAAATAAAACTGCTAAATTTATGCACAAGCACACAATACAAAATGACGTAATCAGTCTCAGCTCTAATTTTCTTCTTTTGAGAATTTGAATTAACGTTAATGATCAATACTGCAACAGAGTTTTTTCATATGTTTCTAGTTCTGTTCTTTCTTCCTTTTTAGCTTTTTTTCAGTTGAGCCAGATTAGTATGTTCTACCCATTTTATAGCTAGCAAATCCTTAATGATTACAACATTAGGAAATTTGGTATAGGAAAAAAGTATCCATAAACAACAAATCTACGTGCGAGTAGTAAACATAGCTTGTTTATGGTATTGGACCTTGGTCATTAATTTAATTTTACTAGTGATCCAAAGCGCATATCTTTGAAAAACGCGATGCAAAACGTGACATACATCATGAACGTGCTGAAAAGTGAAATTGATTTAATTGGGTAAAATAATATAAGTTTTGCAAAACAATTAGTGATTGATTTTTTAAAAAAAATTAACAATTTGCTGAAAATAAATTTAATTGATTTTTAAAAAAATTTTTAGTAAATTTATTTTTAACTTTTACATATATTTAGCATTAAATCATTTTTGGGGGGCCCCTTTAAAATGGGGGCCCTGGGCAAGTGCCCCGAATGCCCTCCCGTAAATCAGTCTCTGCTCTTCAGAGCTACAAATGGAAGGATTAATCCTTTCCGAAAACGCCAAATTAAACTCATAAATTTATCAGCAGACTGAAAAAGTGCCATAAAATTACATTTTCAAGCAAAATGCAAATGCTTATTTTGTCTTTTGGAAGGTTTGTACCGAATTGATTTTTCCGTTAAGTTTTTCAAATTCTAAACCTGGGTCTTTGGAATTTTTTAAATTTAAAACCTGTTAAGGATTTCATCCATTTTAATTTAATTTTATAAATATCCTACATTGTCGCATCCTACAATTAATTCCAAAAGATCCATATTAATCATTTCTCGTATCGCATATTTGATACGATTTATCATTTTCCCGCGTATTGTAATCGTTTGTGGAATTTAATTACTGTTCCGTCATTTGCAGACGATTCATTCTCCGCATTCCAAATATGATATCCGGTGGAAGATGCTACGTCTTTCACGTCAAAAGAGATGGACGTGATGGCGTCATCAGCCGAAGATTCTTTATAGGTGACTCGGCATTCCATTGGTTAAAGAATGACACATTTCATTGTCATTTTGAATGAAAATATAACTCAGGACAAAACTTCGATGCCGTACTTCCACTGTTTCTACAACATTTTTTAACATTTGTTATGAAGCAATTAAATTATATGAAGTATGAGTTAAGACTACTGCCGTTACACCAAAAATATTTTGGGGAGGTTGAAACAAAGAATTTCCCAACTTAACGATTCGAAAATTTCAACTCAACTATTCGAAATTCCCCACTCAACAGCGCTGAAAATTCCCAGTTCCAACTTATCAACATTTTTCATCTTTTTTTATATATATTTTAGGTAATATTAAACAGTTCTCTCACAAACATTGATTTGTTGCACCCATATTCCAATGCAGTGTCCGTTCTGAGGTCTAATTTAAATGTAATCTTACAAGTTGGACAATTTCTAATCTTCCCTAGCTTTTATTTGTTAATAATATTAATTTTCTGCAGACATAAATTTTCCCACCTCGGGTTTTTAGAAGTTGAAATTCCCAACTTTCAGGGTTTCCAGATTATTGGGGGGGGGGGGATTTCCAGATTATCCCCCCAAATCCTATCTTTTCGTTCTCGGACACCCCCCCCCCCAGGTGTGACGGGCCTGGTTCCGATTATAGTGGTTCCCGATTGGTGACCCATCGCCAAGCGGACACCAAGAGGTTCACAGGATCACAAAGAAAAAAGTTTAAAATGCATTGAACGGTCATCCTTGGCGACTTTTCTTAGAAAGCGACATCCGCCACGCTGACACGTGACTATTACAATGTTTTCATTAGTTAAGCATCGCTTCAGTCCACTTATGTCCTCTTAGAACGATAATAAAAATATACACAATTGGTAACAAAGGTTACGTAACAGAGATCACACAAATCAGGGGACAATTTTCCTGCTAAAATATGTATAGGAAATTTAATTCAAGAATGATTTTGTGAAATACTTGTTCACCTGTCGCCAATAGCCCAATGTGCAGTTCTAGTGCGACGTTAATAAACCAAAATAAAATGTTTACAAATGAGAAAATAATTGTTTGATCACTAAATAAATTATGCATTTCTAAAGAATCGTCAACTGGGACAGTCAAAATAAGCAGTGATGTGGAATCTGTCATAATAAAAGAGAGTCTGTCTGACCGTCCGTCTGCCTGTGGCACGCAAAATATCTACTTCCTCTGCATGGAAATGTCTGAAATGTTAAACATAAGTTCTATTTAACCTTTAATTGTGCATCTGAGAGTCGGATTTTAAAATTTTAGTTGGTTATTTTTTAATTAATATTTAAAGTTTCCATCCAATAGAAATCGTAGGGCCGTAGTGAAAGAGAACTGCGCATGCGTTATGTAAGAATCAGAAAAGGAACGAACTCGAGGGGCTAGCGAAGCTTCTGCTGCTTAGCAGGCCCGTCGCACCGGGGGTGGGGGGGGGAGGTCCGACACCCCCAATAATCTGGAAACTCTGAAAGTTGGGAATTCCAACTTCTGAAAACCCCGAGTTGGGAAAATTTATGCCTGAAGAAAATTAATAACAAGTGAAAGCTACGAAATATTATTACCAAATGAAAGCTACGGAAGATTAGAAGTTGCCCAACTTGTAAGATTACATTGAAATTAGACCTCAGAACGGACACTGCATTGGAATATGGGTGCAACAAATCAATGCTGGTAGAGAACTATTTAATATTACCTAAAAATATATATAAAAAAAGATGAAAGTTATAACTGATATAAATGTTGATAAGTTATAACTCGGAATTTCGAATAGTTGAGTTGAGAATTTCGAATCGTTAGATTGGAAATTTCTAGCCCCCCCCCCCCCCCCCCCCCAAGATATTTTTTGTGTAACGACACTGCTGCTTAAAAACATAATGATATGATATAGTTTTAAATATTTTTTCCAAGCGGTCGGTTCACCTTATTTTTTTTATTTTATATAGACACGGTAAAACAGTGTATTTTACTTAGTATATCTGAATCACTAGAATTTTGAAGGTTAGCAACTTTGGCATAGTATTCTAGTAAATCTAATAAACATAATAATAGTATAGTAGTAACTTCGACATAATAGCATAGTAGTAACTTCGACATAATAGCATAGTAGTATTGCAATCGGTGATCTTCACCTATCGATTTGGAAGAAGAAGAAAATGTGCGTCGGTTTTGACATATTCCGATTTTATTAGTTCTCAAATTTATAGTAATAAAGTATGCGGGGTAATAAGAACCCCCCCCCCCCCAATGCCCATTTTCTCGGTATCCTATTGCTTGATACTGAACGTAAAAAGTGGACACCCATTTTATGTAATATCTCGTGCAAAAATGTCTCCCCCCCCCCCTACTTGTCATATTTTATAGTATATCACACGACTGGGAGGGTTGGAATAGCAGTTATTTGCACAGCTACGTAGTCCCTGTGTGTTTTTTAATGGAATTTTGTAGGGGGGGGGACAGAAATAGCGATCCATGTTCCCTCCCCCCTTAAAAAAAGTTATAGGCAATCATTGTTCCATAAAAAATTGCTTCTTCAGCTGAATACAGCAGAAAAAATTCCAGTGAACCCAGCTGTGTTCACTGGATCTTTTGTCCCAGAGAAAATATCGATTTTTTTAGAAGTTTTTATTTTTGTTCTTATTTTTATTTTTACTGTATTCTCTGGAAATAATCTGAAATGGCTTCCTGCTGTCGTTTGGTGAAGGATTTAAGGTCCAAACTTCTGTAAAAAAACAGCGATCGTTTGGGGAAAGAAAAAGTTCTTTTAAAAAAGAACGACATTTAGTGGCCCATGAAGAAAGAGTCAATGGAAAGAAAAAAAAAGTATTTTAGAAGAAAAAGTATTGTTCTTTTTTATATATTTTTTTTATTAGAAACTTTTTTTTAAAAAGTTATAAACTTTATTCTTTACAATATTTTTTAGAGTTCAATGGTAAAAAAAAGTTTGAAAGAAGTTTCTAACTCTTTTAAAGTAAACCACGTCTGGAAATTCATAACAAGTGGTTCTTTTATTGCAAGTTTTTTCGTAAAACAAATTATTTAATTTTTTGAGAGTGCAGTATTTGCTTTTCAGAAACTTTTCTTTTATAATTTTTTAAAACTTTATTCCTATAAATAAGAGTTTGGCGGTCAGAAAAGTTCGAAAGAAAATTCAAACTTTTTCATGTCTGGAATTTTATAAGAAGTTTTTTTTTTTTTACTTTTTTAGGATTATATATTTTTAGAAAATAAATTATTTGCTGGTATGCAAGATTTATATTCCTCCTCCCTTCGTATAGGAAAATTACTTTACTTGTTTTTAGTGTTTTAATATTTTCCATTAAAATTTAAAACTTTTTTAGTGCTTTTCAGATTGTTCATATAGAATAAAATAAATATTAAGTCTCATATTCACAAGTATATTTACATAATAGACAAATGGAATAGTCTGATTATGTTGTTAATATTTCAGGAGTAGATAGTTTTAAAAAGCAATTTTCATTGGGCAATCGTTAAGATGGCCTTAAATCCTGTAGTTGGTCATCAACTACAGGATTATAGATTCGACTGTTATTTTTTTTATTCAGATATTTGCGCAATTTTTTTGTTGTTGGATAAGGGATGTTTCACTTGGGAGCATTTCGTAAAAAATATACGGTTATCCGGCATTTAACTATAAGGAATTCTCAATTAACCGGACCGTTTGAAAAAAAAAGATTGTCCGATTTCGAAAATTCTTTTTTTGTTGGATAAAGAAAAAACCATTTAGGCAAAAACTGCAAAAAAAAAAAAATCGGTTATCCGGCTGTTATACATCCATAAATGTTGATTAACTGGAGTTTTTTTAAACAATTTATCTGATTTAAAAGTATTTTCATTGTTTAACAGAAGTTGTACAACAATGACATTTCGTTTAACCAGCATTTATTGGCATTGATAGGGATTGTTTTACAATATACATTGTTGAGCACAAGTTGCCACTTGAATTTCTTTGTGAATAATAATAGGGGGCGAAGCCCCCTGCTAAATTAAAAACTAAAAAAGTAAAAATAAAATAATCTTTCTAAAAGAAAAGGAAAACCGACTTTGAGAAAAATGCGCTAAAAAGTAAAAAATAATTTTTAATTTTACAAACGCATTGAAAAAAATTGAATTATTTATCAATTTTATACTTATTACAACTTTTTGAAGTTGGTGCCAATTTACAAAAATCATACCTAAATTTTGGCGCCGATTTCAAAAAGTTGTAATAAGTATAAAATTGACATTATATAATTCAAATTTTTCAATGCGTTCGTCAAATTAAAAATTATTTTTTACTTTTCAGCGCATTTTCTTAAAGTCTGTTTTTTTTTTTTTTAGAAAGATTATTTTATTTGGAAATCATTTGTTTTTATTTTTCCTGCATTGTTTGTTTGAGATAGCATGGGAAAATTGACAAAAAGACAAGTGCATCCTAATTCCATTAGAAATCAAAAATTGTTTCATTCGAAGTTCTTTATTCCCTAGGAAAATAATATGAAAAAATCAGTCCACCGCCAAACCTCTCCATTGGCGACTTCTTTTCCACCGGCAACCCTGGTTACGTCACGCGAAAAAATAAGCGAGCCGCGATAAGAAATTTTTCTAAAGGCGATCCTTCAAACTCGAAACGATTTTGTATTTATTTATTTTGTCTATAAAATGGATTTGTTTCGTAACGGCAGCAGCGAGACTGCTTCACCAGACTTCTTGGCTGCGAGATTCAGAAAGGCGATAACTGATAGAACTCGCGATTTGCTTTTTTTTGTTTATTTTATTCTGGGGGGAAATATCTTCCTTTGAAGAATCGCCGAAAGTGAGGCAGAAATTATGGGATGTGTGAAATTGATTATGCAGAATTTTATTTATAACCCATGGGGAGTTCATGTTTTATTTATTATTGTCGGAGAGCTGCTGCGAAAGTGAAAGGCGGTGTTATATATCGTCTGATATGAAAAGAAACTGCTTTCTTTGTGCTGAGCTTATATTTTGCCAACTTTTCCTTCGCGGTTTTTGAATACTTTTTCGTTGGAAAAATAATTGGAATTCTAACCTGCTTAAATGTATTAGTCAGCGAAAATGTTAGTGCAGCCGAAATCACCCCCCCCCCCCCCCAACCTACTTTCCCCAACCATATATGAACGGAAATTTATTACTCAAATCAAAGTTTAATTTCAATTTCTGCAAAAGGATAAAACACGCGTAAAAAAATAGGAAAAAAAAATAGCAGTTTTAATTTTTCACTTTTGAAAAAACGTGCAAAATTGGCGATTATTTTAGACATTTCGTCAATTGTTTAAAAATGGTTCAATGGTTTAACTACAAAACTAAATTGAATTTTCAAAAACGCTCTGTATCATTTGTAGCCAATAGTTTAAACTATATCCTAAACTTATTATTTCTTTTTGTTGAAAATTGAAAGACGCGTATTAAAAAAAATGTACGATTTTTTTCCCCGAAATTTTATGAAATTATGACTTTACCATTAAATAACGTCTAAAATACTGTTCGTATTGAAAAAGAAAATATATTCACCTTATTCCTCAAACATTTCTTAACAAACTGGAACAATTTTATAGCTTTAGGACATTTATTTTTTGAGATACGAGCGGAACAATGAGAAAAAAAGTCGCAAATGAAAATGTGCTCGAAATATCCGAAAAAACTTTGCTTTTGCGCTTTTTTAAAACCTAGCTTAAACCTAGCTTAACTATATATAATTTAATTGTAAAGATAGAAATATAATCTTTATGACATCGAAAAGATTTTATATTTTTTAATAAGAAAATATGTAATTATAAATTTATAAATTATTTATAGCAGTTTAGAAATCTCGTTGCAAAAATGAGGGAGCAAAAACTTCAAATGAGTGGAGCGTGTTTAAAAGTTTAAAAAAATTGTGGGCACGGTCCCTTTGTGCGCCAGTCTAGACACAATCGGCATTAAATTTACCAAAATTGAGCGTTCACAGAGGCATAGCTTGGCAGTACGTTTTTATATCCCAGCGGGAACGGTCGCTTTCGAGAGAATCACTCAGCCAGGTATCATCGAATTAAATCCGGTACTTATCAGGAGTTATATGTAGGGATACCGGAAATCCCAAAAGCTAACCCGGTACACTCGCTGTATGTGTCATTTCTCGCCAATCATGGCAAACGTTTTAATATGTGAACATGATGCTCAATGCTTTCTCAGCACGCCCCTCCCCTCAAGATCAAAGATGCCCGTTCATTCGCGTTTAAAGAAGTGGGCGGGACCGAATCATCAAACATTTACGCTTCACCAGAGGGACGCGATAAGTTACTATGGGAGAGAGCTGGGATAGTCAATCGCACCAGCAATAAATAGGAATATTTTTACATCGGCAATGGGGATTTTCAGAAAAATACTGGCTGTTAGGGCGTTTCTAAACGGGGATCATATGCAGGCCCGTCGCACCGCGTGTGCCCCCCCCCCCCAATAATCTGGAAACCCTAAAAGTTGAGAATTTCGAGTTTTAAAAATCCCCGAGTTGGGAAAATTTATACCCGAAGAAAATTAATAATAATCGCAAATAAATGCGGGGGGGGGGTAGATTAAAAATTGCTCAAATTCATTAAATATTAAATTTAAATTTGACCTTCAAACGGACACTGCATTATTGGAACATGCGTGCAACAAATCGATACTTTTGACAGAACTGATAAATATTACCTAATCTATAAAAGAGTTAACAATATCGATAAGTTGGAATAACTGGGAATTTTTAGCACTGTTGAGTTGAGGATTTCAATCGTTAAGTTTGGTTTGGTTATTTGATGTCGCACAAGAGCTGCATATTGGGCTATTGGCGGCGGTTCGGGGCCCGAAGGAAAGACCCGGGAACAAGGCCTCGTATTTTTGAATCATGGTTAGAAAACGAGGACAGCACCTAAGCTGGCATCCGATGCCGTTAAGTTGGAAATTTCAAATCGTTAAGTTGGGAATTTCGAATTTTTCAAGTTGGAAATTTTCAAATTGTTAAGTTTGGAAATTTCTTGTTTCAAACCACAAAAATTATTTTCTGTGACGGCACTGGCTCATATGTATGAATGATGAGAAATCTCGAGACTTGAGCCTGCCTGGGACGTTTTCCGGGACAAGGGCGAAAAACCGGGACATCTGGTAGCCCTAGTTGTAAGGCTTACAATTTGTAATTGGTTGCAGATATTTTACGGTTGCTCGGCTATTAGGAAAAAAGTGTACATCAGCAAATAAGTGGAGCTATCTGGTTCTTAGATCCATGTCTTTCTCTTCAATTTAAGCATACACTCGCTACGATCCGTTGATTAAAACTGAAGTAACAGCCAGGGCCCGATTAAGACATTGAATCAAGGGAAGCCCGCCTTTAAATGGGGCCCCCATTGCACTCAAATAAACTCTGGAACACCAAGTCAAGCTTTAACAAGTACTAAATCCTTGTCCATGAGTGACGTTAAAATTAAACACATTATAAATAATATAATAAAATATATTAATAAGTAATGAGTATTACTAATATTCTGTATATTTTGATTTTTTCCAATATTCGAACAAAATTAACTCAAGGAGCAATTTTTTTTACTAAAGTTTGTAATGCAATTTTTTAAGGTAAATTTAGTAGTAAACTAAATTATAGGGGTATTAAATATTTATATAAAATGTGTGATTTGGGGGCCCCTCAAAAATATAAAGTGTAGCCTGGGCTTCAATAGCCTATTCGGTAACTAGGCCCAGTAACAGCGGTTAAAGATGCCAGAGTTTGCCAGAAATTAACTTATTTTCCCCTTCATGCGAAACAAAGTTCATATAGAGGGGAGTTGGTTAATAACTGGCTGGGTCGACGCGGCCCACTTTTCCTTGCACGATAGCAGGTAATTTATTCCAATATTTTCTTGGAGTTATGGATCTTTGAAATATAGACATTTTATATAGTTCAAGTTTCTGGCCGATATACCAGTACCAATTTTAAAGATGTGAAGTTTAAAAGACAAATGTTTCACAAATTTGCCAATTAAGTTACTAAGTTTACATGTATTTACCAACATGTTGGGGAGTCTCCCCCCCCCCCCCCCCCCACCCCCCTCATATTGCGGTACTGGTAAGCGGTTCCAAAAACAACCTTAAATCTTTTTCAATCCACGTTCGTTAAAAAAAAAAAATTATTATTTTTCTACAACTTGCCAAACTAGGCGATAACCCACACTCTGGCAAACATGCCACACCCATCGTGGAAATGGTCGCCTCACACGAACTAGCGTCTGCAGCGAGAAAATCTTACAAATCGCTTCGACTCCTACCGGAAAGCGCGCATGCGCATTACTGAGAATCTAGGACTTGGAAGTTTTGCCACTCGGAAGGCAGTATTCTGACAAAGGGGGCCAGTTACAAATCATCGAGTGTATTTAAATGACTAGTGAATGAATTTTTGTTGGTTTCATTATTTACTTACTTCTTTATTATGACTCTTCATTATTTATAAATGTTTTTATATAAATGTTTTGATATATTGCTAACAAACTGGGGGTAAAAAGTAAAATTTATTTCAAATTTGGTTAAGTTATTTAAATGAATTAATTTAGTTTAGAAATACATTTGGATTAATTTATAAATACTTCTTCATTAAATAATAAATTATATTAGATAACATTTATTATTAACTCTGTGACATTTTATCACTAATTAATGTTTATATCACTAATGGACTGTTAATGAAATAAGTTAAGTGTATTATTTTTTCGTAAATACTCCTCCCTCAAACTGAAAGATATGTACTCCATAATGGTTGTAACTTATCCTGATAAGTTATAAAATAATAACAAACAAATGACTAAGTTATTAAAAAAATTGAATTTTATTATTTAATCTAAAATTTCTAAAGAAAAGCACAGTATATGTTGTATCATGTAACGATATAATGCAATTATTAAGAACCATAATACAAATTAACAAAATTCAGATAATGTTTTCATAATTTGTATGAATAAATTAATAATTATAAATTACTTCAGAAGTAATAACGATAAAAAAAATAATAATGGGTCAAAGGTTTATCACAACATATTAATTCACTAACATTTATACAACATTTCTTTGAAATATACGTATTAAAGTAGAATTAATTTATTTTAAAATATATTTTAGCATGATATTACAGATGGATCGAGAACAGATTATGAGAAGTCTAGTTGATATGAAGGACTTTAAGTTAAAATGATGAGTTATTAGAGAAAAATCGCACATAGTGTTCCTTTCTTTCGTAAATAACGTTAAAATTTTCCTGTTGCGAGAATTTTGATGGAGAGTAGTAGAAGATGTTGTAATGTTGCATTTAAGATTTTTTATACATGAAAAATATTAGACATAATAAACGGATCACTGTTATTATAAATAAATTAAAGATTTAACAAAAAATAATAAACATGAACACTTTCTGCAATATTATGTAGTTAAGACATCTAGGGACCGCAAACAGTACTTAAGCAAAACTCTTAGCAGTAGTTCTGGGAACAATAGACCTCGGAAACAAGAAATAAAAGAAAACATATGCAGCGATTTTAATGACTTCAAGTAACATTCAGACCAAATTTAAAGAATATCGAACAACGCGTTTGGTCGTAAATGCGTAACAAACAAATTTACAGACTAACAGACAAAGTGCTGAAAAACAGAGTAAAAACAGGGACCTGCCTCGCTAACGCTCAGTAAAATATATTCTTTGTTTCAAAATGTATGAAATAATTATATTTTTCACAACACAACAACCAGTTCTTTCTTTCTAAGTATCAATAACCAAGATCATTTCAATTATTTTTACACACTATTATTCTATGGAATGTATGTTAGTAGTTTTGGGAACGATAGACCTCGCGACCAAAAAGTAAATTAATAAAATAAAAAACATGCAAGTCGATTTTAACGACTTAAAGGAACATTCCTACCACATTTAAAGGAAATATAACAACGCGTTTGGTCGTGTCTGCGTATCAAACAATTTTACAAACAAATAGACTAAATGCCGATAGGTCGAGTTAAAACATTTCCTCGCTAACCCTCGTTCAAAAAATTAACACTCTTTATGTCTATTTAACCAATATCGATTTTTTTAAAAATCCAATTTCATTAATTTACAAATAAAGTATGAAGATATGTTAGGTACATGAAAAATATATAACGCAGCAATTAAAAAAGCTATATTTCATTAAAAAATCTGCACAAGATTTTTCTAACATTACTTTCTTTTAAGTGGTATACCGTTAAAAGGAAACTATTCACATTACTGAATTTAGCTGAAAATTAGCCATTTGTGTTGTTTCACAAATATAAAATTTTAAAAATATTCAGTTTTTTTTTCACATTTAAATTAAAAAATTTCACATAAAAAAAATTCAAATGTGAACAATATATTTTCGAAATTAAAAAAAAAAAAATGCAAAAAGAAGAAGTCTGCAAAGATTCTCATATATGAGTTTTGAAATATCAAACTAATTGGTTTTCAAATGATATAGTAATTAAAAGAATGATTTCATAAAAAATTGTAAATTAACGAAATTTACTCAAAGGTCGGTTCGAAAGTTTAATGTTAATCAAACAAAACATTTATCACTAAAATGTATAATGTGTGTACAGTTGAATGTTTCCTTCAAAATATAAGTTATTAAAACATTATTACTATATTTTAATAACTGTCATGCAGCGTCACGTAAATAATAATAATAATAAAAAATAAAGTTGTAAGAAAAATATAAGGAAACTTACATTTGATTACATAAAAGTAAAGGAAAATATGAACAATTAAAATTACTGTTTGATTGTTTGCATAAGTCATGATATCATAGATTGATTTTGTTCAATTATTGCTTCTTTGCCAAGCGAGGTGTCTGTTTTAACTCGACCGATCGGCATATGTTTGTTACGCAGTTACGACCACACGCGTTGATCGATTTTCTTTAAGTTGGGCATGACTATTCCTTGAAGTAATTAAAATCGACGTATATGTTTATTATTTTTTTTAGATTTTTTTTGGTCACGAGGTCTACTGTTCCCAGAATTACCAATTATGTATTTTAGTTTCAAAGCAAATAATCGAAATAACTTCATTACTTAATTTTCAGCATTTTGTCCAAAGAATAATTTCGATTTAATACTTTGGTTTAAAGATAAAAAAAACTTTATACTTCCTACTACGTTCAATTACATTTGAAACAAGGAAAGTGCTTCTGTTCGGAAGCAATCCCTCTTGTACATCAAATCGACGTTTTCATTGCATGAAAACATTTCACTAAAAAGAATTGCAGTTTTCAAAATATAACAACTATATTTAAATAACGAATATTAATAATTATCAGCATTAACTATGATTTTCTTTTTCATACTATTAAAATTAAAACAACGAATTACAAAAGTTCTATTAGTAACCCTACATCTTGCGTGTAATAATTTTTTAGTACAATTTTGTATTGTCGTTTTTTGAAGTGCTAATATAAAGGTAAGTTAAACAAAGAATTATGTAATGAAATTTTAATTATTTATGAATAATTTAATAATTTTTTTACTCTATACTTGTTCATAGATGTACATTTCTCTGTTTACAATTGCTCTACTAATTGTTTTTCACTGGGATAAATGGAAACAAAAAGAACTCATTCTTATCACTTCTTATTTACATAGAAAATCTTTCTTATATCTATTTTTAAAGACGGCAACTGTAGAAGTTAGACTCAAGCGTTTTCTTTCTATTTCAGCTTGAAATGCCCCGAAATTAACTTAGTAAACGTTTCAGGTCTTCATACAACATTAAAGACTATTTCAGTACTGATTTGATGTTTTTATATAAATTTGACTTACAAAGAGGCTGAACAGCATTACGTATTTGATATTTTAAATATAGTAAAGAGGTGAAACATCAAAACTGAAACAAATGTCGGTTGTCGGAGTCCGTTGGCTTACAGAATTTGTATGCGTCGCAGGTGACAATTTAACCAAATGCTTCGCTGCTAGCTTGCAGATGGGTTTTATTTGTGACAGAGACGAGCTTAATCGTTTTATGCAATAGTATATTGCTTTCTTCTAAATTTAAAGATAAACTTCTTGGAGACTGGTAGTAGAGTTTTATGAAGAGGCATTAATGTTTATCAATGAAAAAGCGCAAAAATTTGCAGAAAGCCAAAAAATAATAACAATAATAATAATGTAAGGACTTTTTTAATGTATGATTTATATGAAAAAGTGAAGCAAGTTTGCGAGTTCGTAAGCTAATTCAAAAGAACTTGCCTGTTTCCAAAAATCCCAGAAATCAAGCAATGGAAACAGTGGGGCTACAAACATGCGATTAATTTGCACAAATTATTAAAAATTGGATCTGAAAAAATATGAAATGGGCACTTTAAAAAAATACAAGTCATTACAAATATTTGATATTCTATTAAGGAATAGAATATAAAATATTTGTAATTACGTTTAAATTACTTTAAATATTACCTTATTACGTTTAAATCATTAATCTAAGTCAGTGGTTCCTAACTTTTTTTTTCTTCACCCATGTACCCCTTGATAAAACTTTTCATTTGAGTTACCCCTTCTCTCATAACCAGGGTCGCCATCAGCAGATGCGGAACCCTGTATAAAAGAACCAATAAGGGGTCCATTGAAACAGATTTTACGTTTTTTATAGCTGACAAGTTTTGCACCATTCTTAGATGAAAATAACGCATCCATAGTTGACAAAAGGACATTGTATAAATTATCTATAGCAATAGAATAACTTTTTCTTTTGCTTTTAAATGACTTTTTTTAAAAATATTATTTAAAATATATTTTTATTTTAAAACTCGTAGCAAAGCAGTATAATTTAAGGATGTCATTTCAGCAGATTGTATTGATATGAATTGTTCGCCATCAGAAGGAAGATAAACAAGCTATTTCGTATGACGTCGCGATTCCCCATTCACACCCTGTATAGGCTTTGATTTATATCCTGATTTTTTACGCATGGACGCCTAATTGTCTATTGAACGGAGCCAAATCTATATCAATTGCGCTATTTGTCACGGAGTTAAGGCGGGATGGACACTATTGTGATATTTAGATCCTGATTTCCCATGTAAATGATTTAAAGATGTTTTATGTTAATAACCGGTTCGCCAATTTTTTTCAGAAGTTGTTTCCTTGTTAACGCCGGGTTCTTCCGGGGCCCTGTGCGACAGCACTTGTAGCACACCTCTAAGGGCGACCCTGCTCATAACGCTTCTCACTCATCCAACTACGCAAACAAAAGTTGGGTTTTGTTAGGCAGTAATCTTAAATTCGCTAACAAATTAATCAAACGACTCAAAAAAACTGTTATAAGTAAAATCAAAAATCAAAGTTTGTAAGTGTCATCAATTTGAATTGATGACACAAACTTTTATTTTTGATTTTACTTATAACAGTTTTTTTAGAGGTTCTCTAACTTTTCTAATAATATTTTTGCGTACCCCGAACCGGACCACCAGGTACCCCCAGTTGTACGCAAGAAAAGGAATCCTATTACCTCTGCCGACACTAAATTGTTGCAAGTTTGGATTGTAAAGATAAAAATAATTTTATAATTAATAAAATCGACAAACTATTAACCATGGAGGGGAACAATCTCCCCTCTTCCGAAAAGCTCATAAGGTTTTTTCTCTGTCGCGACATTACCCCGAGGCAGACCCCGAGGTACGAGAGGGGAAGGTTGACCGACCCACTTCCGTCTGAAGGTCACCTTTTCAGTGGGGGATTGAGTTGGGGGGGTTGAGATCCCTCCGCCCTCCAATCGGTCAGTATCACGTATCATGATTTTCAAACGCCGTCACGCCTAATTGAACTAAAAGAGGGCATTGTGAGTAACCCAACGCAGACCATAGATAAGTAGTACTATTCTACGGTCCTTGCCTAGAAGCATTATAGCAAGTCCTTTTACAAAAATCGCTATACACCCATATGGTTGTGATGTCAATTAGAAAAGACAAGACTAGATTATACTGAAACTGTCTTCGTGTCAGATGTTTCTTTTTTCCAAATAAAATATCCAAATAATTTCAAATAAATTATCCTAATAAAATTACTACCCTTAAATAAAAAAAGAATTCACTTGTAAGCAAATATTTTTAAAAGAAACTAAGGATCATTTATAAAGGAACGTATAAAGTATTGAAACCTCGAGTTTTTTGCACAAATAAACTTTGTCCTTAGCTTAAAATGTTTTTAAAAAAATTTCAGTACAATTTTAATTGTCTCTAATTTTTAAAGCAATATTTTACAAGTTATCTATGTAATTAATCATAATAATTGTTTTAGTATATACTTCTGTATGTTAAATTTATGTTAAGTAGAAACGTTTTTTTAAACAATTTACTTTTTATACATTGTATAACAAAAAGTGTAAACTATAAATCCTGTGAGATAATATACTTCTTATTATAAAAATTATGCAAAAGTCATTCTAAAGTTAAAAAAATAACTTTTCCATTTTTCAGAATTATAGTTTGTCTTTGTTAGAGCCTTACCATCTTATAATTCACTTTTAACTTTTGAAAATTATTACTTTATTCAAGCAAATGCTAATTTAATTTGATCTGTAAAGCACTACAAGAATATTGATGGCTAAAAACACAATCATATTTAGTCTACTTTTATAAGCTTTCAGAAAACGCAAAAAGATTTTAAATTTGGTAGCAATCTGTGGAAACTTTTTTTCCCACAGAATTATTATTTAGAAGGGACATGAAATGTTTGTGTAATAAGAGGCAAGTGGCTCTTCAAATTCACATTGATACCACTATCTCATTTGGGCCAATAAATTAGACATATATTAATTGTGCTTTTAGCCATTGATACTCTTTTCGGCAGTTTATGTGAGTATTCGAATTAATCTGGTCATTCGTAAATTTGAATTATTTAGAAAAGTATTTTACAAAAAAAAAAAAAAAAATAACTCCTTAGATATATTTCAAATATATCTTCAAAATCAAAACAATTCAAACTCTTACCTCTTTTCATAAAATTAAGCAGAAAAATTGAATAATCAGTTTAAAATATGTAATTTTATGGATAATTCAACATAAAGATAGTATTATAGTTTTCTTTAAATTAAAGGATTTAACCAAACTTTATAAAATTTTATAGAGTTATTAAATAGATAATATGAAATAACTTTTTTTAAAAGAAAAAACACATATGTCCAAAATAACTTCAAATTGTATAAAGTATAACGAAAACTTTATTAAAATTTTTTTTGAAAATTATAATTCCATCAGAAAATAGGAAAAGCACTTATGATAGGGTAACTTCATCAATTGTCGTTCAATGTAGAATGGCACCAATGATATAAGAAAAAAAGATAATGTGAATAAAATTGCATAAAATTATGAAATAGTAACTTAAGTGATAATCAGCCACTTTATATTTTATATCGTGACGGATTACCCCCCCCCCCCCCCTCAACAATTCTTCATTAAACAATCTTCCGCATAAAATATCTTCAAGGTTGGCAGTTTTGTTTCTCAATTCTAAAAAAAAGCAAAAAATGGGGAAAAATACTTATTATAAAAAAACTTGATTAAAGTTAGTTTATTTATAACTTAACTTAATTTGAAATAAAATATTTATTTTTTATCCCTAGTTTGTTCAAAATATATCAAAACATTTATATAAAATGCTTCCGTATGCCACTCGATGATATGTAACCGGCCCCCTTTATCAGAACACTGCCTTGAGAATGGCAAAACTTCAAAGTCCTAGATTCTCAGTAATGCGCATGCGCGCTTTCCAGAGGAGTCAAAGCAGTTTGTAAGATTTTCTCGCTGCAGACGCTAGTCTCACACGATGAAGACGATCGACTTCGGGAATCGTCGGGGACCATATGTGGATGTGCCGAAGCTCGTCTTCTTCATCGTCCCCCTCTCACAATCGCCATGGACTTGTCAATGTGAACTTCAGACACAAACTGCTTCGAAACCCTTCTGCAAAATAATAAGGTGAGGCAGTTTTTATGAACTTACGGCTATTGTTTACTTTGATTTCAATTAGTATTCAACCACCTGTAAGGTGGGTCTGTTTAAAAGCAGGTAATGTGAAAAAGGCGGGTTTTTTTCAGGAGAAAGCGATAGTGTGTTCTTTAGAAAACGTGTTGTATTTTTCAAAGTATTTTATATGAAAGTGTTTTAACATCTATTTGGCGTTATTGTGAGTTGAATTTTTTTGCCCTAGGCGGAATGTGATAAACATGTGCGAAGTGGTGAAATCATTTTTATTATAAAAAAATTATTTAGAATTTTACTTTTTCCCGCTCATCATTAATATCATGATTCGTAAGGCATGTAAGAATGTGCATTTAAATTTTATTTTGTTTTCTGTTAAGTTTGAATTCACATGAAAGACAAGCATATTGTGTATTTAATGTCTTTTGAAGGTTTGAACATTTTGAATTGTAACAAAATATTTAAAGAGTATTTATTTATTAAGATGCCCTCAAATTTAGAGCATTAAAACGTACATTTTATAATTAAGTCAAAGATCCTTTGTATTACAAAGTTGTGGGAAATTTTATGAGGATTTCAATTCTTGATGTAAATTAAAAAAAAGAAATACAAAAGTTATTAGAATCAATAGAAATTTTCTGGGATACAGAGTTGATTTAATTTTGTGCTTTGAAACCTTAATTCTTGATATTTTCATTAGCTATACTGTATTAAGATTACTGTTTAATCGGTTAGAATGTGGACATAACTTTCTGCAATTGTTATTGTATGGTCCAAAACTTTTCGTAACTAGAACAAATATTGTTAGGAACCCCATCAATGGTGGATCCATGGGTGGGGCACGGGGACAGGTCTACTTCTTTTTTTCCCCTATGCAATTAAGGAAGACTTAATTAGCATGTAGATAAAAAAAATTAGCATAACTTTTGTCCTTTTCTACAAAATAAATCAATCAATATTGTTAGGAACCCCATCAATGGTGGATCCATGGGTGGGGCACGGGGACAGGTCTACTTCTTTTTTTCCCCTATGCAATTAAGGAAGACTTAATTAGCATGTAGATAAAAAAAATTAGCATAACTTTTGTCCTTTTCTACAAAATAAATCAATCAATCAATTATTGATATCTCTCTGAAATAGTCACAATTTTATATAAATGCCAACCTCCACCCCTCCCTATGCAGTAGCAATAACAAGACTATCAGGTTTCTTATAGATAAGCTGGTGTGCATCAGTCATGTCTTTACTATAGGATAAATGTTCAACCTCTGGTGGTCCTCTTAGTTTGACTAATGACTTTTTAAATTGACAATTCTGTAATTCATCGGTATGTTAGTCATACACAAAGGCAAATTCTCATTAAAGTTCAAGTTGATTTCGAAGGGGTTGCAGGCGGGAAAATTTAACAATTTTAAACTTCTGAATTAAGTAGAAACCAATGTTGTCAGGTAATCTTTAAAACCAAACAATTCTGTGATTTCCGCAACAAAGCTTCGAAGCCGTTTTTCTCAAAACTGTCAATTATTTCACGATTGGTCGTTACTGTTCCAACCCACAGGCCACGGATATGTAGTCTCAATGTTCTAGTTATATGAGAGAGTAGGGGTAGGGGGCAGCTTTAAAGTCTTCTTATTACTCATTTTTAAAGTTGCGACTCTTTCTTGGATATTTTGTATCTGAGAATTACCATTTTTTTGTGAATGAAATCTGGAGAGCACTTTATGTGCTTTTTTTTTGTTCATTTCTCAGAAGCTAATGATCAGACTACTTAGGATAGCAGCTGGTATCCCCTTTGAGCTGTCAATTATACAATGTGTTCTGTACAAACCTTCTGGTCCATGTTCTTATCCAACATTTGTGGGAATGTGCTAAATTTTAAGAGGGGACCGTTGCTGACCCATTTTATTGATTCAATTTATTATTTAGCACTTTGGTTCAGGTAATGTGTTTTTGAAGTCAATATGAGCCAAATGAAAACATCACCAAACGTGGTCTTACAAACATTCTAAGTCGATATCTGAATTAAAAGGCTAGTCCTATGTGTGCTGGAAATCGGAAATAACTTTACAGTGTGTCGACCGAAGGTCCTTACACCTTCATCTAATTAAGCCTAGTAAATAGGAGAACTTTATCGGGTTATAATTTTAAACTAAGAAGTTACTAAATTAAAATGTTGGGGGTGGGGGCCCGTAGGCTAAACGCGAGTTCGTTATAAAGATACGTGTGCAGATTGAATACCAAGTGGAATTGGTCCCAAAACAGAGTTCTTTAAAATTTGCATTTCGCTTTGGCTACAATGCTGATAAAGATGAAAATTCACAGTCGCCACGTGGCGACTAACTTTTTAAAAGTGGCGATCCAAAATTTTTGATCTAGTCGCCACCGTGGATTTCGACTTCTTTTTAATCAGAAATTTAACAATTTCGAAAATTCGATGGCATGAATTTAGCTCTTTATCTCTCCTTACTATTCTAGACCATAAAATTGTCTAAAATATAAAGGTAGGGTATTGTAGGTCTTATTTGAGCAACTGAATCGTGCCGATGTTTCGAATCCGAGGTCGCCGCAAAGCTTGCTACCACGGAGTAACTTCGTGCTTGCTACACATCGCGTAGCAACGCAACCAAAATTGACGTTATTTCCCAAACATATAAAAATAACTAAGCAAAATTTAGGTTTTTTAATAAATAATTAATTGGTTTATAGAATCTTTGAAGGTAGTACACATTAATTAAAAATTTTTTTGGATGAAAGACTTGAACTTTTAATAAACATAACGTAAAGTGGCCACTGCATTCTTCAAGTCTAGTGGCCACTGGCCACAATCAAATTTTCTTAATTTTCACCTTTAAATGCTGAGGGAAATGACATTTGACCCAATATTAGGCAACCTATGGAACTAGAAGCCACACTACATAGCCAAATGATTGATTTAGTTGTTTAGTTTGTGACTTACATCACTTTCACAGCCCTTTCATCCATATATAACTAGAAAAATGTTTTTTCTACATATTTTTCCAACCTACGCAAGTCACATTTTGCCTGCACTAATCTCATTAACTCTTAAAATCGATTTTGTAATGGAACTTCATCAGCTTGTATTAGTAATTGAGAATGTTTTCCCACGTTATTTAGGTTGCGTTCTAGTTTGGCTAGTAAAAAAACAAATAGAATGCTGCAATTTAATAAAAGAAATGTATCGAAATCTAAGAATATAATTTTACCATTGTATAGGAGTTTTGGTTAGCCCTCTTCTTGAATATACAGAATATTTCTGGTCACATTATCTTAAAAAATATGGTGGTTTATTAGAACAGGTTCAACAAAGGGCTATGAAAATGGTTCAGGGTACTTGTCAAATGAATTATGGAGACAGTCTATGCACAATCATTGTATGTCAATTTTTGGCAAAAATTAGATATTGGTATCAATGTAAAGGTGGAATCCAGCTCTTTCCTTTTATCAAACTTTTATGTTGCTTCCAAATAATAATTTTGTGGCTTCGATTTATAATTTGACCCAAATATGGAAGGCCCTAGTTCGTAATCTTTTTGCGTTTTCCAAGTGTGAACAGGCACATAGGTATAGATTTTTTATGAGAAGATTCGGTGATTGAGCAACTCATAGATCACCTTGGTAAAGGTAAAACAATTTTTTTCTTTTCTATTCTAACATTTAACATTAATATGGTGGTGGTCCAAAAGAAATTCAAAATGGAAATTTGAATTTTTTGACAAAAGAAATTCAAAATCAAGTTGGGTCATTTAAGGGACAAGCGATTCAATTAACCATGGTAGTTATCTGCACGTCGCTAGATACCAATTATTTCCGTTGAAGAAATTATGTCCCTTTTTTGATTTTTTTTTAATCTATTGTTGAATATAAAAGTTGAATTCCTGTATTTGTTTTTATCATTCTGTCTACCTGTCATCGCATGTCAATAAATATATTTCAAATTTGTATAAGCAGTTTTGGATGTACTAGGTATTATCTATATACTCAACAAGAAGTATACTATTAGTTTGGAAATTAAAATTTCTGAATTCTTTCTATTTATTTTAATTATTTCCATAGTATTTTGGTTTAATTTTTTTTTTACTTGACTTTCTTAACTCTGGCCACTATATTTCCATATATAAGGGGTGGGGTTTGAACACGTTGAACCCACTGAACTCTAATTGTAACTGCTGGAAGGCTCAAACCTTGTTTCCTCTATGGGCGCGTTGAAGCCAATTGAAAGCAGCCATGCTGTGCCCCAATATTTTTTTAAAGTGATTTAGTGGTGTTTTTTATTTCCATAGAGTTGTAGAAATTTTAAATGTATATAAATATTATATTTTCTTCTTGTAGAATTAATTTTTATATAGCCAAACAATAGTGTTTGCTCTTGCTTTTTATCTACTTCGACTTTGACTTGCAAATGATTTTCTATTTCAATAGCAGATTGCATTTAAAATGGGTTTATAAAGAAAATAGAAAAAAACGCAGCCTAAAGCAATACACGTCGGCTTATTTTAACATGAAAAATATACGAAATATTGCGGTAGCCAAAAAAGGGGGCACATCATGGCTGCCTCTACATCGGCTTCAAGTTAACAAAATGTATTACCCTATCCAGAAGTTACAGTTAGAGATCAGTGGTTGAACCCACACCTTACCTACGTGCTTAAATGTGCACATCGAATTATTGTGTTTTAGCCATCGGAGTCTTCTATTATCTCACCTATGTGCATGCTTATGCATTTATCAATGATTTATGCATACACTTCTCTTGATTAAGTAATTATGTATGGGATTAAGAAAATTTAAATAGAACAATTTTTGTGGGATGGGAGTTAAAAAATATTTTTTGCAGGTGTGGGCCCTGACTAATATTATTAAGTCACTAGTTCAGGGGTGGTGAGTGCAGGGACCGACTTATAAGCTTAGGGGCCCAGGGCTAAAGAACATTAGGGGGCCCCTCGACGTAACGCAAAATAAAACTGCTAAATTTATGCACAAGCACACAATACAAAATGACGTAATCAGTCAGCTTTAATGCAAATATAAATTTTTTTGGAAACTACTAATTTTCTTCTTTTGAGAATTTGAATTAACGTTAATGGTCAATTCTGCAACAGTTTTTTCATACGTTTCTACTTCTGTTCTTTCTTCCTTTTTACCTTTTTTTTTAGTTAGCCAGATTCGTATGTTCTACCCATTTAATAACTAGCAAATCCCTAATGAATACAATATTAGGAAATTTGGTATAGGAAAAAGTATCCGTAAACGACAAATCTACGTGCGATTATTAAACACAGCTTGTTTATGGTCTTGGACCTTGGTTAATAATTTAATTTTACTAGTGATCCAAAGCGCATATCTTTGAAAGACGCGATGCAAAAGGTGACATACATCATGAACGTGCTGAAAAGTGAAATTGATTTAATTGGGTAAAATAATATAAGTTTTGCAAAAGAATTAAAGATTTATTTTTGAAAAAAAAATTAAATTTTGATTAAAATAAATTTAATTGATTTTTAAAAAATTCGTTAGTAAATTTATTTTAAACTTTTTTACATATATTTAGCATTAAATAATTTTTTGGGGCCCCTTTAAAGTGTGGGCCCTGGGCAAGTGCCCCGAATGCCCTCCCCTAAATCAGTCTCTGGGTGAGTGGGAGCAAGTGTGCCATCCCATTTCTTGAATATGTAATCAAATTTCACAGCAATTGTAATGAAATTGGGCATTTTCATCCTTACCTTTAGCCCTTGTCCCATCACTCTTAATCAGGGTTGTCAAAACCCTGCATTTTTTCATGAAAAACCCAGCCCATTTATTTTTTCATATTTTTTAAGGGAAATTTTTCTGTTTATTTTTATAACTTTTATTTTATCATATTTTCAAAACTAACCTAGAACAATACATATTTTAAATTATAACTTTTAAACAATAAGAAGAGTAGTACTGTGTTATATGCTTTCTAATGTGTTTACTTCAAATTATATGGTATAATGAATAATGCACATAAAAAATACAACATTCTCAATAAAATTGTTCTAAAACATTAAAAAGTTTCTGTATATTTATCTTTTATAAAAGGAGAAAAGGGTCAAAGTTGCAAAAGTGAAAAGACAAAAAAAAATCAAAAGGAATTCAAAAAGATTCTTATACCTAACCAAATTGTATTGTTTGTGTAACCAAAATATTCTAATTGTAGAAATTGAATTTATGAAGAATAATTTTTAAAACTATTGTGTGCATTTAATTATTATATAATTATTCATTTAAATTTATAAATGTATTTTGAAAAGTGAAGTTAAAAACTGAAAATGTTCACATTAAGAATAATATAAGAATTTTATTTATTAAAAATTATTTTGTATAGAAAGTTTATTAACTTTTTATTGTTAATTGTCAGTAAATACAATTTTAAGTTCAATTCAACGCTCTTTTTCCGAATTTAACAATTCGAAATTTCGAACTTAACAGTGTTGGGTGCCAGCTCATGTGTTGTCCTTGTTATCTGACCAAAGTAAAAAAATATGAGGCATTGTTTCTGTGTCTTTCCATAGGGCCCAAAATATCAAAAATAGTCCAATGTGCATCTCTAGGGTGATATTAACCAAACTTAACGATTCGAAATTCCCAACTCAACAGTGATAAAAATTCCCATTTCCAACTTATCAATATTTTTCAACTCTTTTATAGATTAGGTAAAGGCTTGAAAGTATTGATTTGTTACATGCATGTTCCAATGCAGTGTCCATTCTGTGGCCTAATTTAAGTTTTATCTTACAAGTTGGGCAATTTTATTTGCAATTAATATTAATTTTCTTGAGGCATAAATTTTCCCAACTCAGGGATTTTTAAAACTCGTAATTCCCAACTGTTAAAAGTTTCCAGATAATGAGGGGGGGGGGGGGGCTGCTTGTAGAGGGGTTAGATGCACCTGTAATGGATCATGGTCTAAATGTCCTCTTGTTGGTCATGGTGTGTATTACCAACTCAAGTGTTGTCCTTCTCATCTTGTCATGTTTTAGAATGACATTGCAGTGTTCCAGCTGTATTTCCTTTGGAATAGTTTCCAAACTGTCAATACCATGCAGCTCTAATACAATGTTAACTTAACAAATCAAACATGGAAATAAATATCAGGTTTTAAAATTTTGCACCACCTTTCCTTGAAAAAATGAGGATTGTCCCCGCCAAACATTGAGATCCAATCACCTTAATTGTTTGAACTCTCCACGTAAAGCAGGGGTTTCCAATCTTCACGCGGAGCATCGTGTTGAAAGCTAGACATGGCATAGACCACCACTTTCTATTAACAGTATAATACATTAAGGAATCAAATATACATGTAATTCAAGTATGAAATGCTACGCGTTTCAATAAAATTATTAGTAAAAAAAATTATTTAGCAATATTTTTTTAATTATATGAGATAGCTTTTGAAATTAATGGAATCGTGTATTTATTTGATATAAAATAATAATGTCATTAGCAATTGCATCATTTCACAAACTTCTATGTTCTTGGATAATGCAGCATGCTTTTAAAAATATATTAAAAATACACTTTTAAAGCTGCGAGTGGAAGGATTCCGTTCGCATTTTTTATTCCAAAAATACATGTGTAATAAATACAATATATTGGCAGATCCACAATAGCTGCATCAGAAAAATTACACTTTTTTCAACAAAATATGAAAATAATTCATTTCATGTGTCCCATGCAGCGAATAAAGGAATACTTTTGGGCTTCATGCGACACAAAATTCAGAGGGAGAGGATAATTGGCCAACCTGGTTGCCGCGGATATCTTCCTCTACACGATAGTATGTCATTTATTTACCCCCATATGAGGATTTCACGTGGAAAGTTATGTGGGTGAAAGCGATAGTGCGATATCTCCTACTCCCCCAATGATCTGGAAACCCTAAAAGTTGGGAATGTCAAGTTTAAAACAATCCCTGAGTTGGGAAAATTTATGTTTGAAGGAAATTAATGTTAACAAATGAAAGCTGGGGAAGATTAGAAATTGCTCAACTTGTAAGATTACAATTTTCAATTAGATATCAGAACGGCAGTGGCGGCCTGTGGTCGAAAATTTTAGTGCAGCTGAAATCATGTGAATCCCCCCCCCCCCCCCCCCCCCTACATGGAACGGAAATTCTTTATTATGCACTACCCAAATCAAAGTTTCCTTTCAATTTTTACGAAATGATAACATGCGAAAAAACGGAAAACACTGACTTATTTTTTGAAAATTAAAGCAATCCTGCTTTCTTTTAGACATGCGAATTGGTCAATTTTAATATTAACTTACATAACGAAACAACAGCAGGACCATGTCCTGAAACAACAGCACACCGTAAATGTATCACGAAAACCATTTCCGTTTGGAGATATTCTCGTAAGTTCTCGTTTCGCCAATCAGCACATCGAACCTCAAGTACAGCTAAAACAAGAATATTTATTTCGGCTGTACCTTCTCACAAATGCAGTGCATTAGCATGGGGGGAATCTCCACATTACGTAGAGGTTGCCATGGCAACGATGCAGCCGATTTCGATTTTTGGCTGCAGTTTGATTGAATGGAGTTTTTTCCCCTCATGAATTGTGCATTACGGTAACAGGCTTGCTTTTATCGGAGATTTTGTTTACTACCGTAGAATTTTCATTTTCAATTCTAATCTTCATTTAAGAAAATTAGTGAAATATCTTATTTTAGTTTTAAAATACACTAATGAATCTAGGTGCAGCCCGGCTGTACTTTGCTGTAGTGGGCGAGCCGCCACTGCAGAACGGACACTGCATTGGAACCTGCGTGCAACAAAATCAATGCTTCTGAGAGAACTGTTTAATATTACCTCGAATATATATTTAAAAAAAAATATGAAAAATGTCGATAAGTTCGAACTGGGAATTTTCAGCACCGTTGAGTTGAGAATTTCGAATCGTTAAGTAGGGAAATTTCTTGTTTCAACTCCCCCCAAAATATTTTTCATGTGACGGCACTGGCCGTAAGAATGTTTGAAAAATTCTGTACGCTTAGCAAAATCAGAAATATAGTTGGCAAACTTCTGAAACATTTGTTATTTCAATCAATGCTTGTAAAAGAACTGTTTAATATTGCTTAACAAAAAAAAATTACAAATGCCTGTAAGTTGGAACTGGGAATATTTAGTACTGTTAAGTTGGGAATTTAAATCGGAATCCGCCCCCCCCCCCCCTTCCCCCCCCCCCCCCAAAAAAAAATTGTGTGACGGCACTAGTTGGGTATTTAATTAATAAGCACCGGCTAACCAGATTGCCGGTTTTATACACTGGTTCAATTTTGAGTCCTAAATGCCATTTGTGAGAAGAAAAAAAATAAGTCTTGCCCCTTTTCATTTCTAGAATGAATACTGATTATAACTCCTTCATCTCCTTGTATTTTCAATTATATACTCGTACTTTAAATATTTGGTTATTTGCTACTAATTGTAAAAAATATATGTAATTTAAATAATGTCTATGTAGTCTGTTCTAAGACGGAATGATTTGAGTTTGGGTTAAATAACTAAAAAGAGTAAAGCACCATCTCGCTAACCAACTAGTGTTGTGTTTACAATAGTGGTCATGATAAAAATCATTTCTTCCCAGAACAGCAATCCTTTTATGAAAATCCTTAAACTTACGTGATCTTTCGGTGAAGGTTACTATGTATATTCGACGTGGCTACAATTAAGGTCGAGAGCTTCTTCCAAGAAGCACTTCTAGTGACATTTCTGCTTCGTGGAATTCTTTTATGTTCTTCAGCAGACGATTCTTTTTTTCTGTGTACATATTGCTATTAAAGTGTTCTCCCTCTTACATCAACTTTTGCTTTGTTCGACTTGTCATCGTAAAAAAATTGGAACACTTTATTTACTTTTGTCTTTCGGAGCTGGTCTTGCCCTCACAAAACCAATTTATTTCATTTACGTTTTCGGTGCGGCATTTTGATCTTTAATGGTGTTTTGATAGTGGTTCCGCGTAATTTGTTATGTCTTCCCGATTCTCGTTAAAACAGCAACGAACTTTTCTGTATTGTTCACAGTACCGCGTTTTATTTAAGTTCCAAGTTTTGTATCTTTTCAGTTTATTTGAAGGTATTCGATTCCAATAAATATTTTTTGAAGAAAGCTTCTTATTTATTGTTTCCTTGTTATTACTACGTGTAGAATCTACCATTTCTGCTGAAATTTTTGCTTCATCCGAATTCCATTGTTTGCTTTGAAAAGACATTCTACTAAAATATTCGATTCTGTAATTTGTCGGCGGATGACCACACCGGTTGCATTTATGATGCAAACTAAATTGTTGTTGCATCGTTGTAGTTCGGTCGTCGCAAATCTTATTAAATTCCAGTTCTATTTACTTGTCAACCGATACATTGCACAAGTGAATATCAACATAGAACTATTATTTGTTATTATATGTATTTTAAACGAGATTGAGAAGGTGTTTTTATTTTGAAATGTAGGAAATTACCAGGAAGTAAACCGTATTTTAAAACATTCTATTGTAAGAAAATTCCAAACTATTTTTCTTCTCGTCGGCTTAGAATGAAAACCTCTTATCGTTAAGCCTAATTTCCATTGGAAAACGCATTGTTATTTTCCTTTTATGTATACGAAGTTTTTACTACTTTCAAACACAAAAAGCAGATTTCTGTACAATAGGATTTAATTTTATACATTTTACCTCTGAGATAATAAATATAAATGTTGCAAGCTACTTGTATTGGAACGTAAAATAATTGAAAATTCCACGAAGGAATTTATTATTAACCTCGCTTATTGTACTTTAACTTATTTTAATAAAGAGGAGATGGTTATCAGTTATTTTATATAGGATGTAATTTGACTTGAAACGACTTTAAAAACCGCTACATATCAATCAGGATATAAAAAACATAATATTACGTGTTCATTTTCACATCAATGTTCGCTTACTTGAATAAATCAGGATTATTCATGAGAAAAAATTAATCTCATAAGTGGGCTGCTTAAATTGAAAAGAACGACGAGTTATACAATTTCATCGGACTAATTGACTACGTAAACCAATTGTGTGGAGTGGAAATGGACGATTTGTCGAAGATTTTACTACAAAGGTAAAATATTACTTTAAAGTTCAATTGCGCATAGGAAACTTTAAAATGTTGAGAAAGCAGTTCAAGATGAAAAAAATTATACCAAGAAGTCGAAACTTATGACATGCGGAAAGATCTAGAGCTTACCGAATACGCAAGAAAGAGCAGACGCGTGTACAAAGTACTCCCGAATTAAACTGGTGCAATGGGCTCTTTTCATTTGATCTTTCGTGGCCAACCAAAACAGCCCAAGCGCGCCAAAAAAGAGAAGTTTTTAATGTGACTGATGTGTTTTAAAAACAAATCATGTATGTTCCGCGCAAGATTCTTTTTTTAAAATTCAGATATTTGGGTAATTATTTTTGTTGATGAATAGGAGTTGTCTCACTTGGACACTTTTTGGAAAAAATATATCCAGTTATCCGGCATTTAATATCCGGAATTCTCAATTAACCGGACCGTTTAAGAAAAATATTGTCCGATTTCGAAAATTCTTTGTTTGTTACATAGAGAATATCCGATTTGTCAAAAATTCAAATTAAATAATAATAATTTCTCCGATTACAAAATATTTTTTCGTTGTTGAATAAAGATTGCACAACAATGACTTTTCGTGTTCACCCGGCATTTATTAGCATGGATAGGGATTTTTATACAATATACATATATACATTGTTAAGATAATTTGTTTACCCTGCATTTATTAAACCGGATCCGAAACGTGGAAAAATGTGAGCAATAACTTGAATTTCTTGAGGAATAACAGCAGGGGGCGAAGCCCCCTGTAAAATTAAAAACTAAAAAGGGGAAAAATAAAATATATTTTTTTAAAAAAGGAAAACCGATTTTAAGAAGAAGAAAAAAAAAGAGTTAAAAATTAAAAAAAATTTATTTTTATTTTTAAGAACAAGTTTAAAAATTGATTTAATATCAATATAAAATGTATTACAACTTTTTACTTTTTAGCGCATTTTTTTTAAAGTCTGTTTTCTTTTCTTTTTTTTAAAGATTTTATTTTTCCCATTTTAGTTTATATTTTTATTAAAAACTTTTGAGAGGTTGGCAGCTTTACTTAATTGTATGCATATATACATACATTGTAAAGACTTATAATGATAATAAGTAAAACATATGCATTTTATAATTTACTGGAATTTTTTTTATTAACGAAATACATTACTTTTTAAAGTCCAGCCGCCTATTTCGGTCACTTTCTACATCATTTGGAATGATATATAAAAATGACTGTGTAAAACTACGGTTGTTAAACTGAAATTTTTATAAAAAGTTAGGCGTCAAAAATGACGATTGGGTGTAATGACTAACGACCGCTAATTTCAAAAATTGAGTTATTTATAAGAATAACACATAATTTTTTTAAAACTAATTTTTTTTTACTTTAGTAATTAAAAAAAATACTCATAAGAGCTAATTCGCATACTAATTTATAATATACATTACACATATTTTACAACATGCTTTCGAAAAATTATACATTTTTTTATTAATAATAAAATAAAAAGTTTAAGCGTTTCGAAAAACTTATTTATTATATCAAGGAAAACCCAGAGAGTTGTAATATTAAATAGAGAGCGCTTTCAATACCAGACTCTCGTAAGGCCGCGGAGTCAACATTGAAAAGAAAAACCCACATCACGTGGTTATAGCGCTGCCACATTTGGCGTTCAGACATCTGCAGGAGTTTCAAATTTGGCACACTTTCTTCTCTTTTGGTGATAAGGAGTTCTGTCCGTATTCAACATATATGTACGTATTTACTTATTTTCAAACAATATGCTCTAAATATTTCCTCATTAACGAAACCAAAATATAATTTTCTTTGTGTTCAATTCTTTATATTTCTCAGGCTTTATTGTTCATATTTTCTTATTGAAGTATACAAAATAACAATTGAAAGAACTTTGCTTATTGTAAATTTTTGACATAAAAACGTAATGCAGTTATTTCAAAACTACAAAGTAAGAAAAATCTTCTTAATATATCTGTTAAACTCCCTTAAATTGTGCCACTCGTTCAAAAAAAACTATATTTAAAAACAAAATTAAACACAAAACCATATTACAATACTTAGATCTCGTTTAGTTCTGAAAGTCGCCAAGGCCTGCCAAGTAATATTGGCGCATGAATGAATTTGCATTTCCACATATCACGTGGTTTCAATGATGGACACACGGAAATCAGCATTTTTATTCCTCTATTTGTATCATTACTCTATGGAAAAACCAAGCACTGAGAAAAAACGCATTAAAGTTTTCGTTTCTGGAAAAACAGACCTGTCAACCAGCATAAAATTCCGTTTGGGGTGATTCTTGGAAATTCTCGGTTTCCCTCCAGCTCGCCCCGCCGTTAATTTTCACACATGAACCAATCATTTAATCGAAATCCCAAGTACAGCAGATTTGAAAAAATCCTTTTGGGCTGCGTTTGTGTCGTCACTTCCTCCATTTTAGCGTGTAGGGGAAATCATACTACGTAAGGTTGTCATGGCAACGATGCACCCGATTTCTTACTTCGCTTTTTGGCTGCAGTTTCGATTGAATGAAGTTTTTTCCGCCCCTGAATTGTGCATTAAGACAACAAGTTTGCTATTTATTGGAGTTTTTTTTTTTTTAACTTACCGTAGAAATGTCATCTTCATTTAAGAAAATTAGTAAAATATATAATTTTAGTTTTAAAATACACTACTAAAATTTGGTACAGCCCGGCTGTACTTGCTGTAGTCCATGAGCCGCCCCTGAAAACTTCATTGATCTGTGCTTGAAATTCCAAATTACATCGTGGTTTCCATATTTTACGTTGATGTTGAAATCGCTAATACGAACAACATATAGATTCAAGAATCGCAACCACTACATTTCCGACCTGAAACGGAATGGACCCTGATCGTTCTTCGCCACCATCCCTTCAATTGTTTCTAACTCCGCCGATGCCGGTCCAAAGCCCGGATAAGAAAGGAGGATGGGAAACAAAGCTGTGAAAGATCACCGCAGTGACGTAATGGGAGGCGGGGCTGCTATGACGTCACATTGTTTACAAGGATCCTATTGGTTAACTCTTCTGATTCCGTTTGTTGACTCGCTGAAACCAGTTTTGAAGGGCGTTACCCGACCACCAGAATAGAAACACAAAATTAAGATTTTATGACATTTATATATTTTATCCCTTCCGACACGTACTCCGTGATAAATGACACGATTGACATAAATTTTGCCTTATTCGATAGAAAACTGTGTGAAAAGTCTTGAAATAAAGCAAAACGCGTATGGGGCGTGGGTGGTGGCTCGACATAACAACTTGTGTATCTTCCTTCTGTTGGCGTTTTTGTTGACGACCATTTCCTACTTTTATAATCTTCTGAAATGACGTTCTTCTTCTACGTAAAATCCAGCTGTTACACAGCCACACCGTATTTTTTTAGCCCTCTGAATGGTTACCAAAGTGTAAAGTTTTCTCTGTGAATGTAACTTTGTTTACTTTATATTTTCAATAGATATAATTTATACGTGCTTTTTTTATCATTGCATTGCTTTTGCATTCCAAGAAGATGTTTGAAATTTGCGTTCTTTCTACAGAACAGTTATTCACCTTTCTCTCCTTTTTTCCAGAATTTTTTTATGCTCGTAGAGGGAAAAATCAACTGTTTTGGAAGAGAACAATTAAAAAACTTTTTAAACACAAGATCATATTGTTCTCGTTTATTGTAAAGAACAGATAACCAAAAGAACTGGTCGTTATATTGCCCCCGAAAGAATACACCGGAGTAAAGTGCTAACAGCTTCCAAAAAATGTCTCAATGCTTTAGGTCGAAAAATATTTCAACTTTGATTATTTTTTTATGAATTTTTAAAGTTCACGGGCATTGCTGGCAACCCATGAACGTCCAAAACGGTTAGAGGGTTTACTTTTTGAAAATTATCCTTTTTAAAATCGGATTATCCTTTCTGAATAACCTTGTATTTCGTAAAGAACGTTCAAAGACATAATTAACACTGGGTTTTCACACATACCTATACATATGAATCATCTACCTTATAATTGGCTAGTTTCTACGAACAACCTTTTATCACCAAGCCTCTGTTCCAATACGCGTGACGAAACAGAGGGATCACGTTTTGTTTACTAACCCTCTGATTATATTGTTGTCTTTTTGTAGAAAAAGAAATCACCTCAAAAGCATGTGTAACTGTAGAATAGGTACTTTTGGCAGGCATCCAGATAATTATCCTGATTAAAAAAAAAAATCCTCGACCTTCAAGTGAGGTTTTTAATAATCAACAACAGGTAGGATTAGCGTGACGACTTGTCATCATCAAAAATGCAAATCTGTGGGTCGGCTGGTAACACTCGGGTTGTGCTACTGTTTAATTTGTCAATTGCTATGCGGTCTTATTATGCGTCATTTGTAGTTTTATTGGTGTAGGCTTGGAATTGTGTTGAAGGTTCTTCTCAGAGAGTTGTAATATTAAATAGAGAGCGCCTTCAATACCAGACTCTCGTAAGGCCGCGGTGTCAACATTGAAAAGAAAAACCTAATCACGTGGTTATAGCGCAGCCACATTTGGCGGTCAGACATCTGCAGGAGTTTCAAATTTGGCGCACTTTCTTCTCTTTTGGGGATAAGTAGTTCTGTCCGTATTCAACTTCTTAACATGTATGTACGTATTTACTAATTTTCAAACAATATGCGCTAAATATTTCCTCTTCATTAACGAAACGAAAATATTTTATTTGTGTTCAATACTCGAAGAAGCGAAACTCTTTATATTTCTCAGGTTTTATTGTTTATATTTTCTTATTGAAGTATACAAAATAACTATTGAAAGAACTTCGCATATGGTAAAGTGTTTACATAAAAACGTAACGCAATTATTTCAAAACTACAAAATAAGAAAAATATATCTGTTAAACTCCCTTAAATTGTGACACTCGTTCAAAAAAACGATATTTAAATACAAAATTAAACACAAAACCTTATTACAATACTTCGATCTCGTTTAGTTCTTAAAGTCGCCAAGGCCTGCCAAGTAATATTGGCGCATGAATGAATTGGCATTTCCACCTATCACGTGGTTTCAATGTTGGACACACGGAAATCAGCATTTTTATTTCTCTATTTATATCATTACTCTATGGTTCTTCTTTGATGTGAATGCGTCTTTAAAATCTGAACAGGGAGGAGGAGTCGTGCCCCCAATAATCTGAAAACCTTAAAAGTGTGGAATTTCGAGTTTTCAAAATTCCCTGATTTGGAAAAAATGAAGCCCAAAGAAAATTAATATTATTAGCAAATGAAAGCGAGGGAAGATTTTAAATTGCCTAATTTGTGAAATTAAACTTAAATTAGACCTCTGGAACGGACACTGCATTGGATGTTGCACTAGGGCTGCATATTGGGCTATTGGCGACGGTTCGGGGCCCATCTCGAAGGAAAGACCCGGGAACGATGCCT
The DNA here is from genome assembly GCA_963932185.1 of Troglohyphantes excavatus. Lineage (NCBI taxonomy): Eukaryota > Metazoa > Arthropoda > Arachnida > Araneae > Linyphiidae > Troglohyphantes > Troglohyphantes excavatus. The sequence continues at coordinate 8,280,971 of OZ010671.1, forward strand.
CGTGGTTTTGAACCATGGTCAGATAACGAGGACAACACATGAGGCTTCTGGCACCGTTAAGTAGGGAAAATTTCTTTCAAAAAGTTGTATCTTCAAGAAGTATTTCAAGTGACGGATTTGTGTATTAAATTAGTAAAACTTTTTCTGATTGTTTGCGTATTTTATTGAATATCATTATTATTTATAAAGAAAGTGTCCTCATATTTAGAAAAATGCCCAATTTGATTTTATATTGCAGAATTACTTATTAAATTTGTCCACTGTCATTTAAAATTCCCATTACTTGTGACGTCATCTAAATTATATTATTTTACCGGCCAAGGAGTTCGTTCCTTTTATCTGCGATGTAATCTCCGCCCCACTTCAGACCTTCTTAAATATTTGTTAAATTTAATATGATTGAAATTCGTAACCAAGAGCTTAATAAGAACTGTTTAATAACTTCCATATCTCCTGAATTACCAAGAGGCTTTACTCTACCAAGCCATGATTCCTGTTCTGCCACTAAAATTTCAGTATTCTACAACGAATAAAGAATGAGTTAAAAGTCAAATCCTTTTTGTGTGTTTGTTCTTTGTTGTTAAAGTTATATGTCTTATGATTTAAGTCTGTCTTATGATAAAGCAATGTCTTATGATTTTACTTTCAGCTTATCATTTAAATAATTTTTAAATACTTTAATTTAATATCTATAATAAAATAAATTTGGCTATTCAATCTTTTACAACTTTAAATTAAAATGACTTTTACAATTTAAATTGAATTTATAGAAGTTAATATTTATTGGTCAAAGGTAAAGACATCCCTTTGAATGGATTGCACAATACCATGCAATGTCGAGTCTGACTCCCACTATACTGTAGATCAAGCAGCATTTATATTATTCTTTACCTGTTTTGGTCAACTAAAACGCTTATTATATCTTTAAATTTCCATAACTATAAATTTTTTAACCAATTTATTTCGCAATTAGGGAGTGATTTACTTATTTTAAAAATAGTTATGGACTACTGTTAAAAGTAGTTGTGTTTTTGCTCTTGTAAGTCAACCCCTCACAAGTAATATTTCTAATTATTGAATCAATACTTCTTTTTTATTTTGCAAAGCAAATACGTGCCGACACCTCTTCTTTCTATTTTTACAGATATTTTTCTTTTCCAAGCACCTCGTTGCTTGTTGCTTTTTCTCAGTGCACACTTTATGCATCATGTCGGGGGTTTGCAATGATTGGTCATTACGTCACATATGCTATTGTTTTTTTAATGAATCCACGGGGATTGAATATTTCTGCTATACTTGTTCTTCCATTTATTTTTTTCTGTTGAGTAATAACTGGCGTCTCCATGTCCATGCATTCTCCAGTATTTTGCTTTGTTTCAAACCCAGAAAAACGGGGCTCGTCGCCTTTTTGTTAAGCTATAATTCTTTCTATAAAAAATTATAATATGATATAAATAAGTGTCAATTCTTATTTTGGCATTTCGATTGCTCTTTTGCTAATAAAATAAGAACTCTCGCACCTCGACACCAGAATGACCACAGCTTCTACCACTTGACAGTAAGAATAAAATGATGCATCTCTACAGAATTTGTTTGTACCACCATTATTTATCATCTTCTTTTAGACTGAATTTTAGCGATCAAGTTAATACTTTAAATTTGTACTAGTTTGCTTTTTTTCAAAATAATATAGTAACTTTTTCTTTCACTAAGAAAACCTTATTGGTCAGCTGGGCACAACGCGTAGAATATGTAACCATTATGATATATCACTGGCCGTACATAATGATATATTAAGACAAATTTATTCTAATGCACCAACTATAAATGTAGATATTATTTTATAAAAAATATCCAACGTGACAGTAGTTAATGGCAATGATAACTGTTGCTGTTTCGATATTCATCTGCTAACGTATTCCTTCCTGTTTACTTAAATGAAAATTAATTTTTCACATTTTTTTTTAGTTGAGTTAAGGTTCATTTCAGGGATGGGAATTCTGCGCCAGAGAGCGCCAAAAGTGGTATCCTGCGCCAACTTGCTACAAAACCACATTTATGTGCGATTCTGCGCCAATTTTGTTTTAAATCCTTGTTAAACACGTGCGCCAAGTCTTGGTGCCCGTTTGTCTGCCCATAAACGAAGTTAAGACACCCTTAGTAGGGATGAGCTTAGTAGTTATTTTTAAATAACGACAGTTATTACGATATTATAATGAAATAACTAGTATATTTAACTGTTACTTGATATCTTGAGCGATATTAAATGAAGCAACTTCAGAATTAGGCGGTGCAAAATATCAAATGCTCAAATGAAAAAAAAATCATGACTTTTTTTTTATCAGCTGATAGTGGCAAATCTTTTCATTAAAATCATTTTAATGATCTAACACTTAATAATATTTCAATAAATTATTTCTATTATATAACAGGGTTCCCACGGTCCTTAAAAAGTACTTGAAAAGTTCTTGAATTTAATTTGGCGAACACGGGGCCCCGGAAAAGTACTTGAAAATTGCGAAAAATGCGCGAGGTCCTTGAAAAGCACTTGAATTTTTTTTTTCATGTCGCAAACTCCCGTGAAAAACTAAGTTAAAAAAAAAAAAAATGTTTTGGGCGATTGCGCTTCTCTTTCGCGCAGAATACTCAATTGTCTCCTCCCTTTGACTGCCGTCATGTTAAAAGTTGTCTTATTTCCGGCATTCGGCCAAAACACTAACAAAAGGACAATTTCATAATTCAATTCGCCTATTTACCCTCGATATTCGACCACGTGCTTTTTCGAAAGATTCTTATATGCCTATTAATTTTGTGTCGATTTATTTTAAGTGGCACTAAAAATGCCTGGAAAATGTGTGTTTAATAAACTTTAGTTGAACAACGACGATTATAAATTCTGGATCGAACCAATAACAGACTATAGACACAAAGCAAGATGCAAAGTCTGCACCAAAGACATCGATGTTGGGAAGATGGGAGAATATGCTTTAAAATCTCATATGAGCGGCAAGTCATTTATTTATTACATTTTCTTTTATTTTGCTATAAATCGGTATGTTGGACTGATGGTTTTTCCGACTTTAAAGACAAAAAAGTTGTTTTGCATTATATTTAAAGCCATTTTTTCTGGTTTTAAAAAGCGATTTTGAGTTTTAATTTATTAAAAAAAAATTTAAACTATTTTAAGATCCAATTAGTTATGCCAATTTTGTCAAAAATCGGGACTTTAGAAATTTATAAATTAGAATATTTAAATAGTGCTGAGGATATTGTGTGAATTCTAGTATTTTAAAATGCTTTGTACTGCAAAATATTTGTTTTTTTTTCATGATTTTTTTTTCATTTAAAATAAAAGTTTGTACTCTATAGCAATAGAATTTCACTCTATGCTATTTTTTAATAAGTAAAACGTGATTTATTAGACTTGACTGTTATGAATCTTCAATATACTGTCTAAAAGCCAATAAGTTAGTGTTCCTGTTATTCGTTTTTCAAAGGGCGGCGCGCCCTGCCCCCCCCTTTTTTTTAGCAAGTCCCTGCCCTTTTTAGAAGTGAAAAATGTGTCCTTCCTGTTTTCAGTATCTTCTTTGCGCTCCGTAGTTTTAAAAACCTAAGTCTGTAAGATTATCTTGGTACCCCAATCGGCCGGAATTCACAATGCATCAATTCAAAAATTGCCTGCTTTGAAAGAAGGTATTTTTCAATAAAGGAAAGTGAATGACTCCTGTCAAAACATTAACGCCCCTAATTGTGATCCTCTTCGCTTCTCACATTGCCGGTGGAATTTTCCTCCCCTTTTTTGAAAGAACCCATCCCTAGAATCAATCTTCGACTCAGCAAAATAGTGAACTTTTTTTTTATCCCTTTTGTTCGAATATTTGCGATCTTCCTCAAACGGGGATATCACACGAAAATTGAGATGGTTTTAACTAAATTTCGTTTGCATCTGACGTATGCAATTTCCGAATGGCACTCTTTTAAGAATTTTTTCATTCATGAAAACCTTAAAATTGCAGAAATTCACTAAACGCGATCTGCTGCGATCTCTTTTGAACGACTTGCAATCCTTTTGCATCTGATAAATAAATGTTTATACTTCACTACATTCTATTTTATCATGATTTGATGTGCATTACTAAACAAAATTGCATTAAATTTTTCGAAAATATAATTTAATTTACGAATTTGAAGTTTTAGGTCTTGTCATTTGAAGTTATAAAAATTGAATTTTGGAAGAAGCTTGTTTCTTTTTGTTTGTGTTGTATTAATCTTCTAAATTGTTTTACTGCTTATATATTTTGTTAATTTTTTTTTTCATTATTTGAAACTATTTTCCCTCTTCCCTTTATGAAATTTGAGATTGTAAAAACTTTTTTACAGGGAGCTCTAGAAAATTTGAGGACTTCGAAGTTTTCTGTTTGGAAAAAATTAAGATTTTTTTTTTTGGTTTTTAGCCTGTACTATGTCTGTAATTGTAATATTTACCTACTTGGGGTTAAACTGTTTCTTGATAAAATTTTATTTGGATTTTTTTGGTTTATATGTGAGTATAGTGTAATGATGATGATGATGCGAGAACTTATATTATATTGATAATTAAGAATTTTTTCTTTATATAAATAGCCACCGAAGTTCATTAAATTGAAAAAAAAGGACTAACTTTTTGAAGGTAGTGACTCTTTGCAAGGACTTAATTTATTATAGAAAAAGAATATTATTGTGCAATTTGAATTTTAAATTTGTTCTAACTGAAGCAAAATACATTTCAATTTTATTTTTAAAAAAGCACAAATTTTAGAGATTTTTCATATAATGATTTTATGGTGCATTTTTTTTAATTATTTTCTTGTGAAATTTTAAACATTTCTAAAAAAAAACTCTGAATTATACAAACTTTAAAAAAAGGCTTTTAGAAAAGAGAAAATTCTGGCCTTTCTGAAGGAAATCCAGTGAAAGGTAAGGAAACTACCCTTTCAATCAACAGAATATAAATTTTAACAATGAAATAAAATTTTAATTTGTATTCTTTTCCATAGAAAATATTGTTAATAAAAGGAGTTTTTGTTTTAAATGCTGAAATCATTTAATAAATGGTACTTTATTATGGAAAAATTTATTATCAAAAATTCTGGAACTGAAACAGATAAATTATAAGATTAATAGTATGGTTGATGAGCTAAAGAAAATAAAATAAAGTTTGTTAAAGCAATCATAATAAAGTCGATCATTTGCTAGAAGACTGACATAACTGTTTTTCAATAAAATATTTTTAAGTTCTCTTTGTGCAGTCATTTTTTTTTTGGAGTAAAAAAAATAAGCATTTCTTATTTTCATTAAATTTTACAATTTCAAATCTTCTATTGATATTTGTAATTAGCATGTAAACTTGTATATTTTTTATAAACGAATACTCATTGAAAATCTATTAAGAGCCAAGGGGAAGGATGATATTTTCCTGACTATTCGCCCTTATTAAAATTTTAAAGTTAGACATAGGTAAATTTATAAAATTCATACTAAATGTTTTAATGACCTATTTTAGAGATTTTGTAATGCACATACAGTAATGATAAATTTGTTATTACCGTATATACTCGAGTATAAGCCGATCCGCGTATAAGCCGACCCCCTAATTTTAGGGAGATATTTTGTCCAAAATTGAAAACTCGCGTATAAGCCGAGTTGTATTTCCGTACATAAAAAATTCATTCCGATTAAAATCGGCAAATCATTGGAATTAGAGTGAAATTTTAATTATTAAAATAAATATTTAAGCCGAGAAATGAAAAAAAAGTGGCTGGAGAAACGGCCTTCCACGGAAGTTCGCGACAATCCATCGTGCTTAAAAATCATATACCACTCGCGATGTTCTTGTGTCTTTCAAATCTCCATCGGACTTCTTAAATTACATCTATCTTAATATCATAATGAATTATTTTAAACCATAAACTTAAATACCAAAATGTGCAATTTCTAATTCTTAACATTGTTTTGTAAAGATTTAAAAACAACGTCAACTATTTTCTGTCAACATCGTTTACTAATGTCGCGATTAAATACGGATTAGCATTTTTTTATCCACTCCGGAAGGAAAACTAGTATATTATGGGTGAATATATACTTCTTATTAAAATATTTAGTTTTTATTACGAAATAAATTACTTGAAAGTAGAGCTTGAATTCGCGGATTAGTAACATCCCGATTTTACCCCTTCAAAGTCAATTCCATCCAAAATTCTAATAAGACAACCATTAATTTCTTTACATAATATTATCAAAGAATAAAGTATGTATTGGGGAAATAAATGTTGTTTAATTTTTGCAATCGAGTAAGAAAGACGTCGACTTTCAAGTGGTGCCATTCGTTGAGCACGATGTCAACTTCTTAGTCTTCCATCCAAAATCCTATTAAAGTAACACATACTAGCTTCATAGATTCTACAAACCCATTAAATACTTATCAAAATATATACTTTTTATTTAGTTAAACTGATTATTTATCTGAGTAGTGCAATTTTGTGTTGCGATTTACGCCGCGATACGCAGAACGGTCTTCAGTCAGTACATGTGACGCACATTCTCGATCTCGGATCGGGGAAATCTGGCGGAGCGTTTCTACAAGAATTCGCTTAATTTCAACTACTCTCCTTTTCCCATTTTAGACAAATTATTTTATAAATTTTACTGACCTGCGTATAAGCCGACCCCCCTACTTTTTGATGAAGATTTTGACTTAAATTTCTCGGCTTATACGCGAGTATATACGGTAAACTTAATGTTCTTGAATGTTTATGTTTTAAAATATTTCATGTATTTCGAAAAACTTTTATCTTGCACTGATATTAATGCAACATCAGGTCCTTGAAAAAAAAATATAGGTCCTTGAAATGTTCTTGAAAAGTACTTGAATTTTTTTTAAGTGAAAGAGTGGGAACTATGTATAAACATATTAACTTTTCCCAGCCATTTTTACATAACTAAATGCCCATTTTTTATTAATATTTCGACGATAATAAAAAAATAAGATTTTATAATATTACATGCAAAAAATATTAAAAACAAATATTGTAAAACTTATAGATTTTATTTAGAAACAAAAATTCTAGTTTTCTTTTTGCAAAATGTTAAAACTGATTTTATAGCAATATATCATCATGTAATAAAATAAATGTCTTATTATTAAATATGATTTAAAAAAATACTTTATAGGTAATAAAATGGCGCATTCAAATTGGCGATCTCTATAAACACATAAAAAAATTCAGTACTATTTAATTTTTGTTAACATACACTTTAAATTTCCATTCAAATGTTGTTTTTAGTTAATATTGCGCAATATACCAGACCGTGATAAATAAGAAAATTAATATTATTTCAAATTTATGCTATTTACCCTTTACAATGCGACGAGAAGTACCAAAGAATCACTTCTAATTAAAAATCTTTCACCTAAATGCGAAACGCAAACAAAGTATCTTTCTCCAAACAGATCCGCACCTAACCAAATAATTTCTATAATGTAAAAGGGATTCACACATTCATTCATCCCAACCATAAAAAAAAAACATCTCTCCTCCCCCCCCCCCCCCCCACACACACATTCATTCATCCCAACCATAAAAAAAAACATCTCTCCTCCCCCCCCCCCCCCCCCACACACACACACACACATTAAATGAATTGAACCATCCCTTCCCACAAAACAATAAACTTTCGCCAACTAGAACGCACAAAAAATATAAAAAATTATCCCGATTCAATAATCGTATGATAATCAAAATATCGAAAACTTCCAAAAAATATATTTTGAACCAACGAGTTCTGATATAATATATATATTTTTTTAATCGTAATCGCAAATATCAACGGTATTTCTGAAATTATTTTGATCGTATTTTGGACACGTGCCAATAACGAAGTAAGTATTCTAATAATAAAATATATTTTATTATTAAAATATAAAATTACCAACATTATCCTGAAATATTTTGGATCTCATTTTGGATAATAATAAAATATATTTTATTATTAAAATATAAAAATACCAACATTATCCTGAAATATTTTGGAAATGTTCCAATAACTAAGTGACGTAAATATCTCAATTCAGAAATTTATGATCATTCTGCGATCAATTATATCATGATATTGTATCATAGAGTAAGTTTCGTTTCGACTTTCGACCAATGTCCTTGCATGGACTTTTTTTTCTCAATGCCGTCTGTTTTGTTTTTGTTCTTGTTTGGCGGTGTAGGTGTTTCTAGTTAAAATTAAACAGCGCATTTATTAATTGTTTGAAATACGTATTTTTTAATTTTTTTTTTTTTAATTTCGATTTCGAAATACTGCTTTTTTTGAGCAAGTAAATAACTGTTATTTCTCATAAATAATATTTTTTATTATCAGAAATTGAAATAATGATATTTTATACCTGTTATTAAAATATCTCTCATCACTAACCCTTAGAAAGAGGAGATGGGAGAAAATTTAAGCACATTTTCTCAAATTAAATAGTATTTGTAGAAATGTAAGGTACGAATGGAGTATAAGCATGCTATACGTCAAGCAGAGAAATGCTTAAATGGAATAATTTCGCGTCATTAAAAAGGACTTTATTCCTGATGTTCAACTTTTTAGACAAGGGCATTTAATTGTCATAACACATTTCATCATTGGAATATCGGATCGTTTTTGTTTTTTTTGTGTACAATCGATGCTCAATCTTGGAAAAACTGAGAATTTTAAAAGAATAGATAATCTTTTAACATGTAGGAATTATTGTGAATTGTAAAATTTAAGGTAATAACTTTTTGAGATTTGTCCGAATTTTTAGTGAAGGGTATTTGTTTAAAAGACACTTGATCATTGGAAAATTTCAGTTCGTTTGTTGTTTTATGAAGAATCGATGCTCAATCTAAAAAAAACAGATAATTTCACAAAAATTTAGCATCTTGAATATGTAGAAATATTTGCGATCTTCGTCAAACGGGGATGATTTCACTCTGAAGTTGAGATGAATGATTATAACTATAATTACGTCGCATCTGCCGAATGCAACTTTTATTTGGCACTCTTTTGTTTTATATTTTCATTAATGAAAACCTTGAACTTATAGAAATTCGCTAAACGCAATCTGCTGCGATCTCCGTTGGAAGACTTTCAATCCTTTTGCATCCGATATACAAGTTCATTATATTTCACTGCTTCCTGTTTTATCATGATTTGTTTTGCACTACTTAACAAAATTACGTTACATTTTCCGAAAATATAATTTAATTCACGAAATTGAAATTTAGGACTTGTAATTTTCAGTAATAAAAATGGATTAAAAAAAAATCTTGTTTCTTGTTTGAATAGAATTAAAATTCCAATTTAATCCTTTTTTTGTTTAAATGTTCATACATTTTATTAAATTAATTATTTTTATTGGAAACTTTTCTTTCTAACAACCCTCCAACTTAAAAAACAAACAAAAAAAATGGCTTTTATTTAGCTTTTTGAAAGTTTTCAAATTTCTTATTAAACTAATTTTTAAGATAGTAACTTAAGTGTAATTTTTAATGATTTATATTAACATGCTTAAAATATAGCAAGGTATGTTTTCTATAAATTTATTACTATTTAATAAATCTAGTGTGTGTGGAAAAGTTAAGGAATTTTATATCCCTTAGACAGTGGTGATATTCTAAATTGTCTTTTTCATGCACAAGGTATGCGATATTGTAGTTTGTTAGTGTTTTGGTTTATTGTATAAACTGCATTTTACTAAAAAATTCAAAATTGAAATTTAAGTATATATTGTATAAATTGGTTAATTCTTAATTAAAAACTCTTTTGGTTAAATATTTTTAATTGCCTTTAAATGGTCTCGTAAAGCTTAACAAGATGTAAATAGCAAAATACAGTTTTAGGGTCTTTATTTCTTAGTTGAAAATATTATTTATTTACGAAATTGAGATTTGTTATATTTTATGTAATAACAATGGACAATTTGAAAAAAGCTTTTTTTTGTGGGATTTGCAATTTGTTTTGGCATTAATATTTGATTTAAATATTTATATACTATTTAATAAATATTTTTGTGTTTAAACCACACCCCTACGCTTAACATGCTTAAAATAAGTAGTAACGTAGGTTTTCCATCAAATTCTTACTCTTTAATTCTAAAGTTTGTGCGAAAAAATTATATAATTTTATTTCCCTTAGACAGTAACAACCTTTTTCATAGATTTCATGCACAATATATGCAAGATTGCAACACTGTTTTGGTTTTTATAAACCACAATTCAGTGGGGGGAAAAATCAACATGTGAAAATTAAGTATATATTGTAAAAAAAATATGAAAATTCAATAGTTCTTAATTAAAAACTAATTTTTGTTGAATATTTTTAACTGTCTTTAAAATGTCTCATTTATAGCCTCTACCGGTTTTGATTTATTGCATAAAAAAATTTCATAAATAAGCAATAGAGACCTTCAGGGTTTTTACACCTTGGGTAGTGTACCACATCTGATCTAAAATCGCATGTTACAAATTTTAATTGATTGCTACAATTATTGTTTAATATGCTAAAATTCACTGCTACGTTTTATTGTTTAATATGCTAAAATTCACTGCTACGTTGTATTGCATTCTTGCTACAAATCTACAGTTTTCTGCTACAATTTGTCGTCTTTCTGCTCCAAAACTTAAATTTTGCTGTTCCAAAAATTGCTCCAAACTGGTCTTTAGCACTTCCCATCCCTGGTTCATTTAAGTATAATTCATATAGGCATTTTGCATTAAATTCTCAATTAGTGTAAAGTTTTCTGTCAGGAAAATTACAAATTATCTTCATACATGACTTATTTTCAAATAAAGTATTCTGCAATAAATTAAATGAATTAAAACAATACAAAAACATGTATCGTAGCTTTCTACTGTTTATTTTAAGCTTTTGATTCCACTTAATCTATAAAAAAGATTAAAAATGTCGGTCACTTGGAACTGGAAATTTTTTGCACTGTTGAGTAGGGAATTTCGAATCTTTAAGTTGGGAAATTTTTTTGTTTTAGGCCCCCCCCCCCCCCCCCCCCCATATATATATATATTGCCTGTGACGGCCCTGTCTCTGACGTCGCTTTAGTTACATGGTTTAGATAAGCCGATTGGTCAACTTTCTCAAACTCGTTTGTTGATTCGTTAAAACCAGTATTGATAGCCTGTTTTCAGCTAAAATTGCATACAAGACGTTTGCCGAGAATATAACCAACATTGTAAGTGCTTCATTTTCTGTTTGGAAAAATAAAAACTTTGTTCCTAATTTCGAAAAAGAACTCGAATGAATCTAAAACTTTTTTGGTTAGTTGCGATTTGTGGAAGGGTCTTTACCTTCCAAGTTACGGCGCCGTCTTGGGGCAGGATTTCATCAAATCAAATGAAACATAAGGCCGAACCCGAATCCAGGTAATTTCAGTTCTTTCGGAGTCGCCGCTTTGTAATAACTACCAGTTACTGTTTTTTTTTTCTCTTTCGTATCCCTCCCCTTTTCCGTAAAGAAGCACACCGCAGGGCTTTTTGATGGAAAGAAAAAAGAATCTTAGAGTATTTGCATAGACTTGGAGTAGGTCGGTGACTATTAGTGAATCACGTTTCTAAGAACACCGAAAAAAGAAGATTCCTTCAGCTTTGAAACCTTAAATTAAGTTCGAAACAGCGTCTTGTAGCGCGGTTTGTTGGAAAAAGCATTCGAATTCGTCCATCTTGAAAATGGCGAAAAGTAAATTATTTTTCTGATATTTTGGGACGGTTTTTTCTTCGCTTTTTTTTATTTTTATAGTTTGTAAAATTCGAGAGATTTGTCTTCTGTCACATTACTGTTCCGTTCAAAAAGTTGTTGGACTTTATTACTTTTTATTTGTAATTTAAATATACATTTTTAATTCCAAGATTTGGATTTGAGCCAGCGGAGAGAGGCCATTTGCAATTTCACGGTGAGTGTCTAGACTTGGTTGGGAAGTTGAGAAGGTATTTTTATTTACTTTTTTAACGCTTTCGCGGTTCGTTGATCTCTTAAAATGCAAAAAGTAAGAACAATGTTCTAATGGCAGGATGTCATAAAACCTTTGTTCTTAGCTTCGGAAAAGGGAAGCGAATTTATTTTGTAATTGCATAATTTGGCAGATGCTCAAGAGCTAACACATTTTTGCCATTGCAACTTAGAATGTGGTTCATATTTTAGAAATGTGTATAAGAAATGAAACTCGTGTAAACCCAGCTTCAGAGGTCTCTTTAACAAGGGGAAAATCACTAGAAGGAAAAATATAAATTATATGCACAGAGGCGTAGGAATAAACCCTTAACTACGGCTACCAGAAATCCCAAAAGTCAACCTGGGATCATATATAAAAACCTATTTAATTCTTAGCTGATTAAAGAGGGTAGGAATGCTAATGATAAACAATTAACTATAACTTTAATATGCTAATTATATTTTATATAATTTTTTTTTACACTTTATTATATTTTTCTGACGAAGCAATGGTTTTATCATTTTTAATTCTATTCGAAAAAATCGCTACACGATAGAGTGGGGATCACTTTAATTTTTAATAATTTAGCTCTGAATAAACCGCTTGCCCAGAAGGGCTGTGACAGTCAAATCACACCAACAATAAATAGAGATATTTTTTTGTGTAATTGTAATGTATAATAATTAATGCATATTAATTTTTATAATGTAAATTGGTATGTATATGATTTTACGGCACCCTCGAGAAAACACCAATGATTGTCGTCAAACGGCCGGCAGTGAAAAGAATTGTGATAAAAATAAAAAATATGCTTGGGACTTAATCCTTTGCACTCCAAGAACTCTTTGCGTTTTCCGTTCTTTCTACGGAACGGTTATTCATCCTGATGTACTTTACCCTAGAATTTGTATTTTTATAGAAAAAAGAAACATAATCTGTTTAGGATCTGCAAAAGGACGAGTTGAAAAAAACGTCGATGTATTTTAAACACAAGATCATGCTGTTCTCGTTTATTTTAAAGAACAGGGAACGAAAAGAACGGGTCGTTATGTTGTCGCCTGAACTGCGCCAATACTCGGAATATTTACCAATATATACAAAAAAGAAACCCCCAATTAAGTTATATTAATTGGTGATTAGCATTTGTTAATTATTTCTTAATAAATAATTGTAAACATTTCATGGGGTTCATAGCTTAGTGTACTTGCGTTGCATCTTCAAGTAAATGCGAATTTTAACATCTGTATAGAGTCGACGAAATTACCGCGACAAATGGTGTATTTTTCGTGAAAATTTATAGTCTCCTACAGAGTGGGAGGGGTCTTAATGCTGGGCGATGGTCCTTATTTGGCTGTATCACATTTAGCTAAAACTAATTTTTGAGGGATTGGCTTGAACCTTTTCCTATCTATGCCTTTCAAAGAACCCCGCTTCTAAATTCGCACTCGGTCCCACGATTTCTAAGGACGGCCTTGCTATTCAGCAATCGGAATCTAATGACAATTTATTTACACGTATTTCAGAAGATTAAAACAATTTCATTAGAATTTTATAAAAAAAAAATGTTTGCTTGTGCGTAACCTTGGGTTGAGTCTCAAATTGCAGCCAATTACACCGCAAGAAAAGTGCTTATTTGCGTATCATAAGTTGAAGGTTGTTGATTTTAAATTTCATTCAACAAGTGGTTTCTTTCAGTTGTCTTAAATAATGTAGCGTTACTTGCTGTTCGAAAACGCTACCAGCTTAAGAAGTGCCACCCACTCGTTTCCAGGTCGACTCCAACTCCAATTGGCACATTCGAGAGGATCCTTTTTAGCCCCAAAGTGTCTGTCTACTTTAAAAATGAATAATTAGTTCACACTTCGTCTTTTGAGTGTTCCAGGTGCCAAAAGTTCCCGTTTATCGACTCTTCGAGACCTATTCTTAACGACTCGGAAGTGCTAACTCCCGAGAAGAACAGTTTTTTTTCCCACCCTGTTCTTTTTAAAAGTACTTCTATGTCTGCTTGTTATCGCCGTGGGAGGTATATTGAGTTGACTACTTGTAAACATGGTGTCGTGTCACGTCAACGTGTGATGTATTCCAGAAAACTGACAATAGGGTAGAATTGTGCCAGGGAAAAAACACATAAAAATGTTCTTATTTCTATTCAAGTTCTAATTAGAGATTAAGTGTGATGCCAGTTTTTATGGGCATGAGAGAGAATTTCTAGTTAATTGTTTACATCGACAGCTGCATTTCAAGGTCGTATGCAAATAAAGTTTTAAAGTAAAACTGGAAAATAAAGATCGGTAAAAGTGGTCGCGCACTCTTAGTCCTCACTCCGGTGTCTATTGTTATTTTAGCTCAGTGATGCTGCCCGATCGTTCGATTCTCTACCACCTGTCTGAAATTAGCATGCTATTGTGTAATAACCCCATTGATCTAAAATAAGAACTGGAGTAATGACTCTCTTTGAAGGAAAATGTACTTTATCGTGGCACGCCGATGAATACTGTTCAGAAGACCAAGTAGTTAAATCATTCTACCTTAGCTCTTGGATCGTTAGTCTGAAATATTTGATGAAAAAATAATGATTTAATCAATATATTTGTCCAATTCTTTTAAATAAGAAAGCAAGTATGGCAAAACATTAAATATTTAACATTTAATGTCTTTTTGAAAGCCAGCAATGGGGATTTTAAAACAAGGATTATCCTATGCCTAACACCATGTGAAAGTACTATATTTTTCTGCTTTGGCTGAAAAGGTGTAAAGCGGTCGTGCACGCTTAGTCTACTCTCCAGTTTTTATTGTAGCTCAGTGAGTAGGTAATTTCTTGTAGCCTTCAAAACGTCCGTATTTTTTTTCTTGGTTGATCAAAGGAGGCTGTCTAAATCTTGATATCATGAAAATTTCCCATGTCTGATATTGATTCTTATAAAAAAAACTTGGGTTCTCTAGAAAATTTATTTTGTTTTTTAAATTCTAGAAAAACTATAATGCTCTTAGATGACATCAAAACGAAGATTTGTAAATGGTAGATTACATTTTTTACAAATCGTATTTGTGAAATATGTATTAAAATAATTTAAAGTATAATTTTTAAATGTGTATTTAATTTTACTAAATTAAAATATCTTATCTATAATTACATAAATAAAAAGGCAATGTTAATACATATATTGAACTTTTACCTTTCTCGTATTTTGTAATATACATCAAGTCACTCACTAGTGTCTGGTAACTCATTTTTTGGAACACAAGAATACTAGTTTTGATGTCATAAATGGGTGGTTTGGCTGTCAAGTGATATAAGCCCAAAATAGAGTCCTGAGATAAGAGCATTTAAAGTTTGCCACTCACCTTGCTATTATGATATTAAGTGGGCAGGGTTGAACTATGAATAAAATTCGGCTCTGGAATCCGAAAAATACTGGTGTCTAATATTAATATATACTTCATATATCATCGAGAAAAAGTAAGCAAACTCTTTTTGGCGTGTTTTATGGGAGGGATACATTTATAGTATGGCAACCCCTTGTTGACATTGTTGGTATTTTCGGATACTTGTGTCGACTTTCAATCTGGCAACCCATGACGTCATCGTGCTGCATAAGCGTTTGTACGTTCCCGGAACTTTTTTGGTTTTGGCAACTTTTTTCGTCGCCAACAAAAACAAAATGCGCCAAATGTCCTATACTACATCTGTTCCCCGGATTTACCACTAGGCCACAGCCTGGGACCTCAGGCCCAGTGGAGCCCTAGCTACATATTTTTCTTTTACAGAAATATTTGTGCAACAGCTTGTTTATACTAAGACTTCAATGACTTAGAGATTTTTCATCTCAAAAAGCACGAAAAGTGGATGTATAAAATTATTGTCCAATCTTTAATTCAGAATCCTTTTTATTATTACCAGTAATGTATTTTATTTTTTAAACTTGCTTTCAAATAATTTTATATAAGAGTATATACTTCTATTTTAAATTTAGGTAGTTATATTTGTTTTTGATATTTACATTTTCGTCATTTAATCGTTTTAATTTCAGAATTTTCACTATGCCCAATCTAAACGACTAGAAGAAATCCATGGCACTGATGGGTCCTTCTGCATTGCAGCTGTTCTGCCTTATTAGTTTCTCTTTTCTGTTGCCCACATTCTCCCATGGTGAAAAGTCTCGGAAAGCAGAACGACAACCAAGCTCATTCCTTCCTGACCCCAACAACTATCAAAAGTATGGTTTGCTAATGTATTTTACTTGTATAGTTTCTTATTTATATATTTTAATCAAGAGATATAAATATTTATATATATCCTAATTGCATATGAGTAACCCAGATTCAAAACAGTAGAACTTCATTATAGCTGACAATATTATAATGTACATTGCTTATAACAGACAATTAAAATTGAAACCCTAGAGGTTGTAGAGCCATCCGGGGCCATGATTGAAAACCACTTAAATTATGCTATTCAATAAGTTAATCGTAATCAACAAATGAAAATATGTTTACATATTATGAACCACAGAACCAATTATTAACTGAAGAAGTAAGCAGGAAACAGACCAACAAAAAATTCATATTTTTTTCAAACCAGTGAATGTAAACAATCAACATGAACCAGGACTTTCTTATTGTAAAGATTAATGCAGTGGTATAGGTTAGGTATGCATATTTTTCAATTCAACCTATGATGTTGAAGACTTTTTTTATTAGATATAATAACTATTGGTATTACACCCTTATAAAAATCATTTGTTATACTCCGGATTTTCATTAAAAGAACAACCTTTAGCCCCTATTAGTCTATTGTAATAAGGTTCTACTGTACATTAGAGATCAAAAACAAAATTTAAAAAATAAAGTTTTGCCATTATTTTGGCCCTAAACTAAAAGTGTTCTATGTCATGAAAGAAACTTCCTGTAATTTTTTCAGAATTTTTAAAGCAATTTACCGGGTCCACATGATGGTGGCAAATTGGCATTTATTTTTTTTATATAAATGTTTGCAAATTAGGCTTGCTTTAATTGTAGAATACAATAGAATGTATACAAATTGTAAGAACTTAGAATACAATAATCTTCATTAACAATCTTCATTTACTAATTTTAAGCACTTCCAAGGGAACATCCGAATATTAAAATACAAATTCTACGTTAAAACTATGCAATAAAAATACATAAAATCTAGACGTTTCGAGAGATACACCTTACACCTCTCTTGATCAGCCGAAATGAAAAGTCTGTGTACGCAACAAAATAAAAATAAAACCCAAAATTTAAAGTGTTGCCAAAGATAAAAAACTATCTCAATCAGTTGGAGTTAACTATTGCGTGCCAACAAGTGGGAAATATCGGAACAGCAAAGGTTTCATTGACAATCAAATCAATATTGCTGAAAATGTAAAACGCCTGCAGGAAGTCAAATTTGACTGGATATTTAGGTTTGCATATTAAATGTGGGTTAATTAAGTATATGTTATGTTCCCAAGAGTGCCTGGCAATGGAGGACTTCTTTATTTCTTGTTTGACAGTATGTGCTTGGAGCTCCTTAATGGAAAATCTTAATGCTATTTTTGTTTAACCATTTTGTTGTGCACACAGACTTTTCATTTCTGATGATGAAGGGAGATCTATCTCCCGAGACATGTCTAGATTTTATGTATTTTTATTGCATAGTTTTTACGTTGTATTTGTATTTTAATATTCTTAAATCAATGTTCAATAAAACTAGTGCCTCAATAAAACTAATATACTTCTAAATATTTAATCCAAATGACTAATATCTAATTATATTTATATATTGGCTAACATATATTTTGTCTTTTACTTTCAAATAGTGGGCCATATGATTACGACACAAGTAGGAATTCTCCACGCAACAATCCGTTTGCAAGGAAGGAAAGTCGGTTAAGAAAGTTTCCACAGCTGCTCAGAGACAAAAAGCCAAATATTATTTTAGTGCTAACTGATGATCAAGATATTGAATTAGGTAAGATTTATAATTTAGTTTCCATCCGTTGCACTTTCTATTTTTGACTTAAAAATTAAAACTTGCACTAAAAAAATAACTTGAAAATTTATATTTATCAACTTTTTCTAGCGAGTAAGTTAAAAAGGTAATTATATATACTTTTTATACTTTACACTAGACTGCAATTGTCAAAATTTCGTTTATTGGTTTCGATCAATAAAACATATTTTATTTATAATTGCTATTCTGGCATATTTTTCATTTTTTTAAGATGTAAATCATTTAAGTGTAACCCTTCAGTTTCCAATGCACACTCCAGAGTACACCTCATTTTTGATCTCTAATTAAAATAATACTAACAGCCAGCTCCACTTTCATTTAGTAAGTCCTTAGCACAGGGTTCCCATGCACCTGGAAAACAGGAAAAACCTGAAATGGTCAGGAAAAGTGAAAATGGCCCAAAAAGTCAGGGAAAATGAACATTTTAAAAAATTTCTGGGAAAGTCGGAAATTTTCTAAAAGTGTTAGGTGCCAGTTGTATTCTTTTTATTGTCATTGATGTGAACTCATCAAAATAAAAATGCTAAACTTTCGATTTTGCATACACTTTGCTAGGTTACTATTCACAAGCATTTTATTTTCCCCAGCTTCAAGTTAATATGTGAAAAAATAATTTAATTCTTGGTCTGGAATTGTTTGAAAATCTTCTGGGAAAACCTGAAAAAGTCAGAAAATTTTGAACTAAATATTGAGTGGGAACCCTGTTAAAACTTTTGTGTACCTCAATTTACAACAACAACAACAAAATTAGTAGAAAAATCAGGTATAACTGACTAGAAGAGTTTTATACCTGAAACACCATTTCAGAGTATTATATAAACAGAAATTGGCATAACATGGTGTTTCTAATCTGGTACATCAGCAGCTAATTTTAAATTTAGCAGATTATTGATTGGAGGAAACAAAATCCTCACTAATGGGAGATACACACAAGCAGTTGTATCAGACTCTGTAAACTCTCATCCACACCAGTACATACTTTAAAATGTATTTCAAGATTTTACATCAGTGCCTAATTTTCCATAAAATAAGACCAAATTTATTTCAAGTGGCTGTTTTCCATGGAATTATAGTATCAGAATTGTACACCTCTAAAGCAGAGCTGGATTTTAGATATTTGTGGCCCTAGGCGAAATTTTCCAAATTTGTATATGACCCTGTAAACTCTCATCCACACCAGTACATACTTTAATTTATTTCAAGATTTTACATCAGTGCCTAATTTTCTATAAATAAGATCAAATTTATTTCAAGTGGCTGTTTTCCATGGAATTATAGTATCAGAATGGAACACCTTAAAAGCAGAGCTGGATTTTAGATATTTGTTGCCCTAGGCGAAATTTTCCAAATTTGTATATGACCCTGTAAACTCTCATCCACACCAGTACATACTTTAATTTATTTCAAGATTTTACATCAGTGCCTAATTTTCTATAAATAAGATCAAATTTATTTCAAGTGGCTGTTTTCCATGGAATTATAGTATCAGAATTGTACACCTCTAAAGCAGAGCTGGATTTTAGATATTTGTGGCCCTAGGCGAAATTTTCCAAATTTGTATATGACCCTGTAAACTCTCATCCACACCAGTACATACTTTAATTTATTTCAAGATTTTACATCAGTGCCTAATTTTCTATAAATAAGATCAAATTTATTTCAAGTGGCTGTTTTCCATGGAATTATAGTATCAGAATGGAACACCTTAAAAGCAGAGCTGGATTTTAGATATTTGTTGCCCTAGGCGAAATTTTCCAAATTTGTATATGACCCTGTAAACTCTCATCCACACCAGTACATACTTTAATTTATTTCAAGATTTTACATCAGTGCCTAATTTTCTATAAATAAGATCAAATTTATTTCAAGTGGCTGTTTTCCATGGAATTATAGTATCAGAATTGTACACCTCTAAAGCAGAGCTGGATTTTAGATATTTGTGGCCCTAGGCGAAATTTTCCAAATTTGTATATGACCCTGTAAACTCTCATCCACACCAGTACATACTTTAATTTATTTCAAGATTTTACATCAGTGCCTAATTTTCTATAAATAAGATCAAATTTATTTCAAGTGGCTGTTTTCCATGGAATTATAGTATCAGAATGGAACACCTCTAAAGCAGAGCTGGATTTTAGATATTTGTTGCCCTAGGCGAAATTTTCCAAATTTGTATATGACCCTGTAAACTCTCATCCACACCAGTACATACTTTAATTTATTTCAAGATTTTACATCAGTGCCTAATTTTCTATAAATAAGATCAAATTTATTTCAAGTGGCTGTTTTCCGTGGAATTATAGTATCAGAATGGAACACCTTAAAAGCAGAGCTGGATTTTAGATATTTGTTGCCCTAGGCGAAATTTTCCAAATTTGTATATGACCCTGTAAACTCTCATCCACACCAGTACATACTTTAATTTATTTCAAGATTTTACATCAGTGCCTAATTTTCTATAAAATAAGACCAAATTTATTTCAAGTGGCTGTTTTCCATGGAATTATAGTATCAGAATTGTACACCTCTAAAGCAGAGCTGGATTTTAGATATTTGTGGCCCTAGGCGAAATTTTCAAAACTGCTTCCTCTCCCCTTCTTCCTTTTGATTTTGAAGTCATATATCTAAGTACAGTAGAACTCCAATTATCCTGATCAAACAAATTGGATTGCCAATTATCCGGATTAAACAAAGTGAATAGTCAATTATTTGGATTGCTTTGATAAAAATAATCAGCAAAATCAACATTTTAAATTTTTTTTTATCGGTGGATGGTATTATTTTTAATAGTCATTATAATATATTACATTACATACTAAAGCAAAATGATTTTTTTTACTAAGAAATACTTTTTTCGTAAATTATCCGGATATTCGATAATCTGGATGGGATCTGGTTCCAATTGATCCTATTAATTGGAGTTCTACTGCACTTTAGAATTCACTTCATGTTAGAATAGTACTATCAAAATGAAAACCAGTAGGGAACAAGAAAAAAGCTTGATTTCAATTTGCAAACTTTTTTTAAATGTTAAGGGCCATGCAAAAGAAATAAGTAAATTTGGATTATTTTACAAACATCGAGCTTCTTTAAAAAAATCTGTAGCTTGTGGCCCTACTTAGTGGTAAATCCAGCACTGTCTAAAAGCATAAAGGTATTTTTAGTATCAGTGTTCACTCTAGGCGTTTTTTGAAGGGCAGCCCACCCTGCCCGCTCTTTTTAAATCTTGATAGCGTCTTTATGCCTTTTTGGGGAAAATGCCGCCCTCTTTTGCCCTTTTCAGCCAAGTACAAGTGTTCTTGCTACCTAGCTTTTTTAATCAAGCACAAACGTCTTTGCTCCCCTAACTGTCTTTAAAAAGAGACATTGATCTTAAGGTTTTCAGTGTAAATCGGAATTAAATTAATTAAGACAGAAGAAAAGAATTCTTTTTAACTACGCTAGATAAATATGCGGTAATTTCAAGTGAAGGGCATCCCGATGTGTTAACGGGTGGATTCATCCGCCTCAAACTATTTTGGAGGTGCCCTTTTCCTGCCAATAGCGCCCTGCCCCTTTTTATTTCTAGAGTGAACACTGTAGTATATTCCCTATGTAGCTGATATTAATGACATTAGGGTTACCATTTTGATGCGAGTCATATTTTTCTAACACATTTCCTTCAACAATTGCATTTCTTGCAGGTTCCATGAATTTCATGCCAAAGACACTGAGGATACTAGGGGACGGTGGGGCGCACTTCTCAAACGCATACGTCACCACCCCCATGTGCTGCCCCTCTCGCAGCTCCCTGCTGACAGGCCTCTATGTCCACAACCACCAGGTGCACACCAACAATGACAACTGCAGCTCCCCCTGGTGGCAGCAGGAGCACGAGACACGGACATTTGCCACTTATTTAAACAATGCTGGATACAGAACGGGTATGTCTTGATTCTTCTATACAGGCCTGCCGCACTGGTTTGTGTGTGTGGAGGGCTTCCCCCCCCCCCCCCCCCCCCCAATAATCGGGAAACCTTAAAAGTTGTGAATTTTGAGTTTTAAAATTCCCTGAGTTGGGAAAATTCATGACTAAAGAAAATTAATATTTTTAACAAATGAAAGCGAGGGAAGATTAGAAATTGTTGAACTTGTAAGATTAAACTTAAATTAGACCTCAGAACAGACAATCATTGGAACATGTGTTCAGCAAATCTACCTTTGGTACTTTCAAGTTGGGAATTTCGAATCGTTAAGTTGGGAAATTTCTTATCTCAACCCTCCAAAATAAAAATTGTGCGGCGGCACTACTTCTGTACATAGTGTTTAAGAATTATCTTTACAATGTTGACACAGAATAAAACCTAAAAGAAATAAGATAGCTAAGATATGTTTTTTGTCCATGTTAATTAAAAAAAAAAAAAAAAAAATTCTTGCATATAAATAACATTTATTTGTTGCTGTTATATGTTCAAGCAACATAGACATAACTTCTCTATCTTATTTTCTTTAGGTTTTATTATGTGTCAAGGTCTTAAAAATAATTTTCCTATAGCCGTCTGCTGGAGAAGCTCACTGCATTGATGGTTTATTAGTGCATTGATTGTTTATTGGTGCATTGATGGTTTTGGAATGGTGCTGTAATGATTTTGGAATGATGAGTTGAATTGTTCGTTAGTGGTTTTAGAAAAAAAACTGTATACAAATAAAACTTTCTGTGTTGCTATTACATGTACAAGTAACACAACTTAGCCATCTTAGTTTTTTTAGGTTTTAATTCATGTCAAAGTCGTTAAGATAATTCTTAAATGCTTTGTACTTTTAAACCTTTATCCTGAGTGAAATTTTGAGTTGCAGGTTTTCTCGATTTTTGTAGAGAACAATTGAATTTTTGTGGGAAAATAAATGTTTAATTTTCCGACAAGCACATTATCAAAATATTAAATTAAGTTTAACAAATTAAAAAACCTTTGTTTTAGTTAGCTACACAATCAGAATTTTGATGAGTTAAAAAAAAATTGAATTTTTCTGTTTGACTGATGTCCGGGCCATTTTTGTGTTTCAGCTCAATACTTTAGTTCTCATATGGTGGCTGGAATGATTTTCAAGCAATCAAATTTAATTGGTTGCCATCCATTGTATCTTGTTTTTTTAATATTGAATATTTGACATATTCAATATTGTATTATTCATAGCTTTATATTTCAAGTTTCAAAATGTACTTTTACAAATTTTATTCAACAATTAATTTTGTTCACTCTTTAATTTATTAAATTAACATAAACTACCCTATGTTCATATATTGTGATACTGTAATGTGTGCTTTTGCGATTTCAGCTTACTTTGGAAAGTATTTGAACGAGTACAATGGGTCTTACATCCCCCCTGGCTGGCGAGAATGGGTTGCCCTCATACGCAATTCCAGGTTCTACAATTATTCCATCAATGTAAATGGAAATAAAATAAAGCATGGAGACAATTACTTCAAAGATTATTATCCGGATCTCATAGCCAACGATAGTATTAGCTTTCTACGCAGATCGAAAAGGTAACTTTTTAATTGACCAAGTGTTAATGAAGTCCTGTTCTAACTCGATTTTTTTCGACATTTCATCTGTAAATTAGTTTGTTATGCAGCCACGACCAAATGCTTTGTTTGATTTTTTTTTCAAATTCGTGAATGTGTCTTGAAGTCTAAAAATAAGATAATTTAAAAAAAAAAAAAATTTAAATTCCGTTTTAAGATTGTGGGTGTTTTATGAATTGATTCAATTGCAAGATTGTGGCCATTTTAGTGGTCCCGTTTCATGTAAAGTTAAGTTGTTTTTTTACAAGGCCTACTGTTCCCAGAACTAGTGTATTTCCAAGTGAAAAATTTTCAAAATACAATGTAAAAGTATTCTTCCGACATTTGACTGTTTAGAAGCAGTAGCTAAATAAAATTTACACTTTAGTTAAAATGGACTTCTAAATTTAAAATTTGGATCATGCATAAATTATTTGTTCAAAACAGTGCTTTCTAACCTGTATTTCATGAGTCTTCAAAGCATCAAAAACAAGTTTACAAAGACTTTCATGAGTCTACAAAGCATCCTAGACATGCCTTCGATACATGCTCCTAAGAAATACCTCAACCCTGGGAGTGTTAGACTTCTATGCCTATGGACAACTGTGTATCTAAAATTCTTTCATCTATGCGCATAAATTTTAAATTTATAAAAATACTCAATGTTTAAACATTTTTAAAATCTATGGTATGCATTGAAAATTAAAATTAAATTCTGTTGCAGGAAAACCTGTTTTTCAATTTCAATATTTTCCTTGCCATTTAAAGGATTAAATGGTATGAACCAATTTTAACATAGACATGTGTTCACTGTTAAATTCAATGAACTTTTTTCAGATAGTAATTATTTAATGGTCTTGAATTTATTCTTAATAGATGAAGTACCTGTCGTTGCCCGGGCTTTAAACAAAGTTTTGTCCGATTTATTCACAGTGGCGCCATCTAGCGGTTTTAGTAAAAAGTCATCTTGCTTTAAGGGGTTGTTTTTCGAAATCTCATGTAGACTGTGCCCCACCTCTTTTGAAGGTCAGGAGTGTAAAATTTAATCAAAATCAAAATAAAACTAGATTTGTATAAAAAACAGACCCATGCACCATTCTTTATATGTATATAGATTGTGCTGTTTAATTCCTTCTTGGGGTATTCACCACTTTTCAAGTGCACCCTGCCAAGTATTAATATACATTTATTGTTGTTTAGACACTTCACCAACAAACCAGTGATGATGGTGTTGTCCTTTCCATCTCCCCATGGCCCTGAGGATGCCGCACCGCAGTACCAGAAGATGTTCCAGAACGTCACTACACACAGGTATCTATAGGTTTGTCACATGTCTAAGTTTGACTGAGTCAGTTTACAGCAGGTTCGTATGGTCCTTAAAAACTGCTTATTTTTGCTTCTTGTCCATAAGGGCCCTTAGTACTTAACTCCTTATTTTTGCTCAAAGGTCCTTAGAACGTTTCAAATTACAGAAGGCTCTTGAAATGACCAATCATCTAAATTATTCTTTTATTTTTATATTAAAACTTAAAAAAAAAAACTTTAAAGGTATATCCACAGTAATAATTCAGACTCGTATACATATAATTTGTGAAAATGCATCTACAGATTAAAAAGTTTAAAATTAATGTATGTTACTCTTAATAAATAAAGTATAAGGGAAAACGCACAAAAAAAAAATCATCTGTTTGTCATAAGTTTACTTTACTCCCATTTTTCTCTTGTGAGCACGGGAAGCTTTGTGCATGAAAGCTTTGTGCAGTGTGTGACGTTTTGCAAACCTGAATAGTTCTATATTGAATTAAATTAGCTTTATATGGAAATATTGGATAAATTATATTTAATTAAGATTATAACTTAAATAATGATATTTTTATCATTAAATTAATTTGTTCCTCTAGAACTCCCAACTGGAATTTTGCTCCTAATCCTGATAAGCAATGGCTATTACGACACACTGGTAAAATGGAGCCCATTCACGTGAAGTTCACGGACGTACTTCACACCAAAAGGTTGCAGACGCTTCAGTCTGTGGACGATGCTGTCGAAAGGGTGGGTTTACTTTGAAAATTGCTTCCGTTTGTAGCTCATTTCTGTTTGATTAGTTTGACAAATTAATTAATATTTTATTAATTGTTATCAATATCATGCCGCAATAAATCTATAAAGTATTCTATATTGTGATGTAATATTTAGGTTTGTAACATTGCACCATGTTTTTTAAATAACTTTTGCAACAACCTAGTGCCATAAAAGGGAGGTGATCAACTTGACCTGTATGTTTTCTTTAATAAAAAATAAACTTAAATTTGTCGAGTTTAATCAGAATTCCCCACATACAAAAACATAAATTGATTTTTAGCAAGTTTTTAGCAAAATTCTTATGATTAAGGATTCAACTTGAGGTGTATTTTCAGTATGTATTATATGTAAAGATCAATGTTGTATAAAATACAAATGTGGATTCACACTACCATATTCAAGGCTAACATAACGTCAATCGGAACAACTTTGCCGGTTTTTTTTTTTTAATGTTTGCCGTCCTGCCAAGTTCCTGAATCAACCAATCATGCAATTGGCTCTATTGGTTTGTTCAAGAACAAACATCATTTAAAAAATAAAACCCCAAAGTTGCCCTAGTTGATAATACTTAAGTGTTCATACATTTTTGTGTGCAATTCTTTCAAAACTTTTTGATATTTTGCATTTTCTTAACTGGTTTACCACAACATTACAACTTATGCTTTAGAACTTTACACAGGGGGCAACATAACCTGGAAAACCGGGAAATAAGGGAATTATCATGGAAATTTATAATTCTGGAAAAGTCAGGAAAATTTTCAAAATTTCACAAAAAATCAGGGAATTTTTCAAATTTGGATCATTAAAATGGCAATTATCGTCTGTTGCGCCCTCCATTCTGGGTTATTTAGTTGTCAATATTTCCTTTTAGTTCTGAAAAAGAAGTAAAAAAAAGCATAGTTATGAGCATTTTCATATTTTTATTTTTATTTTTGTAAAAACATAAACCACTGCTGGAGGGAGAAGCAAAAGTAAAGTGCGTTGGATTTGTAAACAACAACATGTGAGGGACTAATGAATACATGGGATTTATTGAAGATTGGAATTGGAAATATGAAACATATAAACCTTTTAAAATTATCTACAAAAAAATAATTTGAAAAAAACTTGCTTTTTTTTTTATTATCTGTTTCCAGACAACATGTTTAATTACTATTATGACTGGGACAATTGCATAATTTGTGTTATATCCATAAATTATTATTTTAAGTGTCAATAAGTATTTCTTATAATTTGTCATCTATAATGCAATATATTTATAGTATTATTGTAGCATGTATACTTTGTTTCTGCACAAAGTATGTATTGCAACATTTCTTAATGTAATGGTAAAATCAGGTAAATTTTAGTGACACCATCATGGGAAATCAGGGAACTTTTTTTCCAGAATGTTGTTGCCACCCTGTTACAATTTTCTGATAACTATGTTTTTATATTCAGCTCTTCGACATTTACCTAAAAATAAATGACTTTTTAAAAATTTATTGCACATTCAAAGGTATTTTTACTGCACCCCAAATATGTGTGTTTGCCATTTTCTAAAGTTGTGTGTTGTATTGTGTATTTAGGTATGCTACTTATTTATCAATAGTTTTGTCCCCCCAAAAGCTCTACAGAGAATTGCGCTTACTTGGGGAGTTAGAGAATACTTATATTTTCTACACATCAGATCATGGATACCACTTGGGGCAGTTTGGCCTGGTGAAGGGGAAATCCATGCCCTTCGAGTTCGACGTCAGGGTGCCGTTTTTTGTTCGGGGACCGAGAGTTCCTCGAGGAGTAAGGTATGATTGTTTAATTGTATGTATAATTAATTTCTATATATTGTTTTACTTCATTGTTATATTTAGTAACTTTTCAAATTATTTTATTACAATAGACCGTCATGCAATGTTTAACTCATTGATTACTGATCATGCACAGTTTGTGTGGTATTTGGCGTGCGGAGGCCGGACATGCATATGGTGCTTGATACGTTTTTCAATTTGAAACGTTATAAGCAAGCTTGACTGGCAACCAGTTTATTTCGTGGAGACATTCAATGTGTTAAGTTGCATTGTTATCTTAGTAAAATAATTAGAGAAATTGCATTTCTCTAAGATGTTAATTTTTCCTTTAGGTCAAATGGAAATATCAAATAAAAAAAATCTGCATAAACTAAAATAATGGTTAAAATATTACTGTTTCATTATTCTTTTTAATGGAATATAGACAAATCTTTGCAATCCCTTAATCATAAATCTGTGGCTTGGAACAAGGACCTATGTGTAATGTTAAATCAATGCAACATTGATCTTTCTTCTTCAAAGCCACAGATATATTAGAGGTACCCCTAACAGACAATTTTTAGTTTTGTTTGTGATTAAAGTTTGGCCATAGTAAAACATACATATTTTTGTTTAGTTAATATGACAATTAAAAAACTTTTTAAATGCTAATATATATTTTTTTACTAACTAAAGTATAGGTTTGGAACTTTACTAAATTTCTAAAATGTTTATGAAACCCAGCTTAAGCACTGCCCTTACATAACCAATAGTCTTTATAACGAAAAGGTCGTTGTACTCGTTAAAAATAAATTTATTAGAAACTAGACTTTGACAAATCGGTTTATGGATAGTAAAATATATGTCTGAATAAAGTCATTTTATAGATATAAAAAAGTTCATTAGAAAAAAAACTTTATATTAAAATAAAATTTAAGGGAAAATTATATGTATAGAATTTAAACAAACACAATTTATTATTTTTGAGATGTTATCAGTCAAAAGCATACTTTATTCCATCTTTAAATGTATTTGTAGTAGCAAACTCGTCAAATGAGTTATCAATACTTGAATTTTTTAAATGAAAATTATAATCTTCAATGCAAATCCTGCATAATGGAAGCTAAGACAATTTGCTTTTAAATAGTATTCCGATTTTCATCAAATTGCAATTTTTACATCTTGAAATCGATATAAAACTTGAGGTTAAGGTATAACTCCCCTTTATTTGTAGTTATGATGCTAAATCTTTCTTAAAACTTGTATAAACATTGTACCACCGTTCAAATATATTAGTATGTTTGTCTTATTTGCATTTCATGTATTTGTTTTAGAATTCAAGACGTTGTTTTGAATCTCGATCTTGCTCCAACGTTCCTGGACATTGCAGGAGTAGAAGTGCCCGAGCATATGGATGGACGCTCCATTCTCTCCCTTTTGAAGGACGCAGATGCGTGGGCTAGGTATAAACATACCAAGCTTTTAATTACTTATTAAGAATTACTTATTGCACCTGCAGCTTAAAGTAAAATGTTGAAAAATTATAGTAACTGGAAGTTTAAAAGCTTTAAAAAATCAAATACCAACTGCTGTTAATTTTTTATTTTTGCATGGCAAACCTGGAGTTACCAGTTCTCTGATTTCTCACTTGCCAAACTGAAGGTGAAATCGCCAAACTTGCAGTGGCGGCCCATGGTCGAAAATGTTAGTGCAGCCGAAATCATGTGAATACCCCCCCCCCAGCCCCTATTTTTCCAAAAACCATACATGAACGGTTCTTTATTATTCACTACTCAAATCAAAGTTTCCTTTCAATTTTTACAAAATGATAACATGCGAAAAAAAATAGAAAACACTTATTTTTTGAAAATTAAAGCAATCCTGCTTTCTTTTAAACATGCAAACCGGTCAATTTTAATATTAACTTAAATAACGAAACAACAGCAGGACCATGTCCTGAAACAACAGCACACAGTAAATGTATCACGAAAACCATTTCCGTTTGGAGATATTCTCGTAAGTTATCGTTTCACCTACGCATATCGAACCTCAAGTGCAGCTATAAAACAAGAAAATTCATTTCGGCTGTACCTTCTCACAAATGCAGTGTGTTAGCATGGAGGGAATCTCCATACTAGGTAGAGGTTGCCATGGCAACGATGCAGCCGATTTCGAATTTCGCTTTTTGGCTGCAGTTTGATTGAATGGAGTTTTCCCCCCTCCAGAATTGTGCATTACGGTAACATGCTTGCTATTTATCAGATATTTTGTTTACTACCGTAGAAATTTCATTTTCAATTCTAATCTTCATTGAAGAAAATTAGTAAAATATTTGATTTTAGTTTTAAAATACACTAATGAATTTAGGTGCAGCCCGGCTGTACTTGCTGTAGTGGGCGAGCCGCCACTGCAAACTTGTATAACCATGCAGCACTACTGCAGTTCGTTCACCTTTCTTTCAAGCAATTCACTAGAAGCATTTACACTTCTCTAGTTTTTATACCCCAGAACCAATGGGATATCTTAAACATTGAGGCCCACTGAAGGGAGCGGCTGATTCCGATAAACACTGACTCGACATAAACATTCCTAGACTCGAATCTCACTGGAGAAGACATTTCTCTCGTTGCTCAATTTCTTTAGCAGTTTTAATAGCAATGTTACTCTTAAATGTAAATCATTAATTTTTACACTTTGATCATTAAATTTTATTTGTTTTCTAAATACTATGGCACTCAACTTATTTATTATCTTCAAACTGAACCTTTTTAATCACGAAATCAAATGGATTCAATGGGCGATAAATGCCAAAATCGTCGCATGGTTACTGGCAAAAGGATATTTTGTCCAACTGAAAAGTTAAGTCGTTGATATACGAGTGAATTTGTGTTTTCAATTTTGGTTGACTAAAAAGTTTACTTGGATGACCAGTAGTTGCCAGTGCATGACTAGCCTAACAAAACCAAGTTGTACTATTTTGTGCAGACTTTGTCTTCTTTATACAAAACAAAATCTATTGCAGTGGCACTCATTAAAAGGGTATGTTGCAGTTCTGAATGTTATTAAATAACTGTAAATTAAAGGGGCAAGAGGAAGAAGGAGTTAGCTGACAAAATTTGCTTTCCAAGATAAACAGCTTTTTCACTGACAACAATCTTGAAGAAGCATCCACTATTTGTTGCTAAGAAAAATTTACATGATACTTTTTCCTATTAATCTATCGTGGGAGTCATTAGTAGTGGTATGTTAACAAAATTGGCGAGTTTTCGCACATTTGGCATTTAGGTTTGCTTCATGAAATTGAACCATTATAAGTGGAATATATAGTTTTTATTGCTCTGTCAAAATATTTAACTTTTTCAAAAATATGTACTCCTTCTTCTACTTGGCCCTTCAATTTTAATATAAATTTTTAACATAATAAAAAATAGTGACTCAAGTATTAAGTATATTTGTAAACAAAATACATTCTCTTCTTATTTTAGCGCAAAAATTGTTTTCATTGGGCAGTCTTTATATTTAGTGAATTTTTCCACTTAAAAAAAACGGCTGCAATTTGATGGTTTTTGTAATTCAATATTTTCATAGTTATTGCAGGTACTCAAACTCAGAAATAAAGTTCATTACAGTTTATAAACTAAGTGTAAAATGAAACCTAGTGGCAGCCTTTTGTTAACTTTTTTTATAGCTAACTAAATTAGGATTTCTTTTTACCTTGTGTTTTTTTATTAAGACTAGTAGTTAAACCGTACTTGTGTAAATTCTTTGTCCATAAATACACTTAAAACATAAATTGTACTTTTCTTTATAGCTTTAAGCTGATTAACATTAAATATTATTGTTGGTTAAGTTCAATGATTATTTTAAAAATATGGGTCACTTACATAAAATATGCTTTACTTAAGAGTATCATTATTAGTATTTTTTTTATTTCGAAATTATACATTTTGACATTTTTGTATTATTTTCAAGACAAGAAAATGTTTGCTCATTAAACATATACCTAATATTTTTTCTAGGGTTTGGTACAATTTTTGAAAATATCCATACTGAATATTTGAGTTAAAGTTATAAATTGTTTATATTTTTTTCTCTTTAGCTCTGGTCACCGCCACACTGAAGTTCGACGGAAGAAATCCTGGAGGGATAGTTTTCTGATTGAAAGAGGGTAAGTAATTACACATACAAAGTTTTTTTATAAAAATGTTTGGTTTATTGCTGACTAAATTATTACAATTTTGGTCTATATTGCAATAATTATTTATTTTATACATTACTCTGATACATTTTCTAGTTTTTTTTAAAAATTCATGCCAGTTAACCAACAGATTTATTCTTACTTTTAAACATCTTGTGTATTTATAAAAAAAATCTGTTTGTTCAATTTATATTCAAGAAAACTAAAAAAAATTATCAATTTATCATATTTAGCAGTTGATGTAAATATCTTTCGTTGAACAGTGAACTACGTATTTAAAAATTTTGGCGTACACCACCATAGTACAATGGAAAATATCTTCATTTCTTATTTGTATTTACAGATCTCTAACACTTTCACATCAAATTGAGACGGATATAATTTGAGTATTTCTGGGATTCATGTTCCCCTACTAGTAAAATTACATTTAAATTGGAACTCGGAACAAACACTGCATAGGAAATGCGTGCAACAAATCAATGTTTGTGAGAGAATTGTTTAATATTATCTAATATATATAAAAGAGGAAAAATGCTGATAAGTTGGAACTGGGAATTTTCAGCACTGTTGAGTTTAGAATTTTCAATTTCATTTCTTGTTTCAAGCCCTCAAAAAAAATTTGTGTTAATGCACACCCTGAAAGATTCTAAAAATAGATAAGTGTATTCTTGTCTATTTTTAGAATGGCCACAGGAACCTCATAAACTTTGTAACCAGAGAAAGATAAATATACCATATTTATAACAGTTTGTGGGACTTGTGTGCATGTGCGTTTGTGTTATGGCTTTTCTAAGTGATCTTTCCGTCGCAGAGTGGTGAGTGGGCAGAGAAAGAGTGCGAAGAATCTGTACCCCAATCTCTCCCCTGTCTTCCCCAGACTCACCAAGGACCAGAGACTGGCCATCGAGTGCAAGAAGCCGCACTACTCCTCCCCCTGCAGGGTGCATCAGGTGAGAGGCATTCAGTTTTATGTGTACATATTTTATGTCATCTTAAGTCAGTGGCAAAGGGTCCAGTCATCGGTAGATTCGTCGATGATCATGGAAAAATTAAAAAACAATTTTTTTTTAATTAATTCAATTTAACATTTGTTTTCAATATTTTATCAATTAAAAAAAGTTTTCAGTGCATTTGTTTACTTTATTTAGTTTTTCTTTTCTTTAAACGTTTAAAACGTCCCAAAAAATGAACCCATTTAATCAATTCAAACCGGAAACAAAACCTGCACTTTCTATTTGTGCCAAGAATCTGGCGATTAAAGTTTCCCCAAGTCATCTCTAAAGAAAACCGAATCTCGTTTATGAGCATCAACCAATCAGAGTAGTGCTCAAAATATCCCTGTCAGCCAGGTTCGTTTAGAGACAATAGTCTCCTAGTTACAGTTTACATATGAATACTTTTTTCGTAAACTGCAACATGGCATAAATGTTTTAACTACAAATTGGGAAAAAATAACTTATAGTAATTTTTTTTTTAATTTTGAACCATTTGGTCAGTTTGTGATCTACCTGACATCTGTGTTTTTGCTTGGTCAATCCTCCTGTCTTTACAATACTATTTATCAATTTTCAACAAATTCGTTATAAAATTTTTATTTCCATAAATATGTAAGCTGCCTAAATTAAAATATATTGTTATAATCGAATAAAAAAAGTTCCATCTGCATCAACCATCCAAACATGCTTGTAAATTATCTAGTAAAAAATTATATTGCAGTATATACATACATTCCTTATAAACATTTTAAGTTAAAATTTTGTGAGATTTTATCATGCAATATACAATTTTATGGCAAAATTATATTTGCTTTAGTTTTTCCAATTATTATTGAGGTATTTTTCTTCAAATGTTGACATGTACTATGGATAAATATTTACTAAAATATGTAAATATCTCGACATTTGTAAAATCGGGATTAAAAAAAATATTCATATTTACAAATATTAATAAGGACAGGTTGAATATGATTGAATTATATAAGGCTTTGTATTTAAAAATTAATTTAAGTAATTGAATTACATAAGACTTCGTATTTTAAAACTATGGTAATTAAAAAGAAACAGGCTTGTAATTCTGTGACTATTAAAGGATATTTCTAACCTAACATATGTATCTGTGCCTTGGAACAAAGACCTATGTCATAATTCACAGACTGTGAATTATAACTAATAGTTATACTATATTAAGTATAACTTCATAGTTTGTGGTTCAGCTTTATTGCAATTTTACGGAAATCACAGAATTGTTTGATTTGAAGGGTTAGAGGAGACTTAACATTAGTTTGTATTTCATTTAGAAGTTTAAAATTGATATATTCAAAATAGCTAATAAAAATAATTGATAAAATTCACATTAGGTTCTTCTTGTTCCAAGCAATATATGTACTATAATAGAATCTATATATTTAATAAGCGATACCAAATAATGCCAGTTCCTCCTCCTAAACGAAATAACCAATTTTTATGATGAAGATGTCATTTTGAATGGAGCGAACTGTAGATACGCCAAAACTATAAAATATTTAGGGATTAATTAGTTTATAAGCGCTTTGAAAGAAATGAAAAGGTATTATGTTGCCATCTACATCTCAAAATTTTAACAATAGTAAAATGGACTGTAAGATAAATGGAATAGTAAGATGTCATTTTGAATGGAGCGCACTGTAGATACGCCAAAACTATAAAATATCTAGCAATTAATAAGTTTATAAGTGCTTTGAAAAAAATGAAAAAGTATTATGGCGCCACCTACATCTCAAAATTTGAGCAATAGTAAAATGATTTTGTCAAACAGGCTGAAATTCAATTAAAACGCAGGGAAAAGAATGTAATTAATGTGAATAAAGACCAATTCTCGCTTTATGCGAAGCAAACCAATCTTCCAGGGGTTGACATGCATTAGGGAGTAGGGAGCTGTGCGTACAATAGGAATAATTACAAATTAAAAAAAAATTGTAAGTTTTTCGTACAATAGTAAATTTTGAAGAAAAATTATCGGGAAAATTAACATATTTTGTTTTTCCAATTGATTTGTATTGGGCGTAAGTTTTCAAAACTAAGGTGTATTTTGTTGCATTTTTGTAAAATTTAGAAATGGGAATGTATCCACGATGGATTCCGCTGGCGCATTCAAAAGTGTCGTTTGCAGTATCCAAACCCCGAAAACTGTGTTTGTCCTGGACAAGAAGACGGTGACGACTTAGATGAGTGGGACTTCGAGGAATTTCGAAAGAGACCAGATGCACTCTTGACACTCCCACCTAAGAGGAGGAAACACCTGGGCACAAGTTCTGGAGAGCTGCATGGGTTTTCAGGTTTGAAAGGTAATTTAGTTTTTGTCGAATAAAATAACATTAAAGGAGATATCCAATAGGTTGTGGTGCTAAAACCTATAATTTTAATGAAACAAGTTGCATAGCAGGACAAATTGAAGTATTTGGATTGTTTTTTGTATTTATTCCTACTTTTCTATGAAAAGTATTTTTTACAAATGGTTTAAAAAAAAATTTGTAGTTAAACTTTAACGTACTGATTCCCAAGCAATTTTTTTCAATTGTAAAGTTGTTTTCACTTTTTTAAAGTTTAACTAATTTTTCTTGTGCATACTATTTTATATTATTTTAAAAAACATTTAATTGTAAAGATATAGATTACAACTTGTGCCTAATATCTGGTTATACCTAATACCTGGTTATACCTGGACGAGATATCTCGTCTATGAGAGTCAAGGGGTTAATTATAAATTTTGATTTTCTTCGCTCCCAATCAAAATCTTAATGTAAAGAAAATTCTTATGTTTTAATTAAAACTTGTGCATTACTATTAACACAATATTTTATTGCAGCTTTTTCTTTAAATGAAAATTATAAAAAAAATATTATTAATATTTTACATATTTTAATTAATGCCCATTATTTGAATTTCTATTATTAAGAGATGCCTTTTCCTTGCTTAGATTCCAAATCGTCTGGTTCTCGATGGAAGAGGTTTGCTGAAATAGAAGAATTTGATGTAAAAGGCATCGAACAGCTATACCATCTTTTAGATGCTACAATAGGGAACAAAACAGAGGTAGTTGGCTTTTTAAATTTTGTTTTGAAGTGTTACGCAAATATTGTCATGCAGTAGGCTTATAGGGCGAAGGTCAAATTAACTTTTATTTGTCATGGTTTTACAATTTCGGTTGTTTGGATATGCTGAATGCTATGTAATTGGATGTAATGAATAAAATCGTATTTGTAGCATGCACAGAAATTCCATTCGTTTTGCTTTAAGGGGAATTTAATCCTTTTCGAAACTGTCTTATGCCACAGAAATGTGCTTTTGACCTTTGTCCCTTAGTATATGATGTGCTGTGAATAAATGCATGTCTGTTTCCCAGAATATATAGAAATAAGTGCAATTTTCAACTAAGCTTAGGTGATGTTAACATTTTCACATTGTGATACATTTGCAGTGTCAAACTTCGATATTTCCCAATGCCTCAATATGTTTACTAGGCAATTTTTAAAAAAAAATTTATGCATACACAATTGCAATTTACTTAAAATTTAATTTTTATTGAGACAAGAAATTTTTAAACTCCAATCAATCAGATGCATCTAAAAAAAATTTAGTCTGCGACACTCTTAAGATATTTGAAACTGCTCCCGGGAAACATCAGGGGAAAAAAAACAATACATCGGTTTTCCTGATATCTGTACCTCAGAGTCAGACGAGCCTAAGTTACATATCAGCAACTTTACAGAAGAAGGAAAAAACCTTCGAGCATGAATGGACTGTAGTAGAGCGAATATGATGTCTTCATCGTGATGCAAACACCTCAGACCGATGGTACCAGACACGTGGCTTCCCTTCAAAATTTATGAATGAAAAAACATTCGCGATTGGTTGTGATTTGAAAATAATAGTAAATAGGTTAATTCATGAAGTACAGAATATTTTTATGAATGAACTAGAAACAAATTTATGAATTAATGACGTATAAACCACGTGTCTGAAGCCATACATGTTGACCTCACTTTGATGTTAACGAGATTATAACCTTATGATTTCTCTACTATGAGGGATCCATGCTCAAAGGAAAAAACTAAATTCTCCTCTCAACTAAAGCATTGGAGTTTGGCTGTTATAGCTGTCATTAAATACTTTTTTAAAAAATGTAGTGAATTTTGATGGTATGGTTCGATAGAAAACGAACTTTTAAGACATAATCTGCAATAAAACGAAATTGCCAAATTTGGGTTTGTATAGCTCTGAGATACAGATATATCCTTAATATAAAAATTATGATATCAATATCGTCTTCATGTCGGTATTTAAAAATATATTGATATTTGCAACATTTATTAATTCCACGATTATATAATAAAAATAATTATTCTGAGAATATTTATTCAAGAAGGTTTTTAAACTCAGTCCACAGAGCAAAATGTTCTTTTTTGAAATTTTATAAGAACCATAAAAATATTAATAACTAACAATAGGCTCCAGGTTCAACAAGGTTGTTCCAATCTAGTATCTCCTAACTATTCTCCAGTGAATATCTAACTATAATGAATATCTTTAAAACTGCTAAATTTCTTTCTAAAAAAAAAAAAAATGACTGCTGAGTTTTTAAAATCTTTTATTTATAGGTTTTCAACTTATAATGGTGTTACTACCAAAAAAATTCTACTTTTATAACAGTAATCAACATAAAAACATTTATGGGGTTTGCCATTATAAAACAGTTATGCTTTTTTAAGAACTGCAGCAAGATTTTGCTTGTTATTACACAGTTTTGTTTACCAAAACATATCGATATAAATTACCAACTTCATTTCAGAGCAACGCCGTAGTTTCAAGTGATAGCTCAGAAACCCATTCCCCAGCCTTTGAGGAGGAGGAGCCATCCACTGAGACATCCCATTCAGAGATGAGAGACAAACGTGAGACCACTCCCCCTTTTCAAATTGGGATTACCAACGAATGTGTGTCCTTTCCCAATGGAAGTAGGACATGCTTTGAGGACAAGTACCAGACGCCTGGCCAATGGCATGAGAGAAAAGAGAGACTGGACGGAATGATTAAGCAGCTAAAGCAGAAACTGGAAGAACTAAAGGTTTATCTTTATATTGATTAAAATTTAGTAATTTGGGTTTTTATTATAGTTTAACAATTAAATTATAGTTTAATTAAATTATTATTTAAATTATAGTTTAACAATTGAGTTTAGTTTAACTAAGTACCTGTTGTGATATCACACTGTTTACAAGGTATAGAGAATCTTATTGGTTAACTCTTATGTTGAGGAAAGTGTTGACTGAGGATTTTGTTTATTTAACTTTTAGTATTACCACATTTATTAGCTTTATTTAAAACAACGGCATAAGTAGTTTTTTTATGTGACACAAGTTTAAAAATTAATTGTTATTTTATTCAATAGTTAATTTAGTGTCAGTTTCTATACTAATATTAAAAGTTATGTTGAAATTATTTTGTAAATTAAATATTTTTATTATATATTTAATTTCCTGCAGACCATCAGAAAGCAGTTGAAGAAAGTCAAGCCCCATAAAAATCATGTCAGTCCAGAATCTTACGATTCCAACTCTTTTCAGAAGTCTTGTGTCTGTGAGCCGGATGAACAAACACAACTCAGGTAAGAAGTTTGTTAATATTGTTCAAAAGCAAGGCTCAATTAAAATGTTCAATAATCACTAATGGAATAATGTCGAAAATGAAAAAATATTGCATAATATGTTTACTATTGTATTTATTTTAAAAACAATGTGAAACTGAAAATGTTGTAGAATTTAGCATAAATGCTTAAGAAAATTTAAATGACAAATTTTGCCAAAGATATAGAAATTTGGAATAAGAGAATTTTCACCTAACTTAGCCTGAAGTATTGTAACCAATTTGTTCTAATGTTTAATTTTGAATAGCATTAGAAGGGGACATGTTTACTAGTCTAATACTCTAAGTTATAGGACTCTGCAAAATTGATATCAAAACTATAGCCTATAATTCTTCAGCTCTAGTTCAGTATTAATTCAACGAATCATTCACAGGCAGCAGCTGAAAGACGAGAAACGTCTGAGACGAGAAGACTTGAAACGCGAGCGTCAATTACGTAAAGAGGAGCACTCAAAGAAGATGGAGAGGAAGATGCGCAGGAAGAACAAGTTTGAGAACATGACCTGCAATGCAGAGAAGATGAACTGCTTCACACAGGACAACAATCATTGGAAGACACCGCCGCTGTGGACAGGTAAAAAGGGACTTCTGTGGAGAGTAGGAACTGAGCCTATAGATTGTGAATTTGTCTGTGTGAACTAGTTTTTGCTTTGCTCTCATTAATTCCATGTATTTCCTGCGTTTTCGTTGAATTCAATCCGTTTGATAAAGTCATTTTACTGGAGTTCTAATTTTGAGACATAGATGGCGCCACGATTATATTTATTTTTTAAAAAAAGTGTTATAAACTAACTGCTTAATATTTTATAGTTTTGGCATATCTACAGTTTGCTCCTTTTCAAATGACACCTTGATTATAAAAATTGGTTATATAATTTAGAAGGAGTGATTGTCACAAAAAATCGTCTCTGCTATTAAATATATAGATTTAAAAGTTCTCCAAGCATCAAAATAATTTTCTCTGTCTGTAATTGTGGTTTGCAAAGACAAAACTTTTTTATACTTACCCTTTAATTAAATTAAATATACTAATATTTCTTGTGTTCTAATCATCACCACTATGTGTTCAAAAATAATTTTGGAATAGCAATACAAACTTTAATTTCGAATATTAAGCTCTAAAATTCAAGCATTTTATTGTGTAAGTTTGCTACAAATGAATTTAAAGTAATTTATATAATCTTTCCAAACTTTCATGTTGTAAAATAACATATCTCTAAAAATCATTACTGTATACTTTTTTATAACTATTTTTTTTTATCCTGACAGAGGGTCCTTTTTGCTTCTGTCAAAATGCTAACAACAATACATTTTGGTGCCTGCGAACAATAAATGATACCCACAACTTCCTGTATTGTGAATTTGTGACTGGTTTCATCACATATTATGATTTACGCACCGATCCTTACCAGGTGGGTTTGCAATTGTTGTATTTCAAAACTAAGTTAATTAATGTTATCGAAAATTATTTTTTAAATATAATTGAATGATTGTATTTGCAGATGAGAAATGCTGTTTACGATTTAGACTATGGAACATTAGAAAGGTTACGGATGAACCTTAACAAATTAAGGAGCTGTAAAGGATCTAAAGATTGTACTATACGCAACAAATATGAAAGTGGGTTGTGTTTTTGAAATACTTTAGTCTATTTTTCGGCTTTTGTTGAAATTAAGTTTGCAAATACAAAATAATGTACTAATATTTTCAAATTAAGTGTGTTGAATATGTAATAACAATGACTATTAGTTTTTACTCATTCATATGAGTTTCACGTCTTTGAATGTGATATATATAAGCTAGCTACCCAAATAGCATGAAACATCCCAGGAAGCTCCTCTGGCACCCCAATTGTTCCCAAATTCCTCCTACAACAAAGCTTACTTGCTCCTCAGGAAGGGGTTTTAATGACGTACTGGGGAGTCTGTTCCCCAGGTCGTTCTGTGGAAGAAAGAGTCAAATGCTGATCCTTTCATGGAGGTGAAAAGCACTGATTGGCTGTACTGGTAAATCCTTGAAATAAAGTGAATGGTAAAATCACTCATAATTGTTATTCACAATCATCAAGTCATTCGAATCATTCCACCCGTGAACAGGAAAATCATTCTTCGAATTACTTTTGGGCCTGACTCGAGGGATTTTGGTAGTGTCTCGTAGAGTGCCATGTATAAATAAAAATTTGTATAAAGTTAAAAAAAAGTAATGAAATAATTTTTTTAATAAATAACACAGCTACTAATCAGAGGATTGGTGGTTCGAACTTGGACTTGACAAAGAATAGTAAAAAAGTAGTGATCTTGCGATCGGAGGGTTGCCAGCTTCGCTACCAAAATACTAGAAAGTCGTCCAGAACATCCAACAAATTATACTGGCGTGTATACGAGACTGGTGCACGATAAATCTGATCGGGGTCGAATGTCCTGATGCCTATTGAGGTTGCGTCGGGTGCCAGCTCAGGTGTTGTCCTCGTCATCTGACCAGCGATCGGAGGGTTGCCAGCTTCGCTACCAAAATACTAGAAAGTCGTCCAGAACATCCAACAAATTATACTGGCGTGTATACGAGACTGGTGCACGATAAATCTGATCGGGGTCGAATGTCCTGATGCCTATTGAGGTTGCGTCGGGTGCCAGCTCAGGTGTTGTCCTCGTCATCTGACCATGGTTCAAAAATATGAGGCATCGTTCCCGGGTCTTTCCTTCGAGATAGGCCCCGAACCGTTGCCAATAGCCCACTGTGCAGCTCTAATGCAATGTTAATTAAACAAACAATAAATAAATAACAAATATTCTAATGTAAAATTAATATATTATAAAAAATTTATATAATATAAAAAAATTATATAATATAAAAATTTATATAATATAAAAAACATTCTAAAATATATTTTACAAAATAAAAAAATATATAGATGTATAATATAAAACAAATATAAGGAAATTTGTAATATAAAACAAATAATTGATATAAGAAAATTAACAATAAATAGTAAATAATAAAAATAAATATATATAAATATTTCAAATTTAATTAATAATAATTAACTGAATACAATACAAAATAAATATTACAAATTTACTTCTATACAACATCAAACCATCCTTTGGAACAACCGAAATAGCCTAGCAGATAGCAAAGAATTCTAGAACTAGATGACATAGAAATATTAGGGAATTTCAAATTGTTATTCCTCTGGACGCCCTGAAAAATGGGAACCTTTGTTTCCAAATACTCATTTTATTCGTAAAGCCAAAATTTTGTTTTTGCCTTTTTGTATGTTCTGATCAACAAGTGACTATTTTAGGTCCTCGTCATCACCACAGACAAAGAGCAACTGCTAGCATGAGGTCAAGGTCAATGAGGTACAATTGATTTTTTATGGTGTTATTTTATAGTTTTGATATTTGTGTATAGTTCATGAAATATATTTAACCCTTTGCACTCCAAGAACTCTTTGCATTTTCTGTTCTTTCTACGGAACAGTTATTCATCCTTATGTTCTTTATCCTGTAATTTGTTATGCTTATAGAAAAAATAAACATAATCTGTTTTGGATCTGCAAAACAACGAGTTGAAAAAAATATCGATGTTTTTTATACCCAAGATCATGCTGTTTTCGTTTATTTTAAAGAACAGGGAACCAAAAGAACGAGTTATGTTGTCGTCTAAGCGGCGCCAACGGAGTGCAAAGGGTTAATCACTTGCATTCGATGAACATGTTCGTTATTTACTTTATTTTTATGTAGTAGTTGCATCTTGTTCCCGTTCTTTTTACATTTGTTAACATACATAATTAATAAAAATTAAAAATATATGCGTAAAGCTGTTTATTAATCTCAAGCACCTAGTGGTTTATGATAAGTGTCAAATGTTTTTCTTTAAAAAGAAAACCAGGAACTGTGAGGAATCAGTCTAAAAAAAGTTTTAAATCACTGACATATTTGATGCTTCTAGATCAGAGGTAGCATTAAGGCCACTGACCCCTAACTATAACAGGACCCAGAACCTGTTTTTTTATATATGCATAGC
Organism: Troglohyphantes excavatus; assembly: GCA_963932185.1. NCBI lineage: Eukaryota > Metazoa > Arthropoda > Arachnida > Araneae > Linyphiidae > Troglohyphantes > Troglohyphantes excavatus. The sequence goes on from OZ010671.1 coordinate 8,323,303, forward strand.
AACCTTAAGGGGGGAGCTTAATAGCAGAACCTTTTTAATCCTCTGCTCAAACTTATGAAAAATTTTGCCATATTTTGTAAATTCAATTGAGATTTTTTTTATCAACTACAAACTTTCGATACGGATATATTTATTTTGAATAGTATATTAGATAATTTTGTTATATAGAAAATCTGTAATATTTTTTTTTTGTGTGAAGATTGTATTCTTTGTACTATTTGAGGTCAGTGAGTCATGTGGCTTATATACTTAGAATTTGCGGAATACACATTTAGAATAAAAAATTGTTAAATTATAAAAGAAAAATAAGTTTGTTTTATAAGGTTCAGGACGATAATGTGGGCACCTCAGAATTTGTGTTAAGAAAAAAAAATTGGGAATATAACTCGTTTTGCATCTAGGCTGTAGTAGAATCAAAAAAAATTATCACAATATCTTGTTGATTGAGAATCTGTTTGATTATAATTTTTTTTAATTAACTTTGCACTTATTATACTTCAAAATAACACATTTTCTTTTTTGTGTAGGCATGGAAAAAGTGACCATCGATGGTCTGGTCGTGGCCAATCGTCCAGCCTCGAAAGACGGGGAAAGTGATTGAATGTATCAAAAAAATTGTGCTTTCTTTAGTTCCTTATCCGAGGTCTTTTGGAAGGTTAGCGACAAAGAATGAATCGCCGGTGCTAGTTCCCCATGTGTGCAGCTATGTGTTAAAGACATTTCAGTTTTGAAGCACGCATTGGTGACTGTTAAAACTGGATTATTTCTGCTTCAAATTTCAAAAATTTAAGGAAATTTCAATTTCATCTCATTTAAAGAACAATGCTATTTTATGCTTCATTTGTTTTGTTGTTACTTAACCCCATAGCTTTTCCCCATTGCTTTTCTCCTCAGACTACAGTTTTATTATCTTGCTTGTGTTCAAGTTGATTGTAATAATTTTTTTATTTTCCAAGACTTAGTACTATATTAAGTGTGCAAGGTGGGGGAAAACAAATTTTTTGCATCAACTAGCAATATGGGATTGCTTTTTTGACATGTGTTTTTAATTGCTCGCCAATGTTTTTTGTGATATGCCTATTTTCTTTCGTAGTTATAATAATGACAAAAGGAAATGGCGATGTTTTTAAATATGGCCAAATTCGGACTTCATATTGATTCGGACGTGGAATGAGGTACTATTCGATGTCAAATGGTTTTGGCTATTGTGAAACAGTATTTTTTAGAAAATGTAGATTTCAATTGAAGGTTACAGAGAAAACACTGTCATTGCATAAAAATCAATTTCGAGAAAAACGGAATTTAAAGTTTTTCCACGAATAGAAAGACATGGCTAAAGATAATATCCAAACTTACTTTGAAGTGCAATGATGGTTTTTTCACTGACAAGGGACTATTCATAAATGATATAATATATTTTTGAGTAAAAATGCAATGACAGAATTTTTCCCCTGTATCCTTCAATTATATTACTTAAGCCAATATAGATAATATAATGAATTTATACTTGTATACTGTGCTCCTCTCCTTGTCATGCTTTTTCTTAAAAAAGCTAATGTTCAGGGAAATGTCCTTATTTAATTGAAAACATTTCTACTGGCTTAAATTTTGTATAATATTTTTTATTTTGAATACTTAATTTATATATGCAAATATGTCAGAAATCACAATTAAAAATGACACTTTTTAAGAATGAAATTGCATAAAAAGGAAATAATTAGCAGATTTACCTAAGCATCCTTACATTTTTTAAACTTTTTTTTTTTTTACAGAATTCGCTTTTTGTTATAATTTTTAGTGAAGTTGCAAGCAGTAATGTAAAAAGTATTAACATAAATTGCCAACAAGTGCATATTGTAATCAACCTATACCGACTTTGTAGTTATTTTATTTTTGTAGTCATTATTCAAAGATATGCTTCTATGTTATAGGTCAATGTACATTGTAGTTATTTGTTGGCTGAATACAGAAATCTGATTCTGTGATGTGTTTAAGCAATTTCTGTGGTGTATTGGACTAATGCAGCTGTTACAATTGAAGTAATCAATGACATTTTATTGGTTATAAGCAGGCACACCTGTCAGTAAGGCTAAGTCAATGATTGTGTGGACACTACGAAGACTAACATGTGCAGGGTATATCACTACCAAGGTAAATATTTAGTATTTTTTTTAATACTGAATTGGGATTTATTACAAAACCATGCAAGAACTGAGCATTTGACCTTTATTAAACAAAACAAAATATTTAATCATAATGTGCACTTTCCATATTTTAGGCGTTTTTTTTCTTCTTCGAATCTCTGTACATTAATTTTCAGGAATAAAAAAGCCTTCCGTTATATGTTCTATTCTAATTTCTGGCTTGTAGGTCTATTTGTTATATTCTGCTAATCCTCCGTCTGTTCCATCACTTCATATGCAACTGAAAGATTATTTAAATGGAAATATAACCAAACGAAAAAAAATTTAAGATTTATAAGAAAATCTTTTAATCCCACACTTCTTTCCTTTTGCTTCGCATAGTCACAAATTTGATTGCCCTAGAATTATCATTTCTTTAACTGTTTTGATACGTATAGAAACAGTTGTTTTCATTTTAAAAATAGCCAATACAATAATAGGATATTGGCGATCATCTTGCACTGTTAAAAATAGGTACTCAAAAATAAGTAAATGTACTCATTTTTGAGTACATTCGATGTGTATTATAGGTCCAAATACATAAGCTTCATTTTTGAAAAAGATATGTACTAAAAATGAGTAAAAATATAGCAACTGCCTAAATAGGCTGTCTTCATAAATCCCTTTCAATAAATATCAACAATTATTACCAAGACTTACCGGGAATCAAACCCAGATCCTCAGACACCACAGTCCAGTGCATTATCCGTTGTACTACCAGGGCAACGTGGAGAAGTTATAAACAGAAGAAATGTTAAAAAAGTGTGCCAAATGAATGGGAAGTAAAGTAATTGAGTTGTAATAACTCGGTTTTCAGTTAAGCAATCGACATTGAATAATGTTGGAAACCATCTTCTAAACAACTATTTCAAGTTTGGCAGGCCGCTTTGTTAAGATGGCTTGAACAGAAGCTAAGATTAGCAATATTAAACCACACTGCTTGTTTTTGAGAAAGTATACGGTTACTCAAATTTGAGTGCATCATCGCTCATTTACGATGTAATTGTTCTTGAAGAAAGAAGTGTTCAGGTACTCATTTTTAAGTACCTTTTTTTATGGTGTGGTGGTCTAATAATTAACTATCACACAAAAAGTCCCAAATTCTAAACCAATGCACCTTACTTAAAAATGGTGACTTGGACAAGTAACAGCACAAATTTCAACACTGGTGCTGCCATCTATAGTGATATAAGAGAAAATGGAAGTAAATTGAGTGTTGTATTGCCTGAGGTATGATATATCCTGCACAAAATCTATGAGTGTTAATGTGTCCATATTTCGTAATAAATTATAATAATATGATCTTAATAATAATACGATAATAATAACGATACGAATAATAATACGATCTAATAGATAAGATCTTGGTGAATAAGAGTAGTTGAATCGCTCATTTCAGAAACCCGTCAACAGACATCAAGTTAACATGACACTTAGCGGGTTTCTTAAATAAACAATTCAATTATAATAGGCTTATTTGTTTTGATAGAAAATTTAATTCTTACTTTTCACTCGTAACATTTTCATTATTTGATTGTCCTTTTCGCTTTAATTTGTTCGACTTTTGAAATTATAGCGTGATCATAGTTATGACTATATTATATTGTTATGCATATTTATAAATTAACTTTTTGGAAAATGTGGTACTGCGATTTTAAGTGTTCTCGTAAGAGTCCAAAGGGGAAATGCTTGTAGTCGCCTTAAATGGTGTGATAATTGTTTATAAAATAAACATTTCGACTTTTGCGTAAAAGTGGCCCTATTTTCCTTCAAAAAATTGGTTTTGGGATTTTGCAATGCTTTGCAATAATATTTTCGCTATCGTGTACTTTTTTATAGCAAATGTATGAACTTAAACATTTATATTTATTGCTCCTTGCTATGTTACTGTGTTGATATTTAAAGGTATAAACTTCATCTTTACATGCTTTAATGTTATGTCTAAAAATGTGTTATTTTCATGCATATGGGATTTTTTTTAAATCATCTGGAGACTTTAGAATACCATAGAATATTGGTTTGATGTTTTTTATTTGAGATTTTTGCTTGCCGCTAAGTCCATGTTACCCCCATGCTACATAATTTTTTTTACCATCCATACTCAAAGGTACATACAATACACAAACAACCAAGACTTATGTGGGAATTGAACCCACACCCTAGGCAACTGCAATTCAGTGTCCAAACAGTTAGCACACAAAAATCAAACCAATAATTTGGTGTAAGTGCACCCTGATTAAAAACTCATCTAAAGTTAAAAAGTTACTACACCTGCTGACTCTGACCCCGATATAGACTGTCATCATGTTACTTCACTTCACTTGGACTTCTCAATTTTATTGAAATAATTAAATGATTTTATTTCATATAGTTTTTATATTAAATTTTCTTTCCATAACCAATTAGAATAAATAACATGTTAATCAATTGTTAAATTGAGACAAGTTCACTGTAAGCAAATTTACATTTGATGTTTTTTTATGATAGATGTAGGAGCTTGCCTTTTTTTCTGATGTTTGTGATTAGTCCCTAACTAAAACTGTCTTTCTTTACAAAACATTCCATGTTTCGATGCCAATTGTTATGTCTTCTCCATTGTGCCAAAAATACTAAATTAATATATATGGTGATTAAATATTTATTTTTTGCAACTTAAAGCATTGTCTGAAATCTTATTCTTTGCTAGATTTTGCTTCTAGTATATGAAGTAATTTTCTTTTTATATATCATGTTAAATCTACAATCAAAATGAACTTTTATGTAGTCCAAACGATAAAAATTACTTCAAAATCCATTCAGACGATCTTGTGCAAACATACTTGAACATTCATGTATTTTGTTAAAGTCTGAAAAATTAATAGTAGTTACATGATTATGAAATTTGCATATTTTTTCTGTAACATTTACATTAATAATTTGTATTTATCAATATTCCAATAATATTTTTATTGCTTTATAATATAATTTTTTTCATATATGCGCCTTTTTTTTTATCTTGTATGGGAAATTTATGATCCAAATTATAATACGTCACTTTTTGCTTGACATTTAAACACAATTTATGTGTTTTAATAGTATTTTTTTAAACATTTGGAATATTACTACATTACTGACCCTCAATATAGCGATGTCTTGTGGAACCATTAAGAACCGGTCGATATAAAAAAAAGTCATTGTAACAAGTCAAATAATTCTTACTTATAAACTAATCAACCTATTGGAACTTCAGTTATAAGAAATTGGAAATTTCATATATATGGAATTGGGAATATTTCCATTAAAAGGAATTGGGACTTAATAATTATAATGAATAGGAACTTTATAGTTATAAGGAATATGAGCTTTATAGTTATAAGGAATTGAGACTTTCAGTTATAAAGATATTGGACTTTTCAGTTCTAAGATATTGCGCTTTTTCAGGTTATAAGGAATTTGAGCTTTCATCTATACGGAATTGGGAATATTTCCATTATAAGAAATTGGGACTTTATAGTTATAAGGAATTGGGACTTTAGACAGGATGACATCATAACCTGGAAATGAGAATTATCATGGAAAGTTTTTATTCTGGAAATTTTCAAAATTCATAAATCAGGTAATTTTTTAATTTGGATCATTAAAACGGCAATTATCGTCTGTTATGCCCTCCATTCTGGGTAATTTAATTGTCAATATTTCCTTTTAGTTCTGAAAAAGAATTTTAAAAAAACATGGTTTTGCACATTTTCATATTTTCAGTTTTTAAATTATTTTAACTTTCAATAAGTATTGATTATAATTTTTCATTTATTATGCAATCTATTTATAGTATTATTGTAGCGTGTATACTTTGTTTCTACACAAAGCATGTATTGCTTAATGTATTTGTAAAATCAGGGAAATTTTTGTGACACCATCATGGAAATCAGGGAACTTTTTCCCAGAATTTTGTTGTCCCCCTGTTATTAGGAATTGGGATTTTAGAGGTATAAGGAATTAGGGCTTTCAGTTATAAGAATATGGGACTTTATAGCTATGATGAATTGGGAGTATTTCCGTTATAAGGAATTGAGACTTTCTGTTATAAGGAAGGACTCGCTATATTGTAGGGTCATTGTAAAGAGGGCCTATTGTATTAAATTGTGTTTTAATCTCATACTTTTAATTTCCTGTTTGTAACAGTTTCCCACATTTTGTTAAACTAAATTTACTCATGTGTTGTATTTTTATTATACGAGTGATGGTTCAATTGTATTTGCATTAATTTACTTGAATTGTATGAACTGGCATGATTCGACAGCAACAGTGAATATAGGGAGGGCTAGATATCTATAGGAAGTAGAAAATAACTTCGAAGCAGGGCCTATTCTAAGCAAAATTTACAACTGACCAAGACTGCTTATTTATGATCACAAATTTATTACTCAGCGATCAAAAAGGAAAGAATATGACCAAATTAAATTTTTTTTAAGGATTATTTTAATTTTTCTAATATAATTTTCAGTCATATATGCGCAACATTCCAATTAAAGTCGTTGCCCCCCCTCCCCCAGAGGTATAGCAAGAGCGTTGTCAGATGCGCTACTAAATTACAAAAGTCGTCTGAAATTATCCACAAATTCCACGGGATACGCTATATCCGAATGTCCTGATGTCTATTGAGGTTGCGTCAGGTGCTAGCTTAGGTAACTGATATATTGAGACATTACAATTACACAATGCATGAGACACCTGAGCGGAACCTTTGTGCACACTCTGCCCTAGACTGCGAACAATAGTCTTATATAGCAAATAATATCATCTAGATTAACATAAATCAAAAGTCCCGTCGTCTATTGAAGGCGTTGGGTGCCAGTTCAGGTGTTTCCTCGTGATCTGACCATGGTTCTAAAATAACGATGTGCAGGTATGAATGTGTATGTGTTCCCGGGTCTTTCCTTCGAGATAGACTCCGAACCGTCGCCAATAGCCCACTGTGCAGCTCTAGTGCGACGTTATTTTAACCAAACCATAAATCAAATGTAAGGCGAATGTTATATTATGTCTGCCCCAGACGGCACAAAACGTTATGCACAAAGGGCAATGAGTGATGTGTATTCAAGGAGGACTTTGTGCTACGATCCTACAGAATGGGGGACATAGGGAAAAGAGAAACCGCCTGGAGCCGACCCGAACAGCGTGGAACCCAAAAGTATTCACGAACTAAACCTGACGTAAAAGTTTACCTACCCGATTTTTTTTACCGGCATAGGCGTAGGAAGTAGGGGGGCTGGGGGTGCTCGAGCCCCCCCAGAAATTATTTTGAAGGGGCTCAGCCCCCCCTAATATTATACTTAAAAAAATACTTAAAAAACCAATCGGTGAAATAGAGAATTCCTACAAAGAGGCATTCGAAAAGAAGCGCCCCTTATTTATTCTAAACGTGTTTTAAAGTGGGGGGAATTTGCTTTGAAAGGTACAGGCGAGGACAATGAGTTCCTTTCTCAACTGTTTCCAATCGAAGACGACTTGTACATGTCATTAGTCATATGTCACCTTTTGTGAGAAACACCAGAAAATTACCTGTTTGCCGTCAGCAGCTGTACTTCGTTTGCAAAATGCTACAGCCATCTGGTCACTCGACCAGCCATGTCGGTAACACCCTGGGTAGCACGGTCTTCTTCAAGACATGTGAATGGCCACCAAAGCTGGGAATTGTATAGTTCGTCCCCATTTGTTTGTAATTTACTGGCTCTCACCCTTTAGTCGATTTTAGCTGATTGATTATCTCCCCTTTGTGAATGACAATGTATGCTTGCGTAGACAGTTTTCTATATAGGCTTTTCCCCTATTGGCCGAAGTCATGGAAGCAACAAAAAAGAAATCCCTGGTGAGATCTTACAACCGCATTACAGTTTCTTTTTTTAGTGTAAAGACAGCAATTTTAGGAAGCATATCTTTTTACAAACGAATGGTAGTAAATTTCTTCTGTCAGCATATTCCTCTGTGTTGTCAGTTAAGTAATTTTTTCTGCATTCTAAAAGTCAATTAAAAGTAATGCCATCTTTTCTAACGATAAATGTAATTATGCTTATATAAATTGGCAGTAACTCTAATTATAATGATGTTTAGTTTTGTTATACACTATTAAGTGAATAACATTAAGTATTGTATTCATTGATAAGTATTGTATGTAAGTCATTGTAGAATTAGTGTAAGGAAAATGTGTATTTACATAAAGTCTAAATTGTTAATTATTTTATTGCATCAATAGAATACTAGTTATGGTTTATTTAATTTCAGTAATATTTGAACTGACAAATTTATATTTTTTCACAATAATATCTAATTTTTTTTTTGTACTCAGTATACCATGGCTTATTTTTATTTTTTTATATATTACGTCCTTTCTTAAATGTCAGAAAAGCATAAATATGATAGTTTAGTTTGAAAACTACTTATAAATTTATTCATTTACACAGCTAAAATATAAACGTAATTTCAAGTATTTACATAAATGTCTACAACGCTAAAGCTTTAAAGAGTAATTTTAAGAATAATGTAAAAATGCGTTTTTAAATAAAAGAAAATATTATTATGGACATTTCATAAATTATAATCGTATTTCCCATAATTTATTCCATTTGAAGTAATAAAAGCCATCAGATTCATGCACTATTTTCTAAACTGCTTATATAGTTGAAATTTCTTCGTTTAGAAAATTACATTTTGTTAAAGAAAGTTAAATAGAGACGAATTCCTCAAATCTGAAAAAAAAAAATCATATTTTAGCGTACAAAACGGACATTTGAAATTATTAATAACATTTTCCTGGTTACATTATGTTTTGAAGCTATCCAAACAAAAACGGATACAAGTTAAAACATTTAACAAGTTAAACACTTGTTTGTAAAAAATAAAGCATTGATTGTTTTTTAATTGTTTAATAGCTCGCAACTCCGTACTATTTTATATTGTGAATAGATTGAAAAAAAAAAATTCAGCCCCCCCCTGAAAAAAAGAAGTTCCTACGCCACTGTTTACCGGCCAACTAAATGTTTCGACTGTCTATTTCAAATCTATGACGCCCATAGGCCTTGCTTCAAAGTGTAACCTATTAACATGTCATGTCAACTTAGCTTTAATTTTCCGACTTGTCGGCTGGCAGCTATTACCTATTTTTAAAATGCAATGTGATATTTACACAAAGTAACTAAGCATGAACTGATCTGCCTTCTATAAGATAGATTTTGAAATTTAAATATTGGGAATCTCCGGCTCTTCAAATGTTTAGAGAGCTTCTTCTGAAATTGTAATTCCTTCATTTTCATTTGCTAATTGTATTGTTCATGCTTTGAGTTTTTAATTTTAGCTTTAACATTTAGTGATAGACTTTATGGTATTTTTATGTAGCTTTTTTTTTTAATATGTACGTATGCATGTGTATTTAGTAATATAAGGTGTTGTCAAATAATACAAAGAGCTGCTGATGTATGTTGCTCAAAGCTTCGATGTTTATAAAATATTTCTCAATGTGACCTAAATGTACTATTTAAAAAAATGCTTTTCATTGAAATGTAAAACCTTGAAAAGAAGATGTGTTAATAATAATAAAAAAGTGTATCGCCTTAAATCTTGGTATGTGGGCGGCTTGGCTGCGAAGTGGTATAAATCACAAGTGCCAACTTCAATTTGTTGCCCAATAATGAGTTGAATATCATTCCACTTAACTTTACAGCCAATAAGAGTTGCAAACTTATCCGAGTCCGACCCCTCAAATCTGGAAACCCTGTAAGCTGGGAATTTCAACTTCTAAAAACCCCGAGTTGAGAAAATTTATGCCTGTAGAAAATTATTATTCACAAATGAAAGCTAGGGAAGATTAGAAATTGCCCAACTTGTAAGATTACATTTAAATTAGACCTCAGAACGGACACTGCATTGGAATATGGGTGCAACAAATCCATGCTTGTGAGAGAACTGTTTAATATTACCTAAAATATATATAAAAAGAAAGATGAAAAATTTCGATAAGTTGGAATTGGGAATTTTCAGCATTGTTGAGTTGAGAATTTCGAATCGTTAAGTTGGGAAATTTCTTGTTTCAACCAATCCCCCAAATATTTTTTGTGTAACGGCACTAGGTGATACACTATTTTATTATTACTGTAGTAACTTGAATATGCGTATTTTTCTACAGTATTTCTTGCAGTGTCAGATGCCAAAAATGCTTTAATGAGTGAAATTTCCATTGGTTACATGATTCATGATTTGTACATGATAAGCTTCTGTTAAACCTCGTATACATGGGCAAGTTTTTCGCACTCTGGCAGTGGTTGGAAGTGGTTTTCTTCGTGAAAACAACTATCCGATTGCTGTGAGACCTTGGAATGATTAAAAATCGCCACCAGTGTAAACACTCGGCTTGTTTCTCCGGAAATTTTCTCAGCTCTCAGACATCAAGACTCGTCCATGTATACCGGCCTTTAAATATCTATGTAAAGCTAATGGCTAAACTTTTTGCTACAGCTAATATTTTGTAAACGGTACTTTATTATTTTCAAGTATTAAAACTGTTGCTTTTTAAAAAATATTGCGAATCGTAGTGTTGGTTTTGTTAACAAGTGTCTTTTAGCCTATTTAAATATCTGTACATACATTTGTATAAATTGTGGTGTTGTGCATTTTAAGAATCGTTTTTTTTTTTATTTAAAAATAAATTAATGCCTTATGTGTAATGCTGCATACACGGTCTCTTTCTTGTTTTCCTTTTAGCCTTTTGTTAGTGATCTTGTCGTTTCAGTAATTGGGGATTTTAAATGGGGACATCAATGTGAGACAGCCAGTTGGAAGGCGAATATAGTTGAGCGAAGCGTACGGAGTACCATAGGGGCGAAGCCCCTTTTACCTCCTGTATGACAATAATTTTATAAAACATGTTTGGTAAAAATGGAAAAATTTGCTTGCCGAAGCAAGTACGAACATGGACGTGACTTAATTAACACAATAAGAACGGAAAGGCAAAGGCCTTGTAACATGGGGAGGTGGTCTATATATACATGGGTATTTCCAAGTCTCTGGGACTGGACATTTCAAAGTATGACATTGCATATTAAGGTTGAATAAGCAATTTGGCATGAGAAAACAATTGGTATGGATAAGTAATTTGCACTAATAAAATTGGCATTTAGCCTATATACAGTATGGATAAGCAGATTGCATGGATGAGAACATTTTGGCAAAAAAGCCTCTATACAGCATGAATACAATTTGGTATGGGTAAGTAATTTACACTAAATGGCATAAAGCCTCTATACAGTATGAATAAACAATTGCATGAATGAAAGTATTTTGGCATGAAGCCTCAATACAGTGAGAATTACATTTTACATTGATCATTGTTTTTTGAACAATGTTCCGGGGACATAACGTGACTATTTTAATTTAGTCAAGGGACAAACACAGTAGACAAAGCGAGATACATGTCTGAAGAAATCTGTAGAAGTCGTTTATATGTGAAGCAACATTGCCGCTCTAGGCCGCCGCCTATTTTCCCTAAGTGTATGATCATACACTTCTAGGTCTTGAAGTTCAGAGTTTTCGATGTGTGGGATTTTAGCATAAAAGTCGTTTGCTAATTTTCCCATAAATTTGGAGAGAGTTGGAATGTTCAAAGACTCTTGGATGTCGCTAATTCTGATGAACCAGGGGGCTCTTACAATTTGGATTTTAATTATTCCAGATTGGAGTCTTTCTAGTTCTAGAAGTCTAGTTTTACATGCTGATGCCCAAACTGGTGAGGCGTAGGTGATTACTGGCCGAAGCATGGTTTTATATAACAGGAGTTTATTTCCAATGTTGAGTGGGGAACGCTTACTAATTAGGTGGCGCAGGGCAGCTTGGGCTCCCTTGAATTTCTCACGAACGTGGGTAGTATGGTGTTTCCATAGTAGTTTTCTGTCAAGTACGACTCCAAGATATTTTGTTGAGTCTTGCCAGTCGAGGGTCGTGTTGTACATTGTTAATTTAGGGTCTTGGGGAATATTTGTTTTATTAGTGAACATGACTGCCGCACTCTTCTCGACATTTATTTGAATCTTCCAGTTGGAGAGCCATTCCTCGAGGATCTGGATATGGTCTTGGAGGTTTTTAGTGGCTGTGACCAGTTTTTTGTCGCTGGCCATTATTGCAGTGTCATCTGCAAATAGGGCAATTTTAGTATTTAATTGTTGGGGGATATCATTAATGAATATGTTGAAGAGCAAGGGTCCAAGGACAGAACCTTGGGGAGTCCCTGCTCTAGCGATCCTGATAGTGGATAGAGTTTTCTTAACAGAAACTGCAAAAGTTCTGTCATTGAGGTACATAGGCGTAAAGTTGTCAAAATTTTTGGGGGGGCCCAAAATTTAACTTTTAACTGAAGAAAATTGCGTATTTTTTTTTGGGGGGGGGGGTAAATATAATTGAAATCCGAAAATTTATGGTACTGTAATTTTCCCTTTGTCATGATTTTCTAGTTTGTCCATTCAATTAGATTTATGGCCAAATTCAGTGGCGTAGGAACTTTTTTTTTTCAGGGGGGGCTGAATTTTTTTTTTTCAATATATATATTGTTATACAATATAAAATAGTAAGGAGTTGTGAGCTATTAAACAATTAAAAAACAATCAATGGTTTAAATTTTTACTTGTTAAATGTTTTGTTTTGCTTGTTAAACGTTTTTGTTTTGACAGCTTTAGAACATATATTAACCAGCAGGGGTGCCCACAGGGGGGGATCATGGCGCAAGGTGCGCCATCAAAATTTTTGGGGGGGATTTTTTTACATGGCTTTTTTATTATTATTTTTAAGGGGGAAATTTTTTGAGCAAAAAATTATTTAATAAGTATAATACATTATATAATGTGCCTTCAATCACTGGAATTTCCAGCGATTTCGAGAAATGCCTCTTCGGCACATTAGCTGATGACATTGTAAAAAAAAAATTATGTACACGTTTATTGATCTTTATCCGGTTCAAACATTCAGAATACACTTCAGTGCTAAGATTGAAATTAAAAAACGGTGTGAGGCAATAAATTTTCCATTAGAAAGAATGTATAAATAATAATAAATATGAAGAGTGCTATAAACTCAGAACCTGGATTCCCATTTCATACCCTTATATCATAAATTACGAGTACATTACAAAACATCTAAGCAATTGCTTTGATAAATATGAAGGTCAATTTGTTGATTCTATTTTTATGCTGATTCGATTCACTAGCTGAGCAACTATTAAAACACTTCCAATGTTCATACTACACTTTGGAAAAGAAAACGCTGACTACAACACATTTTACTTTTCCGTATATGTAAAGCATATGTTTTTTTAAAAAATGCAATGAAGCAGACTGTCTCCTCATCTCAATAACACGTATAACATAAATTACGATTTTTATATACAACTCCACTAGAAACTAATTACTTTCATACGTTTGTTTACTAGTAAGTGTAGACGATTTTACAGTATTTGGGTTTCGTCTTTTCAGTCGAATCAGTTTTAATATCTTCAATGGTGTTACAGCAATAGAACAGATAATATATTTCAGTCAACAAGAATGCTTGGTTTTTCTGAACTTACTGTTGAAATGTGGAGTAAAGTTATAATTATTTAAATTGTAAAAAAGAAAAACCTTAATGAAAAGTATTTTCTGAGTTTGAGAAACTGTAGTGGTAAGTGGATAAATATTATACGGCATTTTTAAATTAAAGTTTAATTTTATAAGGTTTCTGAAAATTCGATGAAATGAAGTTTTGCATTTAATAGTCATAATTAATAGGTATATCCAAATATAAGAATGGCCTCCCTTAGCAGATCCGGGGTCCCTTGAACCAGATTTTAAGGTTGTTATTTTTACAGCAAGACCAGTTTTGCACCATTTTTACATGAATAGAGTGAAAAAGCGCATTGTATAAATTTTTCTGTAGCAATGGCAGAACTTTTTTTTGCTTTTAAATAATTTTTTAATTGTTCCCTAAAATATTTTAATTAAAATTCGTAACAAAGCATTCTAATTTAATTAAAATATGCAACAAAAAGAAATACGAAGGAGAAATAAGTCGGAGTAAGAATGTCATTACAGCAGTTTGTATTGATTGGTTGCCAACATAAGGAAAATAAACAAGCTGTTTCGTCTGACGCCACAGTCTCTCTCTCCCCCCCCCCCCCTGCCGTCTCGTATATTTGCTTTATATCATGATTTTATACGCATGAGAACCTATTTCCTATTAAACGAAGCCAAATCTATGTCGTGTGCTATTCGACACGTGTCGAAATGGAACCTTATCATATTTCTATCCTGATTTCCCATGCAAACGATTTTAAGACGTTTCACGTTAAACACCAATTTTCTGATTTTTTTTAAAGAAATTGTTTCCTTGTCAACGCGGGGCCCCACATAAAGCAGCGGCACCTGTGGCCCACCCCTAATAGTGACCCTGCTTATATAAATGCGTTTGTTGAAAACGAATATGCAACCAGGAGATTATCGTAGTTTCTAAAAGTTGCTGGTCTGGTACATGTTCATGTTCAATAAAAAAAAAAGTTAGAGATAGAAAAGGGGAGTGAATTTACATAATGTAATTAAGATGGGGGGGGGGGGACAATACAAGGGAGGGGGATCTGAAATTTTTTGGGGGGATTTGCGCCATTGGGTTTGGGGGGGATGGGCACCCCTGTTAACCAGGAAAAGTTTTATATTAATTTCAAATGTCCGTATTGTACGCTAAAATGTGAATTTTTTCAGATTTGAGGAATTTGTTTCTATTTAACTTTCTTTAACAAACTTTATTTTTCTAAAAGAAGAAATTTCAACTATATAAGCTGTTTAGAAAATAGTGCATGAATCTGATGGTTTACTATTTCAAAAGGAACAAATTATGGGAAATACGATTATAATTTATGAAATGTCCATAAATAATATTTTTTTAATTTAAAAACGTGTTTTTTACATTATTCTTAAAATTACTCTTTAAAGCTTTAGCGTTGTAGACATTTATATAAATACTTGAAATTACGTTTATTTTAGCTGCTTAAATTGATAAATTTATAGGTAGTTTTCAAACTAAACTATTATATTTATGCTTTTCAGACATTTAAAAAAGACGTAATATAAAAAAAATTTAAGTGAGCCAGAGTACTGAGTACAAAAATAAAATTAGATATTATATTGTGAAAACCTATAAATTTGTCATTTTAAATATTACTGAAATGAAATAAACAATAACAAGTATTCTATTGATGCAATAAAATAATTAGCAATTTAGGCTTTATGTAAAAACACATTTTCCTTACACTAATTCTACAATGACATTTCATTTATTATATGTAATTCAAGATTAAAATGAACTTCAACTTGTTTTTAAACATAAGCATATGCTTAGTGTTATTCACTTAGTAGTGAATAACAAAACTAGAGTTACTGCCAATTGATAAGCACAATTACAAAACATTTATCGTTAGAAAAGATGGTATAACTTTTAATTGACTTTTAGAATACAGAAATAATTACTTAACTGACAAAACAGAGGAATATGCTGACAGAAGAAATCTACTACCATTCGTTTGCAAAAAGAAATGCTTCATAAGATTGCTGTCTTTACACAAAAAAAAACAACTTCTAATGCGGTTGTTAGATCTCACCAGGGATTTCTTATTTGTTGCTGTAGCCCTCCCATGACTTCGGCCCCTAGAGGCAAGTTTCAGAAAAGCGTACATACAAAAACTGTCTACACAAGCATACATGGGTCATTCACAATGGATATGGGGGGGGGGGGATCATCAATAAAATCGACTGTAAGGGCGAAGGCCAGTAAATTACAAACAAATGGGGACGAACTATACAATTCGCAGCTTTGGTGGCCATTCACATGCTTTGAAGATGAGCGTACTACCCCCTGGTACTACCCGACATGGCTGGTCGAGTAACCAGATGGCGGTAAGCATTTTACAAACGAAGTACAGCTGTTGACAGGTAATTTTCTGGTGTTTCTCACAAAAGGTGACATATGACTAATGATGTCGTCTTCGATTGGAAACAGTTGAGAAAGGAACTCATTGTCCTCCTGTACCTTTCAAAGCAAATTCCCCCCACTTTCAAACACGTTTAGAATAAATAAGGGGTGCTTCCTTTCGAATGCCTCTTTGTAGGAATTCTCTATTATACGACGGTTTTTTAAGTAATTTTTTTTTAAAAGAATAGTATAATATTAGGGGGGGGGGGGGGACAGGGGCGGCTCGTGCAGTACAGCAAGTACAGCCGGGCTGCACCTAATTTTATTAGCGTATTTTAAAACTAAAATTATATATTTTACTAATTTTATAGGAAGATTAGAATTGGAAAGGAAGACGAAATTTCAAATCTAAGTAAAAAAAAATCTCCGATAAATAGCAAACTTGTTTCCGTAATGCACAAATTCAGGAGAGGAAAAACCCCATTCAATCAAAATTGCAGCCAAAAAGCGAAGTTCGAAATCGGCTGCATCGTTGCCATGGCAACTTTAAGTAGTATGACTTCCCCTACACGCTAAAATGGAGGATGTGACGACACAAACGTAGCGCAAAAGGATTTTTTCAAATTAGCTGTACAAGGGATTTCGATTAAATTATTGGTTCGTTGCTGAATCGGCTAGGCGGGGTGGAGGAAAACGATAATTTCGAAGAATCTCTCCGAACGGAAATATTTTTTTCGATAAGTTTGCACGTGTGTTGTTGTTTCTTTACTTAAATTAATATTTAAATTGACCGATTCGCAAGTTTGATAGGAGGATTGATTTAATTTTCAAAAAATAATTAAGTGTTTTCCATTATTTTTACATGTTATCTTTCATAAAAGTTGAAAGGAAACTTTGGTTTGAGTAATAAATTTTAAAGAATGTCCGTTCGTGTATGGTTGTGAAAAAGGCGAGGGGGGGGGGAGTTACATGTTTTCGGCTGCACTAACATTTTTGACCACGGGCCGCCACTGAGGGGGGGGGGGCTGGGCCCCTTTAAAATAATTCCTGGAGGGGGGGGGGGGCTCGAGCACCCCCAGGAATTATTTTGAAGGGGCTCAGGGTATTGCATTTCAATTAACACAAAAAGCTTAAGTTTTTAAGAGTAATTAATGAAATGCAAGTTACCTGTTAATAAACTTGCTATAGTTGCATTGCGGCAAAGCATTTAAACGAACCAGTATTTTCAACAAGCATCCAAATGAAGATTTTGACATTTACACTGCAGTACAACAAGCACAATAGGAAAAGTCCTAGACGGGAATCCACTATTAGCCGACACTCACGGCTACTGAAGAAGCCCAGCAGGCCTTTCTGAAGAGTATCCCTAAAGTCTGTTTCAGATAGTTGCATAAATATCGACCCCTGGCCACCCAAAAAAGGGGTGTGGCCAGTATTCACTAGAGGGCATACTATCCTCCCCCCCCCCCTAATACACCGCCTATTTCTTCCCATTCTTCCACGTAGACACTGGTTCTAGCCTATGCTTCTGTTGAAAACAGAGATAAGAGAATTCTGTAGTTGCTAGGAAAGGTTGATGGTACATGTTGAAGATTGAAAAAAGAAAGTTTTTTTTTTTTTTTTTGCAAAATATAAGTTAGAATTTTTGAATTATTGGGGGGGCTTAGCCGGGTTTTCAAATTATTGGGGGGGCTCGGGCCCATGGGCCCAATACAAGTTTACGCCTATGTTGAGGTATGAATTAATAAGGTGGGTAAAGTTTGTAGGAATGTCAAGAGTGATGAATTTATGTATAAGTCCTTTGATCCACACTCGATCAAAGGCTTTGGCTATATCGAGAAAGAGTGCAGCTGTGCATTCTTTTTTCCTGAGGTTGGTAGATATGAAATCTGTTACTCGGAGAAGCTGATGGGTGGTGGATAATTCTCTCATGAATCCGAATTGCTGCGGTATGAGTTTGTTGTGAGAAGTTAAGAATTTTAGAATTCTGTCACGAATAGTCCTTTCGGCTAGTTTGCCTAGGACTGGTAATATAGAGATGGGTCGATATGATGAAGGCACTTTTGCGTCTTTTCCCGGTTTCTGGATAGGTATTATCTTTGCGTTCTTCCACGGTGTTGGGAAGTAGTTTAAGTTAAACATGGAATTTAAGAGTAGGACGAAATAATTGATGATATTTACTGGGAGTTTTTTCACCATCTTATTGGTGACTCCCTCCTTGCCAGGGGCCTTTTTGATCTTTAGATTTTTAATTGCTTCGGTGATTTCATTTGATTTGACAGGTTCAGGGTTACTATCTGACGATGTAAGGAGGAAAGTCTCAACAGAGTTTGAAATATCAGCATCAAATTGGGGGTTCACTGTCGGGTTATCTGTGAATTGTTGTTCGTAGCTGTCTGCTAGGACA
Source organism: Troglohyphantes excavatus (assembly GCA_963932185.1). Classification (NCBI taxonomy): domain Eukaryota; kingdom Metazoa; phylum Arthropoda; class Arachnida; order Araneae; family Linyphiidae; genus Troglohyphantes; species Troglohyphantes excavatus. Next base: position 8,341,846 of record OZ010671.1, read on the forward strand.
TTTGCCTTGTCTAAGTCAGTCAATGCAACTGAGTTCCCAGTTGCAAGTGGTGGGATGGGTTTGGAGTTTCCTTTGAAATATCTGGTTGCTCTCCAGATTGTGCCATCTTCTGCCTCAAGAGAACGGAGGTGGTCATTCCAATTGTTTTGGATGATTTTATTGGTTTCTTTTTTGAGTTCATTTTGAAGTTTGTACATAAGTTTACGATCCAAAGGGTCTCTATCTCTCTGCCATTTACGTCTGGCTTGGTTTTTCCTTCTGATGAGATTTGTAACATGTGAGGGGATATGGATCTCGTTTGTACGGAGAGTTTCTTTTGAGGAATTTGCATGTGCAAGTAAGATTGTATTTGTAAGTTTATTGACTTCTTTATCAAGTTCATTTGGTGAGGTAGGTGGTCTTATGGGGAGAGTATAATTAGAGAGCTCGTTTTCAAATGACTCCCAGTTGGTTTGGTAGTACATGCCAATCTTATTTTTGGGAATGTCTACGTTAAATATGAGAGAAACCGGGTTATGGTCCGAGCTTAGCTCGGCCATCGATTTAATAGAGTAGTTATATGGCATGTCCCTAATTAGGGCTATGTCTATAGTGGAGTATGAGTTTGTTGCAAAACGAGTTGGGGTGTCTGGAGCCGCTATCTCAAAACAGTTAATGTCAGCAAAGGTTTCAAGTTTTTGACCTGTTGCATTTTCATTGTGATTCCATCTATGAGTTTTGGCATTTAGGTCTCCGAAGAGCACCAAGGAATTATCTATTTTCTGTAGGGATATTAGTTCATTATAAAATGAGTTTGTTGGCCTGTTACGAATATAGAGAGATGCAACTGTGAATTTTGTGAAGCCCTTTGGATTGATCGTTACTATTGTAGATTCAATATTATCTAGTAGAGGGGAAGGGACCCTGTATGCTGGAATATTGGCTTTTATAAAAATAGCTGTACCTATTTTATGTATAGGTACAGTAGGAGTTGCGTCTATTCTGTCATCCCTGATGCAATTATAGTTCGGGATACTGACTCTGTTTGATGGGTTCAATTTAGTTTCCTGTATGAGGATAACGTCAGGGTGTTGTCTGGAAACAAGTTCCCTTAGCTCTCCGATTTTATTGGAGAGTCCGTTAGCATTCCACGATATGATTGTGAATTTATTAATTGTTGGTGGGTTTGCACACATTAAAGGGTGATTTGCTGGCTCATTTTAGTGACGCTCTCAGTAAGAGAAGCGACCTTTTCCGTGAGTGCATGTATTTGCGTCATCATATTAAAAAACATTTCATTCGTGACCACAAATGGCTGTTCAGTTGGGCTTGTAGTTGGGTTTAATTCCGGGTTGGTAATAGGATTAACGATAGGTTGTCCGCCAGCGGCTCTCGTTTGTGAAAGTTTTGATGAAGATCGTCTAATTAAAGACATTACTCCGGTGTGATCACTGGAAACATGAAGAGAAAGTTCCGGTAATAATGTTACTTGAAATAGATATTACACACATAATAAACGAAGAAAAAAGCAGCACACTCGATTTTCCATTCGTAGGGGCGGGGCCTATTCCGCTGCGTCTTCCGATTGGCGGGGAGAGGTGACCTCCTCCTTAATATAGGCAAAATACTCGAGGAGCACTTGCAACTTAGACAGCGGCTCGGCACGTTCTTGGAGTCGCAGGATTAATCCTTTAATCCCTTCGGTTCCCGAGAAGATCAGAGCCACTTCTTTGAAAAGTTCCATGATAATGGCAACATCGCCCATAGAATTAACATATTTAAGTTCAGGTGGGGGAGAAAATTTCACTGAAGCACAATTTGGAGTATTCTTATTTACATGTTTTTTCTTTTTCTTGGTGTTGACTTTGGCCGAACGAGTTCGATTAAATTTACAGTTTTTAGGGAAATCCACACATTTTCGGCTTGAGGCAAGATGCCCGTCCTTCCCGCAGTTAATGCACTTTGGAACAACATGTCCCTCAGTACAATCACGAGTCTGATGGTCCGAGCCACCGCATTTCAAGCATCTTGTCTGCATAAAACAGTTTACGGCAATATGGTGAAAGTTATTGCAATTAAAACATTGCGATGGCCCCTTTCGGCATCTGTAGGGTTCGACTCTAACGTCGAGTTTCAACAGCTCTCGAATTTTCAGAATTTTGTTACATCCCGTAACTTTAGGCATTTCTACCAAGAAAATTGGTCGAGAGGTCGATTTGATACTGCGTTTTAGTTTAGAAACCTTTGCAATATTATAACCCAATGCAGTTATTTCATTCAGCAAGCAATCAATATCCGTAACAAGAGGAAGTCCTTTGACTACGACTTTGAACGGTTTCTCACTCGCTGAAGGCACTATGAAGAAATCTTGATTTTCAGTTTGAAGGTGTGACATAATGGCAAAAAGTGTACTCTCTAGATCTGGCGAGATTTTAACAAATTTACCTTGGTTTGAGGTCTTGAATTTTCCACCAAGCTTGGTCTTTAACCCATTAAGTATTGACGCAAAGTTCGGTGTAGTTTTCAAGAAGATTGTCCCAGGTTTTGGTTCTTGTAGGGTGTTGTGTTCTGTGTTTGGGGTGGTCTCAGATCCGCTGACTTCCATCTCCTCAGCACTTGCTTCGGGTAGATTTCGATCGTCAGGAGTCTGTTTTGGCTCATGCGAAGATAGATTGATAGTTCCCATTGTGGGTTTGATGGTAGTTATTTGATTGGCTTCTATTATTTGGATAGTACTCATTTCGGGGTTGTTGATAGTTGTTTCTGTTGTAGTAGTTGTTTTGGTTTCTGGGTCTATTTTGGTTGTTATATTGCTTTTCCTCAATTTTGGGAAAGCTTTGCAGCCGCGATATGACGCTGGGTGATTTAACCCGCAATTACAGCACGTAGCTGGAGTTTCCCTGGATTTTGTACATTCCGACGATGTATGTTCGCTGGACGCGCATTTTACACATCTCGGGTGGATGTTGCAACCTTCGCTACCATGATTAAAACCCTGGCACTTATAACACTGGTTTACGCGCCAGGGTCGTAGGAATTTGGTTACTTCTACTGTCAAGTACATGAATTCATTGATGTTATAAATATCATGTTGTTTCCCATTGTCCCTAAGCTGGATTTGGAATATTGGCAGTGGGCGTCTGTCTCTATTGCTTGTCAGACGGGCCACTTTTTCTACAGAAAAACCTAAGTCAGTTAATTCTGTTATGATTTTGTCTGGGTCAGTCCCCCAGGGAATCCCCTTCATCACTACTTTTAGTGGATGTTGCGATCTGGGTGTAAGTACAAAAAAGTCTATCCCCGCAGATTTAAGTGTAACAGAAACTGACAACAGTTTGTCCTAGGTAGTGCGTTGGAAGGCGAATATAATGTTGGGATTTATTTAAAGAAATGTATCGTCTAAATCTAAGGACGTAATTTTACCACTATATAGGAGTTTTGTTAGGCCTCATCTTGAATATGCAGTACAATTCTGGGCACCTTATCTTAAAAAGGATATTGATTTATTAGAACGGGTTCAACATAGAACTACGAAAATGATTCAGGGTAGTTCGGGAATGAATTATGGAGAGAGGCTTAGAACTCTAACGGTTATATTCACAATCGCAGATAACCCACGGTTTACATGCGAATCGGGAGGTAAACCTAAGATTAGAATGAAACCCTATTCACAAGACCGGTTTTCGCCAAATTGGCGGAATATCTACAGGAAACTAAACTTTGGTTTATACCACCAATATTGGCAGTATAAACCATGGTTTTAGTTCTAAACAAAATGGCCGCTTATACGATCGCTCTGTTAGGCTTAAAATATATTGTTAAAAATCTAGTTAGAGACAAATATTTCTCAAATAAGTACTTAAGTCGGAACTTTTTATGCATTGAACACTCATCCATTCCAATTGCGGCGAGAGCCCACGTCGGTCATGTCGACGACTTGCTCCGCTAATTAAGGGGAAATTCTTATTTTAAACTTTCGATTTCTATCTGTTCGAGCCCCATTCTGAGTGGACCATGGCAGATGATAACGAATATACTACTTTCTATAGTACTATTGATAATAGCGCTATCACCATTTCTAACAAAGATCCAGTGCCTGAATTTGAATGGTTTGTGCCCATCTTTGATGATCCCTACCACGTTGAATACATGGCATTGTTGGACAAATTCACCAAGGACTGGCCTCAACTCAACAGCTCCGACCGTCTAGCGAAGGAGAAAGAACTCCGGGCTATGGAAGAAGTCTGCAGAGATTTGGAGGATCAGGTTCTGGTGAACAAGAACAAGCAGGACACCTGTGCTGCTCCTGTGGAAAACCCAAAGCCCAAATTTGTAAAACCTAAGGGTAAAAAAGCCAAAAATAAAAGCAAGCGTCAGACGAAACCACCCTTTGTGGAGGCCAAGTCCGACGCAAAGATTAAGGAACAAGAACTGGAACCCCTTGCGGAACCATCTTTGTGTCCACAGATATCTAACGAACAATCATCACTCGACCTCGACTCATCTGAGGAAAAGGCGATGGTGGTTGATGACAACACTAACGTAAATCTAATAGAATGCAACTCTAACATGGACATCGGAGAACAGGTGAGTTCTGTGCCACCCCCTCCTATCTTTGTTAAAAGTGACTCTAATTCTCTCACGCATCTCAAGGAACTTAATAAACTCTCTAACGGAAAACTTAAATGTGAAAAATCTGGGAGTAACTTAAAAATTAATGTTGAAAATGCTGAATTTCTAAAATTAATCATGGATTATCTAAAATCAGTTAACTGTGGGTTTTTTACCTATACTGATAAAAATGCTCTCCCACTCAAAGTGGTTATTAAAGGTCTACCTGCGGAGTTCTCTCCTGAAGAAGTTAAAGATGACCTAATCAAATTAGGATTCCCAGTCATTAAAATTACCCAATTTCGGAAGAGACCGAGCAAAGCGCCGATTGGTGTTTTCTTGATCGAACTCCCTAACAACACTGAATTTGATAATATATTTCAAGTTAATAGCCTGTGCTTTTTCTCAATTAAATGTGAACCCTACAAACCTAAATTTAAAGTTATGCAATGCTATAATTGCAATCATTTTGGACATTCGTCTATGAATTGCTCTATGCCAACTCGTTGCCTCAAGTGTGGCGAAAATCACGAAACACGCTGCTGCGAATTAAAGTGGTTGGAACATCCCGAATGTATCAATTGTGGCACAGTGGGACACGTCGCCTCTTGGCGGCAATGCCCCGCGTTTCCAAAACAAAAGGCTGACAAAAAGAAAGTGATTAAAGAAAAAGAAAATGTGGTGCAGGAGAAAATTCAAAAAACGCAAAAGAGTCGTCTTGAAAACTCCCATACCAAAAATTCAATTTCTGCTGTCCCCAAAGATCAAGCTTCGTCCCAGTTTCAGGCGATCAAAGATTTCGAACCGCTTCTGGAACTTATGCATGAACTTAAAGGACTCTTTCAAGGCAGTGAGGGAATTTTGTATTTAACCAAAGCGCTAAAGGAACAGCCCAGTGTTGAAAACAGGATGAAAGCCCTCATCAACTTCTTTGCCTGTGAGGAAGCACTGGTGCACCCCCCGGGATGCGCTAGTTCTCCCCAGCAGTAAAGAAAAACTCTCTCTCAACTACTTTCAGCCTGCGGAAGCATACGGCGCACTCCCCTGGGATGCTCCATAAGCCCCGCCCACCATCAATGTGCTCTCTCTTTCTAATGTGCGAAGGCACTGGACGCACCAGCAACAGGATGTTCGGGCGCCAGACCGTCTACAAGCCATGATTTCTCTCCCCTCCAATCAGGAGGAAGCATGCTCTACCAACAGCCAATCGGATAGACTCTCATCTTATTGTGACTTTTTACATCTGTGCACGAGCCTTGTTACTCCGCTCGCGGAGTGATCTGGAACTCTTTGAATTTTAGGCCATTTTCTCTCCCCTCCAATGAGGATTGAGACAACTTTATATTGGACCAATCACGTTATTTTCAACGAACTAATGTGCTCTCTCAGCTCCCTTTCGGTGCCCTGCTTCAGGACTTATGCTTATGCCATTCCAAGCCCCCCTCCCTCGGCGGATGTGGTTTCTCAGTGGAACTCTGTGTGTGATTCGGAATTTGCAAGTGTGTGTGTGCTGTGTTGTCCTGTGTCGTCCTTTTCAAGTGCATTAACATTCAAGTAAATCATTCATGATGAGATAACTTTATGGATATGGGTTAAAGACGCTTCGCGTCTAGGTACCAAGTCAACTAAATTCCTTGACAAATTCCTTGCATTGAACACTAAAAATTGCCCATACGAACTAATTCAGTGTACTTTTTATTAAAATCGATGCGATATAAATGTTGTCGCTACGAGATACCCGGATGGATAGATCTGTTCTTCGAGTACCTATTTATCGTAGGTTTTGTGGTGAAGTGGTTCTCTCTCTCGTTTGTTTAATAAATGTTGAAGTACTATAAACCGAATCACAAAAATTGCTCCGGTATGAGACTGGAAAGAAGGAGGGATAATAGGAAGGAGGCCATAGTACATTGAAATTGGTGCAACAAACAATTACATTTTAGTTTCGAATTCTACTTTTTGTCTTGCTTGCAACAAAAAATTAATACCTAGATTTATCAATTAAAATTAGTTTTAGAAGGACCAAAAGGAAGTTTTGAGGGGCCAAAACCACAAGTTTACCAATTATCTTTTATTTTAGCAAGGTGGGGCAGTTTTCGGTTTTGGTGCGCAACAAGCAATATTACATCGTCAGTTTTCGAATTCTATATTTTTCCCTGCATCAACCCAATTACATTGATTTATCAATTAAAATCAGTTTTAGAAGGACCAAAAGGTTGTTAGGAGGTGCTAAAATCATAAGTTTACTTATTTTTAAAGCCAATTATCTAGGATTTTAGCAAGGTGGAGCAGTTTTCGGATTTGGTGCAACAAACAATATTGCATCGTCAGTTTTCGAATTCCAATCATTTCCCTGCATCAACCCAATTACATTGATTTATCAATTAAAATCAGTCAGACAGATGAAAAGGCAGTCAATAGAGGCTAGACAATAAAGAAGTTTATCTATTTTTAAAGCCATCAAGATGGTAAAAAGCCTCGAATAATACTATGATTTTAGCAAGGAATTTTATTTTAGAACGGGACATTAATTCTGAACTTTCATTAGAAAAGGAACTTTCATTATTTAAATGTATATGTGCTTGTATTCATGTATTTAAAAATATTTTTTCATAGATTCGTCGATTCACATTTTTTGTTCATTTTCCAAAACAGAAATCTCTGAATGTAAACAATTGACACGTGTGCATTGTCGACCAATGAAAGAAGTCGTTATATTTTTCAAAGGCATAACCTCGGAGTAACCACGGTGTACAAATTCCCCAGTCGAGCGGAGGCTGTGAATAAGGTTCCGACGAAATCCCCCGATTTCCTTCAATCCTCGGTTTTCGTAATTCACGGTTAATCGCCGGATTTGTCAGAACTTGTGAATAAGAGGGTAAATGTGTATACACTCGAGGAGAGAAGGATTAGAGGGGACCTTATTCAGTTATTCAAATTTATCAAATTGGGTGATGTGGAGGGATTGGAATTTAATATTGCCAATGTGAGGCCATGGATTCAAATTATACCAATCACAGCTTAATCGGGACGTTAGAAAGTATTATTTTTTTAATAGGGTTATAGACAAATAGAACAGTTTGCCTGAGTATGTTGTTAATTCTTCAGGAGTGGGTAGTTTTAAAAAGCAATTGGATTGGGGAATCGTGAGGATGGTTGACTGACAGGACCAACCATGCTAGGCCTAGAGCCTATAGTTGGTCGACGTTATTTGTATGTAAAATAATACTTCATTTTAAAATCGTTAGCCTATATGTACAAGGTGGGGGTAAAGTAAGTTTCCCTGTTTAGAGGTAACTGCAGATGAAAATAATGAAAGAAATTACACTACATTTTATATTTCGGATATTGAAGGCATGGGCAGATTTGCGTAAAAGAAAATAGAACCAAAAATCACGAATAGGGAGAATTTTGGACCCCAAAATTGCTTATACAGCTAAATAAAAGTTGAAACAAGAAATTTCCCAACTTAACGATTCGAAATTCCCAATTCAACAGTGCTGAAAATTTCCAGTTCCAACTTATCGCCATTTTTCATCTTATTTTTATATGTATTAGGTAATATTAAACGGTTCTCTCACAAGCATTGATTTGTTGCACCCATATTGCAATGCAGTGTATGTCCTGAGGTCTAATTTAAATGTAATCTTACAAGTTGAGCAATTTCTAATCTTTCCCCACTAATAATATTCATTTGCTAATAATACTAACTTTCTTCTGGTATAAAGTTTCCCAACTCACTCGGGGAGTTTTAGAAGTTAAAATTCCCAACTTTCAGGGTTTCCAGATTTTTTTTAGGGGGGGGGGGAGCGTGCGACGGGCCTGCCCTCAAATGTTCTTTTGCCCTGGGCCTCTAAACTTATAAGTCGGTCCCTGCCAGCTACGCGGTTCCAAAAAGCTAGCTTGGTACTATGACCTGGTCTCCGGACAAGAGCACCTGAAGGTGAATTTGACCTTTAAAAAAGCGCCATGATTGTTTTTTCATACAATCGCACTTCGAATGTGGAAATCTCAGTTTTGGTTTGCTAACGGTATAGTGAACTTCGATCTGTTATCTTACGCACACAGGTCATTTTAGTTAGATCACACTCCCGCAATCTTATCAGTTCCATGGGCATTTTCTATTTTAACTCAATCCCTAACAAGCTAAAAGGTGACGTTTTTGTACGGCCTTATCAGCTAATCGCTCGCTTTATCGGAACCAAACTCCTGTTCGAACAACATTGAATTTTTAAGCAAATGTTTTCTCATTTTTTTTTTATTTGGATTTTTTTTTCCTAAATAAGCTTCGGCAAAAACATGTTTTTATGGACATTTAGTGATAAGAGATTAATTGAATTTGTAATTTTTTTTTGTCGCTTATCATCGCCAATTTGGATATTGGTCATTTTTCCTATGCGGGCCTCCAGTTGCCCAGTGGGTAAAGGCGTTTAGCTGGTAATCAGAGGATTGCGAGTTCGAGCCAGTGCGGTGGACTTGACAAAGAAAAGTAAAAAGAAGTGATCTTGTGATAGGAGAGTTGCCAGCTTTGCTACAAAAATACTAGAATGTCGCCCAGAACATCCAACAAATTATACTAGGCGTGTATACGGGACTGGTGCACGATACATCTGATTGGGGTCCAATGTCCTGACGCCTATTGAGGTTGCGTCGGGTGCCAGCTCAGGTGTTGTCCTCGTCAAAATACAAACAAGGCAGTGTTCCTTGGTCTTTCCTTCGCCGATGGGTCTATAGCCCCGAGGTACCGTCGTCGGCTAGCAATCAGAGGGTTGCGAGTACGAATATGGCTGATACAAGACCCTTTACAAAAATGTTAACGTGCGTAAAAGAACATGTAAATGTAAGTTATAGTGAAATTTCCAGTGGCCAAACTCCAGTTCGAAGCGGTTTTTAAGAATAGAAGACCCTAAATGATAATTAAATACTAAAAAAGACCTAAAATCCATGGTGAATTGCATATAGAAAAAACATGGTAAAAGAAAATATAACTATCACAAAAATAAAATTTTGTACATGCAAATAACTAGTTTTAGACAATCAAAGCTTTTTTTATCAAAACTTTGATGCATTTGTTTTTTCTTGTAAAGTTTTGCTTTTTTGGGGTTAGGGCCTTCTTTTTTATAAGGGCAATATAGTGGACGTTTTTTTTTTAATTGGAAGACGCAATAGAGGATTGAACATTTTTCGACTTGGACGTACCAAAATACTCTCCCCTCTTCGCTTCGAGAGATATCCAAGATAAGGATGTCTATCTCTTGGAATCGTCTCACGTCCTTCGAACTGTTCTAATATTATTGACAGCCGGCATTTTTTTTTTCTTGTCTTTTACGATTTTAAGGAATAAAGAATGAGGTCAGGTTTCCTCTTCTCTTCAGTTTTGTAGAAAGCTGGAAATAACAATTCGTCGGAAAATCCGACGAGCGTTCCCGTTTAGTGTAAATTGAGGTCACAACTCCTAGGTCTGTATATTGCTGTATGTCTATGAGAAATGAGTTTTTCTCTGGACCCTTTATATCTTAATCCTTTGCGGACGAGAGTGGTGACTCTCAGGCACTATTTGGTTTGATGCGTCAACTCGGGAGGTGACTCTCAAGCACCATTTGGTTTGTTGCGTCAACTCGGGAGGTGACTCTCAAGCGCCGTTTGATGCGTCAACTCGAGAGGTGACTCCCAAGCACCACTTGGTTTGATGCGTCAATACGGGAGGTGACTCTCAAGCACCATTTGGTTTGATGCGTCAACTCGGGAGGTGACTCTCAAGCACCATTTGGTTTGATGCCTTAACTCGGGAGGTGACTCTTAAGCAAAATTTGGTTTGATGCGTCAACTCGGCAGGTGACTCCCAAGCACCACTTGGTTTGATGCGTCAATACGGGAGGTGATTCTCAAGCACCATTTGGTTTGATGCGTCAACTCGGGAGGTGACTCTCAAGCACCATTTGGTTTGTTGCGTCAACTCGGGAGGTGACTCTCAAGCGCCGTTTGATGCGTCAACTCGAGAGGTGACTCCCAAGCACCACTTGGTTTGATGCGTCAATACGGGAGGTGACTCTCAAGCACCATTTGGTTTGATGCGTCAACTCGGGAGGTGACTCTCAAGCACCATTTGGTTTGATGCCTTAACTCGGGAGGTGACTCTTAAGCACCATTTGGTTTGATGCGTCAACTCGGCAGGTGACTCCCAAGCACCACTTGGTTTGATGCGTCAATACGGGAGGTGACTCTCAAGCACCATTTGGTTTGATGCGTCAACTCGGGAGGTGACTCTCAAGCACCATTTGGTTTGTTGCGTCAACTCGGGAGGTGACTCTCAAGCGCCGTTTGATGCGTCAACTCGAGAGGTGACTCCCAAGCACCACTTGGTTTGATGCGTCAATACGGGAGGTGACTCTCAAGCACCATTTGGTTTGATGCGTCAACTCGGGAGGTGACTCTCAAGCACCATTTGGTTTGTTGCGTCAACTCGGGAGGTGACTCTCAGGCACTATTTGGTTTGATGCGTCAATACGGGAGGTGACTCTCAGGCACTATTTGGTTTGATGCGTCAACTCGGGAGGTGACTCTCAAGCACCATTTGGTTTGTTGCGTCAACTCGGGAGGTGACTCTCAAGCACCACTTGGTTTGATGCGTCAATACGGGAGGTGACTCTCAGGCACTATTTGGTTTGATGCGTCAACTCGGGGGGTGACACTCAAGCACCATTTGGTTTGATGCATGAACTCGAGAGGTGACTCTCAAGCACCATTTGGTTTGATACGTGAACTCGAGAGGTGACTCTCAAGCACCATTTGGCTTGATGCGTCAACTCGGGAGGTGACACTCAAGCTCCATTTGATTTGATGCGTCAACTCGGGGGGTGACACTCAAGCACCATTTGATTTGATGCGTGAACTCGAGAGGTGACTCTCAAGCACCATTTGGTTTGATGCGTTAACTCGGGAGGTGACTCTCAGGCACCACTTGGTTTGATGCGTTAACTCGGGAGGTGACTCTCAAGCACCATTTGGTTTGATGCGTTAACTCGAGAGGTGACTCTCAAGCACCATTTGGTTTGATGTGTCAACTCGGGAGGTGACTCTCAAGCACCATTTGGTTTGATGCGTCAACTCGGGAGGTGACTCTCGAGCACCATTTGGTTTGCTGCGTCAACTCGGGAGGTGATACTCGAGCACCATTTGGTTTTATGCGTCAACTCGGAAGGTGACTCTCGAGCACCATTTGGTTTGATACGTTAACTCGAGAGGTGACTCTCAAGCACCATTTGGTTTGATACGTGAACTCGGGAGGTGACTCTCAAGCACCATTTGGTTTGATGGGTCAACACTCGAGAGTTGATTCTCAGATCCACTTGGTTTGATGGGTCTTCTCGGGAGGTGACTCTCAAGCACCATTTGGTTTGATGGGTCAACACTCGAGAGTTGATTCTCAGATCCACTTGGTTTGATGGGTCTTCTCGGGAGGTGACTCTCAAGCACCATTTGGTTTGATGCGTTAACTCGAGAGGTGACTCTCAGGCACCACTTGGTTTGATGCGTCCACTAGTTACAGGTGACACTCCCCCACCCACGCGGTACAAAGGAAAGATGGGAGAATGGATTACAACATGTTCGAAACGTCGCGATTTCCTCTACACGTTGGTATGTCATTCATTCCCATTAACTAAGGTACTAGCTTCCAATATTAGCAAAATATATGCCAATGATTGCCCCACCCAAGAAACAATCCTAGGTTCGCCCCTGCGTTGCTGCAACTATAAATTCAGGCACGTATGTAAGGGGGTGGTTCAGGGAGTTCAAACCCCTCCCATTAAGATTTCTTGTTCATTAATGAGGGAAAACCATGTATTTTCCGGAGTCTTACTTCGGAAAATAGTTTTTAAAAGGCGTCAAAAACATGTTTTGAGGTCATTTTTATCTCAAACTTAGCCTAACATGACGCCATCGTGTTTCATTATTTAGTATTAGGATTTCGACTACAAAGGGTAAATATTGTCAAACTGGGCGTTATAAACAAGATGCTCCAAACATATATTATTCTAAACAAGGGTTCTCAAAATTTAAATTTGTTCTCTAATTTCCTAATTAAGAGTGATATTTACTAATTTTAAAAATAGGTAATGACTGATATTGGTAACGATTCCATGAAAACTAAATGATGTTGCTGTTTCGATATTTATCTGCCAATGTATTCCTGTGTACTTAAATAAAAATTAATAAGTTTTGAAGGAAATGGGGGTGGGGAGTTTTGAATTTTTTGGGGGGACGGGGGGTTGAACCCCTCCCATGAAAAATCTATACGTACGTGCCTGAACTATATTATAGACTATTATCGTCAGAATCACTTTCGGGAAATGCCTAAAAAAAAGCAAATATTACAAGAATTACTGCTAACTTTGACACCAAATTCGTTTATCATAGCTGTATCCTTTCTTCCAAAGAAAAAAACTGACTTCTAAAAACGAAGATTATTTTCTGCAACTTGCGATTAAACGAAAGACGTGAAAAACAATTCGGTCTCATTTTAAACTCGATTCTTGAAATTTAATCGATTCAACCTTGAGCACTCGTCGCCTAGACGTCTGAATGCTTCGTTCGAAATAAGAATAAGATCCCGTCTTAGGACCTAAATAGACAGTTGGGCATCTTCGAAACTAGAAGAAAAAAAAGCTTTTCTTTCTTATCAGCTGATTCCTGACTTCTTCAAAATCCAGACAATTTGGTAAACAGTCTCAGCCGGTGATAGAGGTCCGGCTCTTTTCATAATAAGCCGTTATCTCTTTATTTTAAGTACAATGGTTTCGCGAGTTTTTGTGTGTAAAACCCTTTTAAATGGTAAACAGTGTCCAGTAAATATTTGGAAAGTGCTCGTAAAACAAGGGGCTAAAGTAGAAAATGAATTTCTTGTCATCTAGAAAAAAATTTAGAACGAGGTCGAAGCAGGACTTATTATAACTGACAGTCGTGGCTTAAATGGGCACTCGTAAATTTGTAATGGGCAGCAGGCCCGTCGCACCGGGGGAGGGGAACCCTGAAAGTTGGGAATTTCAACTTCTAAAAACCCCTAGTTGGGAAAATTTATGCCTGAAGAAAGTTAATATTGTTAGCTAGGAAAGATTAGAAATTGTCCAACTTGTAAGATTACATTTAAATTAGACCTCAGAACGGACACTGCATTGGAATAGGGTGCAACAAATCAATGCTTGTGAGATAACTTTTTAATATTAGGATAAATTATATATAAAAAAAAGCTGAAAAATTTCGATAAGTTGGAACTAGAAATTTTTAGCACTGTTGAGTTGGGAATTTCGAATAGTTGAGTTGAGAATTTCGAATCGTTAAGTTGGGAATTTTCTTGTTTCAAGTTATATATAAAAAAGCTAAAAAATTACGATAAGTTGGAACTGGGAATTTTCAGCACTGTTGAGTTGGGAATTTCGAATAGTTGAGTTGAGAATTTCGAATCGTTAGGTTGGGAATTTTCTTGTTTCAACCCCCCTCCCCCTCAAATATCTTTTGTGAAATGGCACTGATAAGCAGTCGTGAAATTTAACAAATTAGAATTATAAAACGAAAAAGTTTCCACACAATTGAATTGATTAAGGAAATCTGAATCTTTGTCATTACTATTTATTATTAAATTTTCTAATTTCCTTAACAGAGGTAGGTTAAACAAAATTCAATGATTGTCATCTATTAGTTCTTTGTCGCTTACGCATGAAGTGGTTTGTTGCTAATGTAGAATTGTATGGTGCGTAAGGTTTGTAGGAATCTAAAATAAAATGTAGCTGAAGCTTTCATTTTCGATTGCTAACTTTGAAATTTGTGATCACAATTGGACAGTCGTGATTTTTTTCAAGGAATTAGGCAGTCGTAAAAGTCTGTCTGAAGAATTGAATTACGCAGTCGCAAAAGTTTTAAAAATTGAATTGGACAATCATAAAATTGCGAAGAATTGAATTAGATAGTCATAAAAGTTTGAAGTATTGGATTGGGCTGTCTCAAAATTGCGAAGAATTTAATTAGATAATCATAAAAGTTTGAAGAATTGAATTGGGCAGTCATAAAAGTTTGAAGAATTGAATTGGACAGTCGTTAATCTGTGAAGAATTGAATTGGGCAGTCGTAAAACTGTGAAGAATTGAATTGGGCAATCGTAAAATTGCGAAGAATTGAATTATATAGTCATAAAAGTTTGAAGAATTGAATTGGGCAGCCATAAAAGTTTGAAGAATTGAATTAGATAGTCATAAAAGTTTGAAGAATTGAATTAGGCAGTCGTAAAACTGTGAAGAATTGAATTGGCCAGTCGTGAATTTTTGAGGAATTGATTTGAGCAGGCATAAAAGTTTGAAGAATTGAATTAATAATCTGCTGTCATCCAGGTATGTCTGTGCTTCACTTCTTGTTGATGACTTGATGGTGCACGATGTTGCTGGGTGTCCTCAGGGTGGGGTTCTGTCACCCATCCTGTGGTACCTGGTTTTTGATTCACTTCTTGAGATATTCTCTCACTGAGGTGTGTCCTGCGATGGTTATGCTGATGATGTTGTCATTATCACAAGGAGCAAATTCATTGATACTATTTGTGACGACGTCATGAATAATGTTCTTTGTGACATTGAAAAGTGGTGCTACCATAAGGATACAATAAGGGTCAATTAATCCTCAGAACACCAACATGGTTCCTTTCACTATAAAGACGGTCCCTCTTAATGTGAATATCAAGTTTTTTTTGGTCAGGTTCTTATTTTATCTAATGAAGTCAAATTTTTGGGAGTTTTCTTTGACAAAAACTTTAATTGGATAAGGCACTCTGAGTTCTGCATTGATAAAGCCTAGATGATCTTTTGGAGCAGCAAAAAGCTATTGGGAAAATTTGGGGTTTAAATCCATTAGTCCTTCATTGGATATATATTATGATAATTTGTCTTACTCTCACTAAGGCTCCGTTGTGTGGTGGTCTCAAGAAATTTCCCAACTTAACGATTCGAAATTCTCAACTATTTAAAATTCCCAACTCAATATAGTGCTGAAAATTCCAACTTATCTACATTTTATATATATATATATATATTGTTAAGTACTACTGCAAGAGTACCGGCGCTGGTTCTAATTAATAATGGACTGTATGGTTTTTCTGTAACAAACGATTTTATTATAGAGAGGTTATTCAAGAGAGCCGGGAAACGGAGAGACGGTGAGTTTGGTCATCCTAGACCCATGCTAAAACGTCCTAATCGTAGGAGCGCAGTCTTCCGAATGAGGGTTTGCCAAAGTGTTTTCAGGAGAAAGAGCGCCAAGCGCGCCAACGAGTGGGAGAAAAGACGCCAATTCCCAACCGTCTCCCGCGTGCCCGACTCTCGCAGTACAACATATATATTAAGTAATATTAAACAGTTCTCTCACAAGCATTGAACTGTTGCACCCACATGTCAATGCCGTGTCCGTTCTAAGTCTAATTTAAATGTAACCCGGCATTGGGGAATCGTGAGGATGATAGATTGATATGACCAACTTTGCTGGTCCTAGAGCCTGTAGTTGGTCGACATTATTTGTATTTGTAATCATACAAGTTGTGCAATTTCTAATCTTCTCTTGTTTACATCCCCCCCCCCCAAACTCCCCCGGGTGGGACGTGCCTGAGTGCAGTCGACTAGAAACAGGCCAGGGAGCAGCTAATTAGTGTCTGTCCTAAATCTCGTCATAAGAGCTGTTAAAGCTCAATCGCTCTGTATTCGTAGAATCGAACTAGGATCTAACAGGAATCGATTCAGGATCGACCTAGGAATCCTCTGATTCCTAGCTGACGCCTTTATCCACTTGGCCACGGAGGCCCCTCTTGAGCCTTGGGAGTTCCAGGACATTCCTATTACGTCTTTGCTGAATTTCGCTTCAGCTATGGGTCTCTTTTCTTTAGTGATCAAGAAATTATTTTCTTTCTAGGGAAGAGTACAATAGATCACCGGTCGCAGTGCTTGCTCCATCTGGAGCCCCCATCCACAAGGCATAACTCATAGAGTAATGATACAAATAGAGGAATAAAAATGCTGATTTCCGTGTGTCCATCATTGAAACCACGTGATATGTAGAAATGCCAATTCATTCATGCGCCAATATTACTTGGCAGGCCTTGGCGACTTTAAGAACTAAACAAGATCGAAGTATTGTAATATGGTTTTGTCTTTAATTTTGTATTTAAATATTGTTTTTTTGAACGAGTGGCACAATTTAAGGGAGTTTAACATTTATATTAAAGAGATTTTTCTTACTTTGTAGTTTTGAAATAATTGCATTACGTTTTTATGTAAAAAATTTACCATAAGCGAAGTTCTTTCAATTGTTATTTTATATACTTCGATAAGAAAATATGAACAACAAAACCTGGTAAATATAAAGAGTTTCGCTTCTTCGAGTATTGAACACAAATAAAATATTTTTGTTTCGTTAATGAAGCGGAAATATTTAGCGCATATTGTTTGAAAATAAGTAAATACGTACATATATGTTAAGAAGTTGAATACGGACAGAACTCCTTATTACCAAAAAAGAAGAAAGTGCGCCAAATTTGAAACTCCTGCAGATGTCTGAACGCCAAATGTGGCAGCGCTATAACCATGTGATGTGGGTTTTTCTTTTCAATGTTGACACCGCGGCCTTACAAGAGTCTGTTATTGATGGCGCTCTCTATTTAATATTACAACTCTCTGGCATAACTAGTGTGGTTACATATTGGAATACCATATATTCTATAGATATACATGTTATAAACATGTTCGGTCCAACGGGTCAGTGAACGCTTCAGCCTTGTGATCGACAGTTCCCAGTCTCTAAATTCCCAACCATACTGTAAACAAAACGTTTCCTCTTCTCTTCACTTCAATTAATTTCTTCGAACACTTATTTTCTAAAAAAGAACATCCACCACTTCCTACACCTCTCACTCAATTCGAACGTCTCTTCACCTGCCTAGTTTTATTATACGAAAATAGAAATAAATAAAAATTAAACGTTATAAAAAAGCAGTGAAGAGATAAAGTATTCCGTACAAAAAAAGAAGAACGAAAAAGAATTAAAATTCTCAAGTGAAACACGAAGAATCCAGGTCGAGCTCGAAAGGAAAAAGAATTAAATAAACAGTGAACTCGCGAATTATCCGACCACCGAAAAACTGCACGAATTGAGTAATTTCTTCGGTGTAGAACTTGGAAATTGGAACGTTCTTTTCCGTAACTGCCGGAATCGTTTGGGAAAAGGAAGAATAGCAGAAAAAGTGAACTTTCCTTTAAAAACAAAATAAAAGCAATCTGTCTTGTTCTGGCTTTCGTGATTATCATGCTAAGTAATTGAAAGACAACTTTGTTGGGAATTAAAAAAAAAATCGAAGAATATATGCATAGTTTTAAATAACTTGTCTGTTTTGAATTATTATATTTGGGCAGATTTTTTGTATCGTGTAAATATTTTTATTTACTATAACTAGCAGAAAATACCAGTTCTTCGCACAGGGTTAAATAAAACTAAGGTCTACAAAATCGAATCAGCGAAAAAGGTTATTATACGGCCAGCGGACACCCAGCCGAGGCAGCACCTAATTTTTCATAAAAATATAAATAATTCGAATACTGTGGAGGGTCGTAGTCACTGATCCCTAACTGTAACTTCTGGATAAGGCAAGGCATTTTAGTGACTTGAAGCCGATATAGAGGCCGCCATGATGTGCCCCACTTTTCTTGATAGCGCAATATTTCGTATATTTTTCATGTTAAAATACGCCGACATATATTACTTTTGGGTAAGTTTTTTCTATTTTCTCTTTAAACCCATTTTAAATGGAATCTGCTATTAAAATAGGAAGTCATTTGCAAGTCAAAGTAGAAGTAGTTAAAAAGCAAGAGCAAAAACTATCTGTTTGGCAATATAAAAATTAATTCTATAAGAAGAAAATATAATATTTATATACATTTAATACTTCTACAATGCTTTGGTAATAAAAAACTCCACTAAATCATTTTAAAAAAAATGTTGGGGCACAGTATGGCAGCTTTCAATTACAGTTAGAGTTCAGTGGTCGTAGTTCGTAGTAATTAGAGTAACTCTAGGTTCGAGGTTCTGTGATATTTACATGGACTTGACAATATTGTAGCGATCTTGTAGTCGCAAGGTTGCCAGAGCTGTTGACATTTTTTATAATTGAACAGGGTAAGCCTGTAGAACAGCTTTCAGATCATCCGTGGCTGTGAAACTAGCGTTTTTTTTATGCTGTAGATATTACCACTTACCTTACATTTTTTTTAATTTGAAATTTCAAGGCGCCAAAGTTTTGTAAACGATTTGCTCCATCATGTGAAAGTTTTTAGAACAAACTGATTCTTTTAGAAAACACGGGTCCTTCCTTCGAGGTATACCCCGAACCGTCGCCAATAGCCCACTATGCAGCTCTAGTGTGACGTTATTAACCAAACCAACCAAACAAACTTTTAGAAAACCAATGCGGAAGTTTCAAGTGACGTATAAATATGATAACTTGTTAGTAGTTTCGATTTCTTCCCTACAGCAGGCAACTTTGCTTTTGTTTGTTGAGTCGCTACGCTTGCAATTATGGGAAAGTTTGTTAATAATATTTGTTTTTCCCAAATAAGTAATATTTTTAGTCTATATGTGAATAAATTTAAATGCAGAAATACTTATATAATATATATACAATTAGAATTACAACGAAATACGGAAAAATACTTTTATTTCAACACACAAAATGCTTCATAAACGATGAGTACAATCTATCTCAGTATATGAAGTAAATATTTTTATATTGTGATATTATTTAACGATGAAAACTTAAAACTATAGTACAGGAACTGAAGTTCCATGCTAATCCTACGGAACTTCTTCGCGTCGCGGATTTTTCTCCATGTTCCGTTGGAACAGCGGTCTTCTTCTTCTCGGCGTGAAACTCCCCCATTGGGTAGGACAATTTGGACTGCTTAACTTGCAAGAAGTTTGTTAGTAAAACTCTTCGAGCATGAATGATGGACTGTAGTAGAGCGAATATGACGTCATCATCGTAATGCAAACATATCAGACCTGATGGCACCAGGCACGTGACTTCCTTTCAAAATTTATGGATGAAAAAACGTTCGCGATTGACTTGTGATTTGGAAATAATGGTAAATGTTTTACTTCATGCAGTACAGGATATTTTTATGAATGAACTAGAAAACATTTATGAATGGAGGACGTAGTAAATCACATGTCTGAGGCCATACATGTTGGCCTCACTTTGATGTTAACGAGATTATAACCTTAGTAGGAGGCTCCGCTAACGCTCCGCCAACCACCGGAGGATTGCTACGCAATCCTCATAGGTTTGCTTCGCAAACCACTTCTTGCTTCGCTCGCTAAAAGGGAGGACACAATAACAATGTGTCCTAGTAACAATACTTTTTTAATTATATTACTAAAAACTTTAAAAGTTAAAATTGTAAATTTAAATTAATATTCATCTTGGCATCAATAAATTTTTTCACCATGTAAATCAATATAAAATCATATAAACTTATTTCTTTTTAACTACAAATGAAAACAATGGTACCACTGGCAAGTCTACCATTATTTATTATTTTCCACGTTATTTTCACACCTTTCCTGAGTTTTATTTAAATTTCTAACAGTATTGGTAGTTTGTTTTGGCCATAATTGACGTTAAGCTTACCATAATCTTGCCTACCAAAAGTGTGTAATTTACTGGGTTAATACGTCATAAAAATGAAGCTCATAGAAATCTAGTTTTCGAAATTGTAAACAGATGGCGCCATCTTAATTTTCCGCTTTAAGTTTGGAAACGCGTTTTTCAAACTTCTGTTTTTTTTAATTTAATCAGTCTTATATTCTTCCTAATTTAAGCTGACATCATCAAAATAATTATTTAGAAATTAATTGAAGGGGTTAATCGTCAACAGAATTTTGTAAACAATCTAACTGTTGCCATTCCGTGTACAGAAAAACAGCGTTTTTCAATCACCGCGTAAGAGAATTATATATAAAGATTATTTCTCTACTATGAGGGATCCATGCTCGAAGGTAAAACTTGCGTGCTTTTCCTGACCCCTGTTATACACTATAAAAATTAATAAAACAATTATTCTCTAAACCAAGGTCTAGCAATGGATACATTAATTAAGATTTTCACCTCCACAGTTCCCTTAAGTATTTTAATATTAAAATGTAACATTTCTTGGTTTGTAATGAAGTATAACTTAAAAATAAAAAAATCATGATCTTTTAATTCTGTTTGTTAAAAAACACTTATAATTATTGTATTAAAGAAGTATTTTTTTTTCAATCTTATATAACTGATTTATTTTAAAGTATTTTATTGTCGGTAACATCTTATAAATTTATATCCATGTTGATATTACTGTTTAAATTTATATCTAAAAAAATGGCTTCTAAAACCATTATAAATATATTTAAAAAACTAAATAGAATTTTAAAATTCTGAGTCTTAGGTTTATCTTGAGGATTAATAGTATTTATCTCTAAAGCTTTTTTACGCAGGACAAGTAGTTGTTTATGTACTCACAGACACTAAAAAAAACCATTATAAATATATTTAAAAAACTAAATAGAATTTTAAAATTGTGAGTCTTAGGTTTATCTTGAGGATTAATAGTATTTATCTCTAAAGCTTTTTTACGCAGGACAAGTAGTTGTTTATGTACTCGCAGACACTAAAAAAACCCATTATAAATATATTTAAAAAACTAAATAGAATTTTAAAATTCTGAGTCTTAGGTTTATCTTGAAGATTAATAGTATTTATCTCTAAAGCTTTTTTACGCAGGACAAGTAGTTGTTTATGTACTCACAGACACTAAAAAAACCATTATAAATATATTTAAAAAACTAAATAAAATTTTAAAATTCTGAGTCTTAGGTTTATCTTGAGGATTAATAGTATTTATCTCTAAAGCTTTTTTACGCAGGACAAGTAGTTGTTTATGTACTCATAGACACTAAAAAAAACCATTATAAATATATTTAAAAAACTAAATAGAATTTTAAAATTCTGAGTCTTAGGTTTAGCTTGAGGATTAATAGTATTTATCTCTAAAGCTTTTTTACGCAGGACAAGTAGTTGTTTATGTACTCACAGACACTAAAAAAAACCATTATAAATATATTTAAAAAACTAAATAGAATTTTAAAATTCTGAGTCTTAGGTTTATCTTGAGGATTAATAGTATTTATCTCTAAAGCTTTTTTACGCAGGACAAGTAGTTGTTTATGTACTCACAGACTCTTTCTTTTTATTATTACAGGTAGCAAGTCTTGAAAAGTTTTAAAGTGACTTTAAGCTCAAATTATATAGATATACACATAGATATACAAATTATATAGATATATGCTCTCATTATATAGATATACACAGTTAGGGTTACCATTATGTTTTAAGTGAAATCCGGACACGCCGAGGGGGAGGGGGTCAAAGTTATATTGTTAAATTTTCATAGCTGCCTACCAACAGTGCCGTTACACAACAAATATTTGGGGGGGGGGGGGGGGGTTGAAAGAAGAAATTTCCCAACTTAACGATTAGAATTTCTCAACTCAACTACTCATGGTTCAAAAATACGAGGCATCGTTCTCGGGTCTTTCCTTCGAGATATGCCCCAAAATGTCGCCAATAGCCCACTGTGCAGCTCTAGTGCGACGTTAATTAAACAAACCAAACCAAACCAACTCAACTATTCGAAATTGCCAACTCAACAGTGCTGAAAATTCCCAGTTCCAACTTATTGACATTTTCATCTTTTTTTTTTTTATATATATTTTATGCATTGGGGGATAGTTAAGAGGTACTAGATGGACCAACCTTGTTGGGCCTTGAGCCTGTTGTTGGTCGTCAATATTTGTATTTGTATTTGTAATATTAAACAGTTATTTTACAAGTATTGATTTGTTGCACCCACATTCCAATGCAGTTTCCGTTCTGAGGTATAATTTAAATGTAATCTTACAAGTTGGACAATTTCTAAACTTTTCTAGCTTTCATTTGTTAATAATATTAATTTTCTTCAGGCATAAATATTCCCAACTCGGTGGTTTTAAGAAGTTGAATTTCCCAACTTTCAAGGTTTCCAGATTATTGGGGGGTCGGTCTACCCCCCCCCCCCCCTAACCCCCACCTGGTGCGACGGGCCTGGCGACAGGTGATTTTACATAGGGTTCAACGCTGCCAAGAAAACGTTTAAGTTCTAAAATCGTTTTTTGACGTGAAACATTTTTAAAGTAAGCTACATGGAGTATCAAGATAGATTTTGAGACTTGTAGACCAATTGCATTTGTAGACTTTTGTGAAAAGAATATAATGCCCTATAGAAACATAACCACCTAAACCGGGAATGTAGAGCAACATATTTATTTTGTCCAATCACACTTGCGTACTACTTGCGAGCTCTTTGATATATTTTGCAAAAAGTCGAAAAGCTGTTGTGATATTTTCAACAGTAATCAAGCCAACAGAGTCCACAAAATCGTAAAAACCGTTTGAAATCGCAAGCATCACCGACTCTGGTCTATAAACTCCGTTCTCATAGGCGTAATTCTCCACAAATACCATCACCTTCCGGGGCACATTCAGAGCGACGTCCTGTGTCAGAAACCCTTTCAAAGATAAGAACTCGGCCAGCATGTGAGACATGGCGCTGTAGTACAGATTCGAACTCAGTACTACACCAGCGTCTTCTGCCGCTTGAGCGATGAGGTCGGCCAGTGTTAGATCGATGATACCGTCTCTTTTCAGGATAGTATACCCGACATAGAATACTGCTCCGTAAGGATCGTATACTGAGAAAGTACCGAAGCTTCCGAAGGCATTACTTGTCTTTAGAAGCTGGATCAAGGAATAGGCGAACAGTTTAATGTTCGGGTCTGGAAGTTGTGGTGGAACCTGAGCTGCCTGAGTGTAATTACTCGTTGCTGTCGCTGTTTTTTGCAAACCACTGCTGATTGGTTCTAACTGCGAGCCTATTGATGTACCACTGCTTGATGCTGACTGCGAACTTATTGATGTATCACTGTTTGTTAGCGGCGATTGAGAGCCAATTGATGTAACACTATTTAATGCTGACTGTAAGCCTATGGATATACCACTGTTACTTAGTGCTGATAGAGAACCTGTTGATGTAACACTTGAGGCTGACTGCGAGTTTATTGATGCATCACTGTTTGTTAACGACGATTGAGAGCCAAGTGATGTACCACTGCTTGATGTTGACTGTGAGCTTATTGATATACCACTTTTACTTAGCGCCGACAGAGAGCCTACTGATGTACCACTACTAGACGCTGACTGTGAACCTATGGATACACCACTGTTAGTTAGTGCCGATTGAAAGCCAAATGATGTACCAATGCTTGATGTTGACTGTGAGCCTATGGATATACCACTGTTACTTAGTGCCGACTGAAAATCTATTGATGTATCACTACTAGACGCTGACTGTGAGCCTATGGATATACCTCTGTTAGTTAGTGCTGATAGATAGCCAATTGATGTACCACTGCTTGAAGCTGATGGAGATCCCGGGGACGAAGCTGATAGAGCCAAACTAAAGTAGGGAGGATTGGCCAGCAGCTCTTGCGATTTAATTACAGCAAACGCGCATATTGCAAATATGGCGTACACAGAGATATATTTCTGCAGCATATTTGACACCAGTTCTTTCAGTATGCGCACTTCACAGAGCATCATTCCGTCTGAAATACCTTACTAATACATTGTCAGAAATTTGATTACAAAACAGAACGGCCATTAAGGGTTAATGGTGTTGGTAATTCCACGAAGGAAAACGTTGTAAAACAGCTAATCAAATACGTGTTCTGTAAATTCTTTTAGATTCAGACTGTAGAAATCCCTGATTCGGTAAATATGCGTTTATTTCTTCGTTAGTTCCAGACAATTTTCGAAACGGAGGAATTCGATTTTAAAGACGTATTTTATAGTTAGGTTAAACTTACGTAAAACTATTAACTAATACTTTTCTTTGAAATATAGTATTCAAGAGGTTTGGTTTGGTTTTGTTAATTAACGTCGCACTAGAGCTGCACAGTGGGCTATTGGCGACGGTTCGGGGCCTATCTCGAAGGAAAGACCCGGGAACACATACACATTCACACACACATTCATACATGCACCTCGTTACTTTAGAACCATGGTCAGATGACGAGGAAACACCTGAACTAGCACCCAACGCCTTCAATAGACGTCGGGACTTTGGACCCCGATCAGATTTATCGTGCACCAGTCCCGTATACACGCCAGTATAATTTGTTGGATATTCTGGACGACTTTCTAGTATTTTTGTAGTGAAGCTGGCAACCCTCCGATCGCAAGATCACTACTTTTTTACTTTTCTATGTCAAGTCCATTTCCCGGATTCGAACCACCAATCCTCTGATTAGTAGTTGAACGCCTTACCAACTGAGCAACTGGGGCTCCGTATTCAAGAAGAGTGACAGGATTCTGTAAAAAATCGGTAGTTATTTCTGTCGTTATATTTAGTAGCATTAACGCAGTGACATTGAACTTAAGAGACAGTCAATTTATGACATTTTCCCATTAAAAGTTAGGGGTTATTTGTTGGTAAGAATACTGTCTTGAGTTGTGTTGCGTTACCTCTCTTAGTCCAAATAAAAAAATATAAACAATGTGCAAAATGTATACATTTTCAAGTTCTTCATCAACAGTAAAAATAATATAAAAATCTTCAAGTGTTTAAGATGTATTTTGACGCGAATACGTCATTCCTTATTGCTTCATCCCTTTGGAATCAGCCAATACGAATAAATGAACTAACATCGTGTAGAGGAAAGTGTGACGTTTTAAACAGGCCGGTTATTAATCCATTCCTCCTCTGACTTTTGTTCCGCGTGGGGGGAAATGTCACCCTTGGCTGCAGTATGCGCTTTCGGTTCCATTTCTCAAGGGGTAATCAGCCTGTAAAGATAAATATAACCTACCATTGTGTAGAGGAAGGTTGGCCGCGTCGGCTAGGTTGTTGGTCGATTTACAAGGTATTTACGAACCGAACCTTACGGTACAGTGAGGACTGTGAGTGCTTGGTTTCTTTTGTGGATGCTTACTGTACGAACATAAGAAAATTATAATTTTATTTTATTTTATGTTCCATTACAAAAAAAAATACACAATTATTCAAGTAAAACAAAAAATATTTATCATAGTAATCGAAACTGTTCGAATAATAACATCGATAATTCGATACATCGATAGATTATAAATTTTACACTGTAAAAAAAGGTGCTTAAAAATGAGTACATGAAAGGACTAGTTTTTCTTTGAGTACAATTGCGTCGTAAATGAGCGATGACGTACTCAAATTAAAGTAACCGTACTTTCGCAAAATTGAGCAATCTAATTTAATATTGCCAATCTCAGCTTCTGTTCAAGCCATCTTAACAAAGCGACTTAGCAAACTTAAAATATTTCTTCTTAAGATCGTTTTCCACATTATTTGAAGTCGATTGCTTAAATGGAAACTGAGTTATTACAATTCTATTATCTTACTTGCCATTCTTTTGGCACACCTTTTTAACATGACTTCTGTTTATAACTTCTTCACGGTGCCCTGGGAGCTTAAGCGATAAGGCTGTGGACAGCGGTGCCTTCAGATGTTTGTTCGATTTCCGGTCAGTCTTGGTAAATCGAATGTCGGTATTTATTGAAAGTGATCTATGAAGGTAGACTATCATCTGCTATTTTTGTTCATTTTTACCCATTGTACTCATTTTTGAGTACATGGCTTTTACAAAATTGAAACATGTATTCGGAGCCATTATGAGCATCGAATGTATTCGAAAATGAGTATATTTTACTCATTTTTGAATATTTATTTTTAACAGTGCACAAAAGAAAACTGATGAACAAATCCCTCTACGACATCTTTTCTTTTAGTTGATGCTGTAACCTCAGAGTCAGGACAAGCTTAATTTAGGAGCTTAAAGGAGAGGGAAAAAACTGTGTCCCCTTCTCTCAACTAAAGCATTGGCTTTTACCTTCGAGCATAGATCCCTCATAGTAGAGAAATCATAAGATTATAATATCGCTAACATCAAAGTGAGGCCAACATGTATGGCCTCAGACACGTGGTTTATTACGTCAACCATTCATAATTTTTTTTCTAGTTCATTCATAAAAATATCCTGTACTTCATGAAGTAACCCATTTACTATTATTTCCAAATCACAAGTCAATCGCGAACGTTTTTTCATTCATAAATTTGAAAGGAAGTCACGTGACTGGTGCCATCAGGTCTGAGATGTTTGCATCACGAGGATGACGTCATATTCGCTCTGCTACAGTCCATTCATGCTCGAAGGATTTTATAGATCTCGCTAAATGCCTAAAAAAATAATGTTAATTTTGAAGGTATGGTGCGATAGAAAACTGGCTTTTAAGACATAATCTGCAATAAAACAAAAAATCCAAATTTGGATTTAGGCTTGTGCTCCGAGGTATAGAATGGAGAAAAAGTAATTGTTAATTTACTGGCGTTAGATAGATTACCTGGATTGCTTAATTTTTTTTGAGTTCCGCGCAGGGCCTTTCCAAAAGTGCTGTTGCACGTGTCACACCCCCTAGGGGCGGCCCTGTAATTCATAGTTTCATATGCACGGCTCTGTTCGCCCTTCTTTGCGCCCTTGGGCCGTGGCTCACGTTCAACTTATCGTTTGGAATTCCAAAGAGCCGACACGGCCTTTTACGTCCTTGGTTAATGAGAAGAATAGGGTCTGTTAATGACCTAATTCCTTCGACTCGTACTGCAAGAGCGAATTTTAAAATTATTTATCGTTTGAAGATTTTTCATTCGTGCGCTCATTAAAATTTCGAATCACGCTGAGCGGGGAAAATTATTCGAATTTTAAAACTTGTTCCTTTTTCTCTTTCTCTAACCAGTTCGAATATGATCGTTTTTATTCTTTGTTTATTGGTTATATTTGATATACTTTCTTTTTCGTTATTTGTATTTGTTGTCTAATTGACTCCATATTATTTTGAAACGGTTATTCAATCTGTGTTTATTTAAATAGTATTTTATTATTATTCGCTTTCATTTCAGAAACGCAAACGTTATTCTAGATGCAAAAACAAAACATTTGCGAAAGAATCTTAATATTTGGATAAAACAAAATGGCGGACTTTCAAAAACAGACGATTATCTCTGTTTATTTGTATTACAGATTTTGTACCATTTCAAAACGGCATTACTATTACCCAAATTTTTTTGTTCAGATTTATTTTTTAAAAGGTTTGTAACAAAATATTTGCGAAAGAATCTTAGTATTTGGATAAAACAAAATGGCCGACTTTCAAAAACAGACGATTATATCTGTTTATTTGTATTACAGATTTTGTACCATTTCAAAACGGCATTACTTTTATCGAACTTTTTTTGTTCAAATCTATTATTTAAAATTATTTGTATAAAACAGGATGGCGAGCGCTGAAAAACAGGCGTTTTAACACGTTTAAATAATTTATCTCCATTTTGTTTTGTAGATCTTTATCTATTTCAGACCAATTGCAACCGAACTTTTTTATTCAAATCTATTATTTAAAAGAGATTCAAACAATTAAGGAGCTATCTCTCTTCGAAAAGTATGTCATTTAATGAAAGATTTAGGCTTGATTGGCCATGCGATTAGAATGCCATGTCGTGCCGAAAAATTTATATTATTTTTTTTATTTCAAAGCACGGACACGAATACTTTTCATGGTTTGATAAGTATCATGTTTGTTGCAAAGAATTGAAAGAGTGGTTCAAATAACTAAGAAAGCCTAAACGGCACGTCATCAAGTCGTCATCGGAATGTAACTTAAGAAAATTTTGACAAGAAAAGAAATATTAGGAAATAACAGACGTTCCAAATATTTTTTACTTTTTTAAAACATTATTTTAAATGTAGTTTAATTCTAAGATAACAATTAAGTTACATTTCATTATTAATTACTGCCTGTGGTATCGTTAAAGACAAAATCTAGTTATAAAAATTATTTATTTTCCAAGGGAACCTGAAATCTAATTTTTATTTTATTTATTTATAAGTATTTAATTTTTCATTTCTACTGGCAATTAAATGTAGTGTTACATAATTATTGTTTTGGGGTTAAAATTTAATGTCCATGTTCCGTTGTCTACACATTTTGAGGATCTTTCAAAATATTTCACCTCACATTGTAAAAACAAATAATTAAAAATTAACATCGAAACCTACACGTTTCTCTTTAAGTATAATTGCAACTTAAATGGGCGCATGACATACTCAAATACAAGTAACTGTACTTTATCAAAAAGTAGCAATGTTATTTAATAAAAAATGGCAATTAATTGATAAAAAGGGAACTTAAAAAATGATTATCTGAATATACTTGTTTTTCTTTGAGTTCAATTGCATCGTAAATGAGCGATGACGTACTCAAATTTAAGCAACCGTAATTACTGAAAAATGAGCAGTATGGTTAAATATTGCTAATCGTAGCTTCTGTTCAAGCCATTTTAACAAAGCGACCTGACAGATTTTAAATAGTTGTTCAGAAGATGGTTTTCCAGATTATTTGATGTCGATTGCTTAAATGGAAACTGAGTTATTACAACTCAATTATCTTACTTCCCATTCTTTTGGCACACGTTTTTTTAAAACATTTCTTCTCTTTATAACTTCCTCAAGTTGCACTTGTAGTTTAACGGATGAGGCACTGGACTGCAGTGCTGAGGATGTGGGTTCGATTCCTGGTAAGGCTTAGTTGCAATTGTCGATATTTATTAAAAGTGATTTATTAAGGCAGTCTATTTTACTAATTTTTGAGTATATTCTTTTTTAAGATTAAAACTCGTGTATTAAGAGTCATGATAAGCATCGAATGTACTCAAAAATGAGTAAATTTGACTTATTTTCAAGTACCTGTTTTTAACGGTTAAGTTAAAGTATTATTTTGTTGACGTAAATACATCTTAGCCGTCTTATAAATACGTTCCGAATCCTCAGGCACAGCAGCCCAGAGCCCTATCCGTTAAACTACCAAGGCGACTTGAAGAAGTTATAAACAGAAGAAGAACAGACTCCATTTAAGAAACCGACATCAAATAATGTGGAAAACCATCTTCTGAACAAATATTTTGTGTCAGGTCGCTTTGTTAAGATGGCTTGGACAGAAGCTGAGATTAGAAATAATAAATCACACTGCTCATTTTTGAGAAAGTGTGGCTACTCAAATTTGAGTACATCATTGCTCATTTACGATGCAATTGTACACAAAGAAAAACGAGTAGGTTCAGGAACTAATTTTTAAGTACCTCTTTTTTACAATGTGAGATAAATAATCTCCCATCTTGTGGAGCAAGTTGCGGGCATACGCTGGTCTGTTTAACCACTATTACTTCAGTTCTAATCCACGAGTTACGTGCTTAAATTATATAGAACGATGAGTTACATTATTCTATTTGACTAGTAAACAGTTCAAACTATTTGTTAGAAAATTGTGTGGAGTGGAAAGTGACGAGTTGTAAAAGATTTCAAAGCCAAAATATTCCTTTTATGTTAAATTGCAGCAAAGGTAATCGAAACAGGATTGAAATCGTAAATTTGGTTTTATTGCAAGATACTTTTTATATTTCCAATACAAGATTTTTAATTTTTAAAATCTCGATTTACTTAATCTATGTATATAAATGCGAAAACCCCCACTCATTCACACATCACTAATTCTCCAACTTCCCGTATACCCATGAAGAAGAAATTTGGCAAAGTTGTTCCTTATGCCTTAAATAGAAAAAGTAAGCTATTTTTGTTCCGATCGAACGTATTTAAGGGTTGTAAAACCCCTTTTTCGATGTTCGTAGCGACGTTAATTTGGGTATCTACAGATCTAAAAGACCTAGAGTGCTGAAATTTGGAGCACATATTTATATTGGGCCGTAGAGATGCACTACGAAACGATTTTTAAAAATTCGAACTCGAACTGCCAATATAACGATTTTTTAAACCCCCAATAATCTGTAAACCCTGAAAGTTGGGAATTCCAACTTCTAAAAATCCCTATTTGGGAAAATTTTTGCCTGAAGAAAATTAATATTATTAGCAAATGACAGCTAGGGAAGATCAGAAATTTCCCAACTTCTAAGATTATTACATCAGAATGGACACTTGTAAATTATACCACAGAATGGACACTGCATCAACAAATCAATGCTTGTGAGATAACTGTTTAATTTTACCTAAAATACATATAAAAAAATATGAAAAATGTCGATTAGTTGGAACTGGGAATTTTCATTACTGTTGAGTTGGGAATTTCGAATAGTTCAGTTGAGAATTTCGAATCGTTAAGTTGGAAAATTTCTTGTTTCAACCCCCCAAAATATCTTTTGTGTAACGGCATATGTGTGAATGATGAGAAATTCCGGGACTCAAACCTGTCCAGGACGCTTCCCGGGACAATGGCGAAAAACCAGGACTGTCTCATTGAAACCTGGACATCTGGTAACCCTACCTATACACCATGGATAGGAGACAAAATGGACCAATTAGAGATGGAGAAAACATACAGTTGCCGTGGAAGGTTATATTTCCTGACCAGTGCCGTTACACAAAAATTATTTTCGGGGGGTTGAAACAAGAAATTTCCCAACTTAATGATTCAAAATTCCCTACTCAACTATTCGAAATTCCCAACAGTGCTGAAAATTCCCAGTTCCTACTTATCGACGTTTTTCATCTTTTTTTTATATATATATATTAGGTAATATTAAACAGTTCTCTCACAAGCATTGATTTTTGTTGCACCCATATTCCAATGCGGTGTCCGTTCTGAGGTCTAATTTAAATGTAATCTTACAAGTTGGTCAATTTCTAATCTTCCCTAGCTTTCATTTGATAATAATATTAATTTTCTTCAGGCATAATTATTCCCCAATTCGGGATTTTTAGAAGTTGAAATTCCTAAATTTCAGGGTTTCCAGATTATTTGGGGGGGGGGGGGGGGGGGTCACAGCTTAATCGGGACGTTAGAAAGTATTATTTTTCTGATAGAGTTATAGACAAATGGAATAGTTTGCCTGAGTATGTTGTTAGTTCTTCAGGATAGTGGCGGCGATTGGTTGCCAAAAGTGCGGGGGAAAGATCAAAAGGACATAAGAAGTGTGTGTGAGGGGTTGGGGCGAGAAAATTTTCGACCTTTGACCGTCTGTAGAAGTGCGGGTGTTGGGGTTATGCTTTATTTTTAAAAAGTGCAATATTAAAAAAATGAGGGGACAATCGCCTTCTCTCCCCCCCCCATCCGCCCCCCGAATCGCCGCCACTGCTTCAGTAGTGGGTAGATTTGAAAAGCAATTGGATCGGCATTGGGGAATCGTGAGGCTGATAGATTGACAGGACCAACCATGCTGGGCCTAGAACCTGTAGTTGATCGACATTGTTTGTATTTAAAATAATACTTCATTTTCCGTTCTGAGGTCTAATTTACATGTAATCTTACAAGTTGGTCAATTTCTAATCTTCCCTAGCTTTCATTTGTTAATATTATTAATTTTCTTCAGGCATATTTTCCCAAATTAGGATTTTCAGAAGTTGAAATTCCCAACTTTCAGGATTTCCAGATTATTGGGGGTTGGAATTCGCCCCTCCACCCCCCCCCCCCCCCCCCCCCGGTGTGACAGGCCTGTTCCTGACTTTTGAATTAATTTAAGGGGGACCCGAGCCTCAAAATCCGGAGCTAAATTTTTTTTTCTTCGTAAAACGATGCTAAACGTACTTAAGAAGGTGTGTACAAAATTTCAAAACGGTAAAAGAAACATAACATATGTTTTTTTAGATGTTTATATACCATTTATCATCTCTCTACATACTTTTCGTCTGCAACAATCGTCATTTACTCAAAATATATTTTTTTAATTTTGGTCACGTTTAAAATGCTAAGGCTTTGTTAATAATTAACTTAAAACTAAACTGTGACTAGTTTTTAAAGCTCTAATATTTGTTTTATAAACGTATGTATAGCTTTTTTAAATTAAGTTATAAATTATTTTTTTACAAATTATTAAACTTAAAAAATTTAATATTTTTTGGGTTTTGAACTTAAAATAAATTTTTGAAGACAATTAAAACACATATCTGCAAAAGTCTATACATACGTTTATAGTATGTACCTTGACGTTATTTAATCAATTAAAAAAAATTAAAAACATTAAAAATTGAAAGAGGAGTAGTGTTTTTAAAAAAAGTCTTTTTAAGCTTAAAAAATAACAAAAATATTTTTTTTAAATATATTTTTGTTTTTGATTATTGTTTAAAAAAAGATGTTCTAATAATATAAAAAAAAATGGTATGTCTGAATTCATTAATAAACAAATTAGGATTTGGGGCTCGGGTCTCCCTTAAGAAATTTCGTGTGGTTTTTACCCCCCAGATTCTTATCTTCCCTCAAACAACCAATCGCAACGCACAGTCGCTTTGACTAATGACCGAGGAAGTGATTTTTTTTACTTATTTTTATCATCCCCAAAAGGTGGAGGAAAAAGCGCTTTCGTTGAAGAGGAAGCCCATTTATTCAGAGTGAAGCAGAGAAAAGGAAGAAACCCTTCGAGAGAATCAGAAACACGTTCCATAAACTGGCCGTTCATTCGCGCCGATAGAGCGTGCGCCATTAACCGTTACGCTCCCGCACTAAGTGGGACACGCACTACATAATAAGAACAACAACAAAATGGCGGTGTTCTACCGCTCGTAGAATTGATGTTAACCAAAAGCCGGCGAACAAAAAGTGAACACGGTAGGGTTTGTGAAAAAAAAGAACAATCTGTTCTTTTTCACCTGTTCTTTTGAATAAGTGGGAACAGCCTGTTCCTTCAATTTCAGAAACTGTTATTTTGAAAATCAGTCCCTTCCTGACCAGTTCTTCTTTAACTTGATATCACACCAACCCTAAGGCCTCCGTGGCCGAGCGGTTACATGCGTCAGCTGGGAATACGGAGATTCCTGGTTCGATCCTAGGCGATGGACTAGACAAAGAAAAGTAAAAAAAGTAATGATTTTGTGATCGAAGGGTTGCCAGCTTCGCTGCAAAATACTAGAAAAGTATACAGAACATCCGCAAAAATGAACGCGTGTATACGGGACTGGTGCACGATAAATCTGATCGGGGTCCAAAGTCCCGACGTCTATTGAAGGCGTTGGGTGCCAGTTCAGGTGTTTCCTCGTCATCTGACCATGGTTAAAAAATAACGAGGTCAATGTATGAATGTGTGTGTAATGTGTATGTGTTCCCGGGTCTTTCCTGCGAGATAGACCCCGAACCGTCCGCCAATAGCCCACTGTGAAGTTTTAGTGCGACGTTAATTATCCAAACCAAACCACACCAACCCTAAGAAAGTATCGGTTAAAAGAGGGAACGTTTTACATTTTTGAAAGTGCTTCAGTGACAATGCTTTTGGTGTTTCACAATAATTTAGTTCTGAATGAGACACACTCATTTCTTCTATTAATACAAAGTATTTCGTAACATTTCAAAATAGTGAAAGGATATACGATTGGGATGGTATTGAAAAATCGCCCCCTCCCCAAGCTCGTCTACACTGTTAAAAATAAGTACTTAAAAATAATTAAATGTACTCATTTTGAGTACATTAGGTGTTTATCATGGCTTCTGTTATGTTTGTTTGTTAATTAACGTCGCACTAGAGCTCCACAGTGGGCTATTAGCGACTGTCATGGCTTCTAATACATAAGTTTCAATTTTAGAAAAGACATGTACTCAAAAATGAGTACAATGAGTAGATGATTGCTTATATAGGCTGCCTTCATCAATCGCTTTCAATAAATATCAACAATTACAACCAGACTTACGCGCAATCGAACCCATATCCTTTTAGGCACCGCAGTACAGTTCCTTATCAGTTGTACCACCAGGGCGACATGAAGAAGTTATAAACAGAAGACTTGCTTAAAAGGTGTGCCAAAAGAATGGAAAGTAAGATAATTGAGTTGTAATAACTCAGTTTCCATTTAAGCAATCGACATCAAATAATGCGAAAAACCATCTTCTGAAAACTATTTTAAGTTTGCCATGTCGCTTTGTTAAGATGGCTTGAACAGAATGCTTAGATTAGCAATATTAAATCAC
Organism: Troglohyphantes excavatus; assembly: GCA_963932185.1. Classification (NCBI taxonomy): domain Eukaryota; kingdom Metazoa; phylum Arthropoda; class Arachnida; order Araneae; family Linyphiidae; genus Troglohyphantes; species Troglohyphantes excavatus. The sequence goes on from OZ010671.1 coordinate 8,376,632, forward strand.
ACTGCTCATTTATGAAAAAGTACGGTTGCTTAAATTTGAGTACGTCATCGCTCATTTACGATGCAATTGTACTCAATGAAAAACGAGTAGGTTCAGGTACTCATTTTTAAGTACCTTTTTTTTACAGTGTACTTAGAATTGATCATTGCCTTCTTTAAGATATCTAGTTATCCAGAGTTTAACTCTAAAACAAATAATGAATGATTTTCTCCTATAAAGTTTAAAAATTTTGATACAATATTAGTAGTTATGTTGTGTCTTCAAATTTTTTAAGTTAATTACTATTTTGTTTGATTATTTACAGACTAAGAATATCAATTTTGTTCAAGCATATGGAGACACATCGAAACTTTTCCTTTAAAACTTAAAGAATTACGTGAACAGTTTTCTTTAACTGTAAAAGAGCAAAAACATCCGTATCGATAAGGACGAGAAATGTAGACAATAATGCTAAAAAAAGAAGAATCTTTGAAAAGTATATGCATTGAAATTAAGTTGAAAGATAATCTAAAGATCCCACTGTACTCTAACTGTAACTGCTGGAAGGCTCAAACCTTGTTTCCTCTACGGGCGCGTTGAAACCAATTGAAAGCTGCCGTACTGTGCCCCACCATTTTTTTAAAAATGATTTAGTGGTGTTTTTTATTACCAAAGCATTCTAGAAGTATTAAATGTATATAAATATTATATTTTCTTCTTATAGAATTAATTTTTATATTGCCAAACAGATAGTTTTTGCTCTTGCTTTTTAACTTCTTCTACTTTGACTTGCAAATGACTTCCTATTTTAATAGCAGATTACATTTAAAATGGGTTTAAAAATAAAATTAAAAAAACTTACCCAAAAGTAATATATGTCGGCGTATTTTAACATGAAAAATATACGAAATATTGTGGTATCAAAAAAAGTGGGCCACATCATATCGGCTTCAAGTCAACAAAATGTCTTGCCCTATCCAGAAGTTACAGTTAGAGATCAGTGAAACATCCCTGGAGAAACATGCTGGCCATGATGACGTTGGTCATACCTCAGAAGCATAGTTGCTAACAGAATTTCAACATTTTACTGTGTCATAGATACTTTCATCAATACTATGGAAGGCAGACATAAACTTGTACCTAGACCAGGGGGTCGGCAACCTATTGAAACGGAAGAGCCAAAAGTTACAATTTACAAAATTTTCCAATTTTTACAAGAGCCACTAAAATTTTCGTTTCCAAAGTATAGTATTTGCTTATATATATTTGATTTTTGATTTTAAAATAAACGGCTTTAAATACGGAAAAATATTTATTCATATAAAAACACAAACATAGATAGTTACATCAATGGGTGCATTAGCTTTGCATGCCTTTTGAAAGTTTGATTAAATCTGGCTTATAACTTGTTGTTTTAAGTTTCAAGCACGACAATAGATTTTTATTTGTTAGTTGACTTCTAACTTTAGTTTTTATTATATTCATGCAAGAGAACGCTTGCTCGCACGAATATGTCGACCCGAAGATCGTCAGCACTCCATATGCCAACTTCTTCACCTCACTGTAGCATTCTGGAAGACTATTCCATGCGCTGAATATGAGGGCCTCAACTCGCGGAATTTCTTTTAGAGCTGTCCACTTGTATTGCGCAATGTTCATGCATTTCTGGACCTCGAACTCTTCCAACTTGCTCTTGAGTTCTGTGAACTTGCCACTCCCCAAGTCTTTGGTTTTCAAATCTAGCAATTGCATTTGGAGCGATCCAGCATCAATTCCAAATGGCTCAATGCTGATCTCATTTGTATTTGTGTTGAGAGGATTTACTATGAACACGAGAGTACTTTTGTTTGTTTTTAATTGCTCGTATCTCTCAGCGAATCCATCCTTCATGTTTTTTAAAGCTATGCTGAAGTAATTCGTGTCAATAGTTGCATTGGTCTCATCGCGATATTGCTTCAGATTTTTAAAATGAAGTAATTTTCCGCTCTCCATGTCTTCAACAAAAAGAAGTAATTTGTTTTCGAAACAAACTACTTCTTCAAGCAAGGCGTGGGCTAGGTTGCCCTTTCCTTGCAGTTTAAATTTAGTTCATTTAGTTTCATTGTGGTATCTGCAGATATCACAATGATACTAATTGTGGCGATTTGTAATTAACGATTATGAAAATAGAAGCTATTGAGAAATTAGGTACTTAAAAATATATTTTCTTATTTATTTAAGGGTTTTGATAATAAATTAATAATTTTTTTTCCGTTTGGAACTGGAGAGCCGCAACTTTACATCAAAAGAGCCGCATGCGGCTCGCGAGCCGCAGGTTGCCGACCCCTGACCTAGACCTAGCGTTGTTTGACCCTAAACGGTTTGGCAATAAAGATCCCATACCTCCCAAAGCCTTGGACAAAATAGTGGTGATTCTCCCAGACCTTGTTAAGAAAGCTTGTTGATGAACTTCGTTTGCTGATGTATGGCTACGAATAAGCAAAAAAGACAATCAGTGAAGAGTATCACGAAGAAGATGATACCTGATTATTCTGCTGATGACTTTGACGAAGAGAAGAACTTAACTATTCAAACTTGCAATTTACCAGAAGTGCAATTCATGTTTAAAGTATGCTTCTTAACCATAGCATATACTCTCCTCAGCAGAATGAACTGTTGAATGTATACAAGCAGGCACGTAGGTGTAGATTTTTCATGAAGGTGGTTCAGTGACTGAGTAACTTATCCCCCCCCCCACCCCCCCAAAAAAAATCCCCCTCCCCATTTTTTAAAACTTATTAATTTTTATTCTAGTAAACAGGAATATGTTGGCATATAAGTATCGAAACAGCTACATTTGTCATTTATTTTTCATGAAATCGGTACCAATATCAGTCATTAACTATTTTTAAAATGAGTAAATATCACTCCTTATTTATGAAATAAATTTAGGGAACAAATTTATATTTTGTGATTCCTTGTTTAAAATAATATATGGATCCCGTTTTAAAATCTTTCCCCTTCGTCGCCGAAATTCAAATGAAATACGATGACGTCATGCTAAGCTTAGTTTGAGATAAAAATATCCTCAAAACATGTTTTTGAAGTTTTTTGAAAATTATTTTCCGGGATAGGACCCCCGGAAAATTCCAGGTTTTCACTCATGCAACTCAACAAGAAGTATTATACTAAAAATTGAAAATTTTCTAGATTTTTAAAGTATTTTTATTATTTTTACAGTAATTTGATTTTTAATTTTTCTTCTTGACTTTCAATGGGAGGGGTTTGAACCCCCTGAACCACCCCCTTACCTACGTGCCTGTATACAAGCTTTTCTTGATAATCCCGGTGACTCAAGTAACATGTGAAAGGGTTTTTACAAGTCTGAGAGATTGTTAAAAACAAGAATGAGATTGCCTTAAGTAATAACATCTTGCGAATAATATTAGCAATCCGAATTGAACATCATAGGCAGCGACACTTTAATTGATAAGTTATGTCAATCGAGCTCTGAAATGAGGCGATTGTTTAGAGTTTAATCACTTTAGATACCATTGACTTTGTTATCATTTTACATTTACATTTACATTCCATTTACAATTTTCTAAATTCTGACAAGTAGATGATATATTTTCAGTACATCAAGTAAACCCTGTTTATTTCAGACTATATTAAATAAATATGAATATAGTAATATATATTATTGCGACGAAATTCTTGCTTTCAATTATTTTCATTATATTTAGAACAATTTTTTAAAAATACATAATTTTAGGTTCTATTATATAAAGTTTATTTCAACAAAACCCCTGAATCGTCTTATCCACCGCCCTCTTGGGGGGTCTACGCCCCTGCTCACAGAGGACAAAATAAGTCATCAGTGACGGCCTGTGGTCGAAAGTGTTAGTGCAGCCCAAATCATGTGAATCTCCCCCCCCCCCCCCTATTTTTCAAAAACCATACATGAACGGAAATTATTTATTATTCACTACGCAAAGTTTCCTTTAAATTTTTACGAAATGATAACATGCGAAAAAAATAGAAAATACTTACTTATTGTTTGAAAATTAAAGCAATCCTGCTTTCTTTTAAACATGCGAATCGGTTAATTTTAATATTAACTTACATAACGAAACAACAGCCGGACCATGTCCTGAAACAACAGCACACAGTAAATGTATCACGAAAACCATTTGCGTTTGGAGATATTCTCGTAAGTTCTCGTTTCATCCCACAAGCCAATCAGCATATCGAACCTGAAGTGCAGCTAAAACAAGAAAATTCATTTCGGCTGTACCTTCTCACAAATGCAGTGCATTAGCATGGGGGAATCTCCATACTACGTAGAGGTTGCCATGGCAACGATGCAGCCGATTTCGAATTTCGCTTTTTAGCTGCAATTTTGTTGAATGGAGTTTTTCCCCCTCCTGAATTGTGCATTACGGTAACATGCTTGCTATTTATCGGAGATTTTGTTTACTACCGTAGAAATTTCATTTTCAATTCTAATCTTCATTTAAGAAAATTAGTAAAATATCTGATTTTAGTTTTAAAATACACTAATGAATTTAGGTGCAGCCCGGCTGTACTTGCTGTAGTGGGCGAGCCGCCACTGATAGTCATATATTTTGGGTCTGGCAAGATAATAATTTGCAAAAAGGATTGTTGTTTTTAAAACAGAAGTTCTTGCCGTTCTCGTGTATTTTAAAGACAAGGAACCAAAATAACAAGTTGTTATGTGGTCGCTTGTAAGGCGACATCGGAGTTGCAAAGGATTAATTGGTTTTATGCAAAATTGGATCGCACAATAGTTGTGTTTCTGAAGTTAACTTAATGAATAAAGCATGAGCGCTATAAAATACATAAGCTAATGAGTTGTGCTATAAAATTGAGGCTTCGATATAAAATATTTTTTTAAAAAATCTGCTTTTTTCAAGAAGAACCGCTTTGTCGAAAAGAACAGGTAGAAGAACAGTTCTTTAAAAAATAACAGAAAATGGGAATAACTGTTCTTAAAAAAGAACAAAATATAACATCCCTAGAACAAGGCGGAAATCCCGGTTGTGATAAAGATGTAATTTAGGAAACGTAATCCTTTTTTTCGAACGTAATTTTGAGATTTGTTGGTAATTTATTGGAGGATTGGTAAGGAAAGGATTAAACTTTTTTTTATGAAATATCGTTTCTGTGCCTGGCACTTGTAGATTCGATTAGTTTTAAGAAATCTACACACATACAATAATAAAGGATTTCTTCCCCAAATATTCTGGTTGAGTAACGATTTCTTTTATAGCACAGGGTTGTCATAAATTATTGGGAGATGGTCATTGGCTGTATTACATTTTGTATTGGCGTAAACATTATTTTTACCCAACTACTTTGCTTACGTTTTAAACAAGCCGCTTAACTTTAGTAGCAACAAAGTAGTTAAAGTATAGCAAAAAGAACGGTTTTTTTTATGAAACTGTTAAAAATTATTACGATATTGCACCAAAATTTGGTACCCATTTAGCTGCAACCAACATTTGGTGCTTAGTTTCACCATTTTAAGGTGCTACCACGGATACCATTTAGTGGTGGAACGTTGCGCCCAAACTTATATTTTTGCTACCTAATATTATGGTGAAGCGCCGGTATAATTTGTTGACTGTTCTGGACAATTTTATAGTATTTTTGTAGCGAAGCTGGCAACCCTCTGATCACAAGATCACTACTTTTTTACTTTTCTTTGTTAAGTCCATCGCACGGGCTCGAACTAGCAATCCTCTGATTACCAGCTGAACGCCTTTATCCAAGCACTGAGCAACTGGGCGCTTACTGCAAGAAGATTGAGGGGATTTCCCAGTTTGCATATTCAGCGAAGGTATCGGTTGCAGTTTAGGTGATTGCGCTATTTTTTGGTAAAAGCTGCGCTATTCTCGATCAAAGTTATTGGTTTAACCTAGATTGCTCCATAATATGATGTAAGTTTCTACAGAGCACCAAGATATGGTGCAACTTTGAACTGAATTTTTTAATAGTGTTGTGATTTTAGTCGCTTTGTAAAAAGAAGTTAAGAGGTATAGGAATGAGATAGATTTTGAAGACAATTAAAATTTGACAACCGAAACTTATTCTCTTATCATTAACGAGTGATAAGATCATATGATCAAATTTTTTATCAATTATTACACTCGGCTTATCGTTAGTGATAATAATATCTCATTAAAGCGATAATTTTCTTCAATCTGACTCTTTCGTCATAATACAATTTAAAATATCATGAGAATTAATAAATATTTTTTGCTATTTGAAAATAACGTACTTCCCCACTTAAAATAATGTGCAAATTCAAATATCGCGTGTTGGTTTGGTTAATAAACTTCGTACTAGAGCTGCACAGTGGGCTATTGGCGACGGTTCGGGGACTACCTCGAACGTTTGTTTGTTTGTTTAATTAACGTTGCACTAGAGCTGCACAGTGGGCTATTGGCGACGGTTCGGGGACTACCTCGAAGGTTTGTTTGTTTGTTTAATTAACGTTGCACTAGAGCTGCACAGTGAGCTATTGGTGACGGTTCGGGGACTATCTCGAAGGCTTGTTTGTTTGTTTAATTAACGTTGCACTAGAGCTGCACAGTGGCTACGGTTCTATTGGCGACGGTTCGGGGCCTATCTCGAAGGAAAGACCCGGGAACGATGCCTCGTATTTTTGAACCATAGTCAGATGACGAGGACAACACCTGAGCTGGCACCCGACGCAACCTCAATAGGCGTCAGGACTTTGGACCCCGATCAGATTTATCGTGCACCAGTCCCGTATACACGCCAGTATAATTTGTTGGATGTTCTGGACGACTTTCTAGTATTTTTGCAGCGAAGCTGGCAACCCTCCGATCGCAAGATCACTACTTTTTTGCTTTTCTTTGTCAAGTCCATCGCACGGATTCGAACCACCAATCCTCTGATTAGTATCTGAACGCCTTATCCACAGTAAATTTGTGGCTCCTATCTCGAAGGAAATACCCGGGAACGATGCCTCGTATTTTTGAACCATGGTCAGAGGACGAGAACAATTCCTGAACTGGCACATAACGCCTTAAATAGACGTCGGGACTTTGGACCCCGATCAGATTTATCGTGCACCTGTCCCCGTATACACGCCTATAATTTTTGTGGATGTACTGGACTACATTCCTAGTATTTTGTAATGAAGCTGGCAACCCTCTGATCACAGTGATCACTACTTTTTTACTTTTTTTAGTCAAGTCGGTTGTACAGGATCGAGCGGAGGTCGGTCGAAAGTCAACCAGAACATCCAACAAATTATACTGGGGTGTATATGCTTCGAGCGTGGATCCTTCATAGTAAAGAAAACATAATGTTATAATATCGCTAACATCAAAACGAGGCCAACATGTATGGCCTCAGACACGTGGTTAATTACGTCATTCCATTTATAAATTTTCACTGTTACACATTTCCCAATTCATCAGCCAATCGCGAGTATTTTTAATTCATAATATCGAAAAGAAGTCACGTGTTTGAGGCCATTCGGTCTGAGATGTAGGGATTTACGATTATGACGTCATATTCGCTCTACTACAGTCCATTCATGCTCGAAGTGTATATGGGACTGGTGCACGATAAATCTGATCGGGGTCCAATATTCTGACGTCTATTGAGGTTGCATCGGGTGCCAGCTCAGGTGTTGTTCGCGTCATCTGACCATGGTTCAAAAATACGAGGCATTGTTTCCGGGTCTTTCCCTCGAGATAGGCCTCGAACCGTCACCAATAGCCCACTGTGCAGATCTAGTGCGACGTTATAAGCCTAACACTAGGAAACTAGGAAACCAAACAAACATAAATTTAACAAAAAGCGTTTTTTTTATGTTCTAGAACATACAGTTTTCAATCAATTTGAAGAACAGGACAAAAAGAACAGATTGTTATTTATGTGATCGAGGATCATATCCATAGTGCAACGGGTCAAAATTCCAAATTCCTAAATGTCCAGTTGAAAAGGTTTTTTTGCGGTTCCACTTAAAATACTTTCTTCTATTACAACAGGTAATTTCTTCACCTTCGCTTTGAACCACGAAGCACCATATATCTCGAATACAAAGATGACATGCTACTGGAATGCCAAGGATCTTCCATTAACTTTCCACTCGCTAATTAGACACGCTCTCTTTTAGGGAAATCTGCGTTCCAATTACCGCCATATTGTCACCGCGCAAAAAGTAGAACACAAATTAGGCCTAAAGTAGAGGAATTTGTATTCGCGTCGCTTCTTTCTTAATTGGAATTTCGCGACTTTCTTCTTGGAGCCCTTCTTATTTTCTAGACGAATGACGTGACGAGAGATGAAGTGGAAATCGACGCCGTTGCGGTTCGTTTAGAAGACAAATTATGGATTTTAATTAGCCCAAACGATTCTTTATCTGAGCGAAAGAGCGTGGGATTATCGTTTGGTGTTTGTTAGAAGTATAAAGGAAAATAAAATGTAGCATTGGAAATCAATAACTTCTGTTGTTGTTTCTAAAAACATAGGAAAATTGGCTTTTAATATGAGTCGCCCAGTTGCGAAACTAGTTAAGCGACATCCAGATTTTTTTTACAGGAATGAAAAAAACAACTTTTGTAGAATTTAATTTTCGAGCTAACTACTTGAAATTTGTTCAAGTAGTTCAGTTTAACGCAAATTAGATTTCATAAGTACTTTTCCTAAAATGTTATATAGTTTTTCCGTTATTTATTTATTTACAGAGTTTTGCTGCAGTATGAAGGATTTAGAAAATGTCACAGAAATATGCAGCAATATTCACTGATCTATAACTGTAACTTCTGGATTGGGCAATACATTTTGTTGACTTGAAGCCAATGTTGAAGCAGCCATGCTGCTTTCATTACTACTGCAATATTTCGTATACTTTTCATGTTCGAATAAGCCGACATGTATTGCTTTTTGCTGAGTTTTTCCATTTTTTTTTTGTAACTTATAACCTATTTTAAATTCAATCTGCTATTAAAATAGTATGGTCATTTGCAAGTCACAGTCGAAGTGGTTAAGAAGCAAGAGCAAAAACTATTTGTTTGGCAATATAAAAATTAATTCTATAAAAAGAAAATATAATATTTATATATATTTAATATTTCTACAATGCAATGGTATTAAAAAAACCCACTAAATCAATCAAAAAAAATGTTGCGTTACAGTGGCTTCCACCTGCCCATGGAGGAAACAAGTTTTGAGCATTCCAGAAGTTACAGTTAGAGTTCAGTGGCAATATTTTCCCTCACGTGAAACAATGTTGCCATTCTCTTACACAAAAACAACTGAAAAATATTTATAGGAGGCTGCTAATACCACTGAGCTAATAAACTGAATACCTGTTACTTATATTTGAGTATCTATTTTCAAAAGTGCGATTACTTTTCGTACTTTACTGTTTTATAACATATCCATTAATAAAACACCAAAATAAGAATTTCGAATTCCGTATCACCACCGATGCCGCCATTTTTTTTCTCCTCAAGTTATTCTTAAAACTGAAATAAAATACCATGTCCTTGTTAAGACATTCGCCAGCTCAATTCAAATTCTAAAAAAGTAGGTCGAATAGAGTAATGCCCCACACTAAAACAGTTTATTATTAGTATTATTACTGTCTTTATGCGAATATACCTTGTGCTGATTATTCCAAACGTTTTATGGCGTCGTATGAGAGCACTCGTCGACGAATGACAAAGACTCCATCTTCTTAATAGCAGTTTGTATCACTGCGCAAAGACAGGTGGGGAAAAAAAGACAAGGATGTTGCATTTCCTGGAGTATTAATTTGAGTAAAATTATAATATTTTTGATTTTCGAACGTTTTATGGCTCTTCTAAACCAGTTATAAATGGGGAACGCCTTTTTTTTTAGTTGTATCCACTGAGTTAAAATAATATAGACGCTGCAGTTATAACTAAGCATGAGAGACAACTTTACACCATTTTAGGCCAAGTTTTAAAAAATAGTCAAAACATTCTAAAATGAAAAAAAAACAAACTCTAAAATAAAATAAAAAGTTCTAAAATGAAAATAAAATAAAAAGTTCTAAAATGAAAATAAAATAAAAAATTCTAAAATGAAAAAAAAATAAAAAGTTCTAAAATGAAAAAAAAAAAAAAAGTTCTAAAATGAAAATAAAATAAAAAGTTCTAAAATGAAAATAAAATAAAATGTTCAAAAATGAAAATAAAATAAAAAGTTCTAAAATAAAAATAAGAAAACTAAAATAAAATAAAAAGTTCTAAAATATAACCAAACAAAGTAATCTAAAATAAAATTTAGAAAACTAAAATAAAATAAAAGTTCTAAAATTAAAATAAAAAAAACTCTAAAATAAAATAAAAGTTATAAAATTAAAATAAAAAAAAACTCTAAAATAAAATAAAAGTTCTAAAATTAAAATAAAAAAAACTCTAAAATAAAATGTTCTAAAATGAAAATTAAGGTGTACATTTTGAAAATGAATAGCACTTATTTATAAATTTTCAGCCATTTATAAGCAGATGAAGTATGTGTTTTGCTATCCACAACAGACTCTTTTTCTTTTCATATTACATATAGATCGTTTTTTGAACTTTTATAATATGAAATTTTTTGACAGAAGTGACACACCCGTTTCATTGAAATAACAATAGAAAATAAAAAATAAATATTCTGCTCACACAGGAAATTGAGATTTCAATCGTTTATGAAAGTTCTTTTAGATAGCTTGTATGAATAATAGTCCCCAATTGCTGTGGTTTCATTAAAAAACTCATTTAAAACACTTCTTTTAGAGAAATGAATCAGGTTAGTCACTATTTGGTGATTTCTAATCAACAAGCGAGATTATATGACTTATCGTACTTTGCGCATTGTTATATCCTGTGCTAAGTTTCTTAAAAAACCACTTCCAGAACTGTCAATAAAACAATGCGTAATCGTTGAATTTAAAACAAGTTGTATGATTGATCAACCCTGTTTGTATAATTGTATAAGAAAAGCTGGAAAATAATGATAGTCATCGAGCAGGGAAAAGACAAAACAATCACAAGTAATTATTGTAATTTTTAATAATTCAAAATGAAGGTAACTAATCAAGAATAAAGAGTTATTTAAATAAATATTTCAGAGAAAGAAACGTCGTCTCCAAAGTAACTGCAGGACCTCCGTGGCCGAGCGGTTAAAGGCGTCAGCTGGGAATACGAAGGTTCTCGGTTCGATGCCAGGCGATGGACTTGACAAAGAAAAGTAAAAAGTAGTGATCTTGTGATCGGAGGGTTACCAGCTTTGCTACAGAATACTAGAAAAGTCGTCTAGAACATCCTCAAAAATTAACGGCGTGTATACGGGACTGGTGCACGATAAATCTGATCGGGGTCCAAAGTCCCGACGTCTGTCCGTTAGTCCCGGCGTTGGGTGCCAGTTCAGGTGGTTCCTCGTCATCTGACCAAGGGTCAAAAATACGAGGCATCGTTCTCGGGTCTTTCCTTCGAGATAGGCCCCGAACCGTCGCCAATAGCCCACTGTACAGATCTAGTGCGACGTTAATTAATAAAACCAAACCAACCAAAGTAACTGCAAAATAATTTAAAAAAAAACTTTATCAAGTACAACTTGCAATTCTATGATGAAACTGAGCATGAACATATGAAATACGATTGTTCAGTCGTTTGAACAATAAATATTGCAAAATCGGTGGTTTGGTTTGATTAAATAACGTCGTACTAGATCTGCACGGGTTCGACAGCGGTTCGGGACCTATCTCGAAGGGAAGACCCGGGAACGATGCCTCGTATTCCTGAACCATGGTCAGATGACGGGAGCAACACCTGAGCTGGCACCCGACCAGTGGCGGTCCGTGGTCGAAAGTGTTAGTGCAGCCGAAATCATGTGAATCCCCCCCCCCCCCCACCTATTTTCCACAACCATACATGAACGGAAATTCTTTATTATTTACTACTCAAATCAAAGTTTTCTTTCAATTTTTACGAAATGATAATATGCGAAAAAAATAGAAAACACTTACTTATTTTTTTAAAATTAAAGCAATCCTCCTTTCTATAAAACATGCGAATCGGTCAATTTTAATATTAACTTAAATGACAAACAACAGCAGGACCATAATGATCCTGAAATAACAGCACACAATAAATTTATCACGAAAACTATTTCCGTTTGGAGATATTCTCGTAAATTCTCGGTTCTCCCACCCATCCCCGCGATTCACGCACGAGCCAATCAGTTTCTCGAATACCAAGTACAGCCCAAACCAGAAAATTAATTTCGGCTGTACCTTCTTACAAATGCAGTGCATTAGCATGAGGGGAAATCTCCATACTACGTATCCAACAAAGTATATTGGCGTATAACATCCAACAAAGAATACTCATGAGAATACAATGAGAATACTGGCGTGTATACTCCCCTATACACGCTAGTATACTTTGTTGGATGTTCTGAACGGCTTTCTAGCGTTTTTGTTGCGAAGCTGGCAACTCTCCGATCGCAGGATCACTACTTTTTTTTAAAACTTTTCTTTGTTAAATACACCGCACGAGCTCGAACTAACAATCCTCTGATTTTCAGCTGAACGCCTTTATCCACTGGGCAACTGGAGGCCCATCGGTGCTTTTACGTTTTCGAATATCTACTTGGACTTGAAGAGTTGCCAGCTTCGTTCCACGTTCTTGAAAACAAAACACCTGCAAAAAATATTCGCAGTGTATAAGGGATTGGTGCACATTAAATGTGATTATGGTCTGATGTCCAAGCGCCTATTGAGATTAAGCCAGGTACCAGTTTAGGTGTTGTCCTCATCATCTGGAGGGGCCCGTAGCACCGAAGTACCGTCGTCGGCTAGCAATCAGAGGGTAACTAGTTCGAATACGGCTGATACAAGAAGTTTTTCAGAAATGTTAAAATGCAATGTTGTGACCGGAGGTTTGCCAGATTCGTTGCGAACTAACTATAATTCGTCAAAACTTACCTCCAATTTCTACGGCGAGTATACGAGACTGGTGCGCATTAAATCTGATCGGGATCCAATATACTGACGCCTATTGAGGTTACGTCGGGTGCCAGCTCAGGTGTTGTCCTCGTCATCTGACCAGGGTTCAAAAATACAAGGCATTGTTCCCGGGTCTTTTCTTCGAGATAGGCCCCGGACAGTTGTCAATAACCCAATGTGCAGCTCTAATGCGACATTAATTAAACCAACAAACCAAACCTCATCATCTGACCAGAGTTCAAGAATACGAGGCGTTACTTGGATATGTTTAGTTTCTTCGATGAGAACAGAAATAGGTATAAGGAAAAGTGTTCTATATTACTATGTAATCTTGAAATTTAAATATGATGAATACTCCCCCCCCCCCCCCTTTCGATGAAGATATTACTTTCTTATACAACATTCATAAGTATTTATCACAAAGTCCGAAAAAACATAGTTTTTATTTAAAATATCATAATGGTCCTTTAAGTAGGCCATCGTAGAACAGACGGGACAGGTGGGCTATGGACCTTGCCCGGTCAGTTCTTAGGTATCCTTTGTTTCCAATAATGTAAAAATTATATTTAAAAAAAATCCATACATTGTTAAAATTTTCAGTTCAACGTTGCACTATATCTTGGTGCAAAACAGAGGTATACACCATATTATGGTAGAATCTAGATTGAATCTAAAACCCTTTATAAAAAAACCTTAGGTTTCACCGATAATTGGCTCAACCTGTTTAACTACATTCGAAATTTTCGCTGTCGCTACATTAACAAGTACCTTCAAGAAAGACAACGACGAACATCAGTCTCCGTACCTGGGCCTACTCGTTTTTCTTTGAATGCAAATACATCGTTAATGAGCGATGACGTACTCAAATTTAAGTAATCGTACTTTCTCACAAATGAGCAGTGTGATTTAATATCTTTAGTATCAGCTTCTGTTCAAGCCATCTTAACAAAGCGACATGACAAACATTTGTTCAGAAGATGGTTTTCCACATTATTGGATGTCGATTGCTTACATGGAAACATTATTATAACTCAATTATCTTACTTCCCATTCCTTTGCCATCGCATTTCAACTTTTCTTCTGTTTATACCTTTTTCAAGTCGCCCTGGTAGTTTAACGGATAAGGTTGTGGACTACGGTGGATGAGGATCTGGGATCGATTCTCACGTATGTCTTGGTTGTAATTGTCGATATTTATTGAAAGTGATTTATGAAAGCAGCCTATGTAGGCTAGCATCTGCTTTTTTTATTCATTGTACTCATTTTTGAGTACATGTCTTTTTCAAAAATGAAGCTTATATATTCGGAGCCATGATAAGCATCGAATGTACTCAAAAATGAGAAAATTTTACTTATATTTGAGTACCTATTTTTAACATTGTATAGAAAAGTTGGTTTGTATTTAACATCACTTATAAAGTATTAGTCAACAATATCAAAACTTATATATTTTCATTGTTAGATGAGTACACTTTCTAGACGAGACTCGATTTTATTTTTGCAAACCGTGAACCGTCCTCGAACTAAACTGTCTACGTGTCCTATTGCATATTTAGAGTTAAATATTTATCTATAGAAAATACCAAAACATTAAAAATATTAATATATCGAAATTATTGATTAATCAGAGTATATCGATATTTGACTGGCGATGTATCGCGATCTGTAAATATCAACATCGCGCAAGCATAGTGGCAATCAAATGTGACGAACACTACGTACAAAAAGCCACATTAAAAAAATCGAATCGACAAAAAAAATCGAATAGAGAAAAAAAATCGAATCGATAAAAAAAAATCGAATTGAGAAAAGAAATCAAATCGAGAAAAAAAATCGAATCGAGGAAAAAAAAAACGATTCGTGAAAAAAAATCGAATTGAGAAAAAAAAATCGAATCGAAACGAGAAAAAAAAGAATCGAAAAAATATATATATCGAATCCAAAAAAAGAAACAAGTACAAAGAACTCAATTGAATTCACCTCATCATCCTTATCAGTTACCTGCCGATAAATAGGGGAAAAAACATCGCAACTAAATAAATCCCGCAAAAATGAAAAATCGCGGATAACAAAACCCTTTCGAAATGCTGGAGACAGATAACGTCAGGTAACCGGTCCAATCTGTTTCGCAACGGGGCGACCCTGGCTGCAAAGCCAGTCGGCTTTTCTTCTGAATTGTTGTCTTGGTAAGGCGATTTCCAACACTGACGTTTTCAGCCTTGTGTCGAAAGGAGAAGGGCGAGTGGAGATGTTTACTTCGATTTTGACAGACGATTACGCATTTCGAATAAAAATGGAGTTGAGTGCTGGAGAATTGTACATTTAAAACTCTTTCGTGTTGTAAGAGGATGAATTGGTTTTTGGAAAATGGGATTGGAAATTAAAGGGAGAGGTTGGCTAAATTGGCCACTGTAAGGAAAAATATTTTTTTTTTAAATAAGTATAAATTAAAAAAAAATAATGAAATATTTGCATTAGTTAGTTTTATTATTTAGATTTATGCAAAAAAAAGTATGGTGTCTTTATTTTGATTATTTATTAAAGTAAACAAATTCCGCAAAATATTACCATACTTCACTTTGTCTGCCATATCGTTTTTAGCAAATCAAAAATATATTTTAAAAAAATCGGATAGGAAAAGGCCGCACTGTACCGCAAGGTTCGGGTCGGGAATACTTTTAGGCCCCATGCTGTACTAAAGTCAAAGGGGGGGGGGGGGGTTAAATGGTCAAGCTGGTTAAAGTACCCACCTTATTTAACAGGGTGGTAAGTCATTTATTCACGATTCCATGTGGAATTACGTGGGCGAAAGCGTTACTGTAGCCAAGAACGATATCCCCCCACGTGGTACAAAGGTTAAAGAGGGCGGAGTTAATTAATATTCGGTCTGGTCGACGTGGCCCACCCTACTTTGCACAAATAAAAATTGTGTTTAGAAATGCATAATGCTTTTTACATGCTTTTATTGAAGTACAAAATGCTTTTGGAAATGCAAAATGCTCTTGGAAAAACGAAATGCTTTTGGAAGTGCAAAATTATTTCGGAAATGCAGAATGCTTTTGGAAATGCAGAAAGCTTTTGGAAATGCAAAATGCTTTTGGAAATGCAGAATGCTTTTGGAAATGCAGAATGCTTTTGGAAATGCAAAATGCTTTTGGAAATGCAAAATGTTTTTGGAAATGCAGAATGCTTTTGGAAATGCAAAATGCTTTTGGAAATGCAAAATGCTTTGGGAAATGTAAAATGCTTTTGAAAATGCAGAATGCTTTCGGAAATGCAGAATGCTTTTGGAAATGCAGAAAGCTTTTGGAAATGCGAAATGATTTTGGAATTGCAAAATGCTCTTTGAAATGCAAAATGTTTCTGAAATAGTTTTTTTTACATAGAAAAATAAATTGCGTATTGTTAGACATTTAATCTTTTTAATATTCTCTCCGAGTCTATTAACTTAATTCTATTCCTTCAGCTCGATTTAGTTTATATCAACTGAAATAAATAAGTGCACGTTATTGTTGTTCGGTTATCAAATGCTTTTGGAAATGCAAAATGCTTTTTGAAATGAAAATGCTTTTTGAAATGCAGAATGCTTTTGGAAATGCAGAATGCTTTTGGAATGCAGAAAGCTTTTGGAAATGCGAAATGCTTTTGGAATTGCAAAATGCACTTTGAAATGCAAAATGCTTCTGAAATAGTTTCTTTTGACGTAGAAAAATAAAATGCGTATCGTTAGACACTTCATCTTTTTAATATTATCTCCGATTCTATTAATTTAATTCTATTCACTCAGCTCGATTTAGTTTATATCAACTGACATAAATAAGTACACCTTATTGTTGTTCGGATATCAAATGCTTTTGGAAATGCAAAATGCTCTCAAAACACCAAAAGTTCGCCAAGTCACACAACTGCACACAATAATACAAATTCATTCTCCGATGCTAATAAACTTATATATAATTTGTTTTCAACTCGAGAAAACATCCTAAAGACGTACGCCATCAATTTTATGTGTTTTTCAATCAACAAGCCATAAAATAATTATTAAAAAAAAAGAGTAACCCAAATTAATTTGAAACCCGAAGCCCCGAAAACATAATGACAGTAAATGTAATAGCTTCGCTGATTTGATATAGAGAATAGCGAATTGGCAATATTAAAAAAACTTTACTATGTTGATCTACATGATAAAAGTTTTATTACTTCACTTCGGAAGAGTACATTGATTAATTCTGTGTGTGGTATGATGAAAGGATTCGTTTTAATTTTTAGCGCTCTCAACGGTAGATAGATGACATCTTATTAATTTTTCTTTCTAGATTAGGCTATAGATCATTATGCCACACCCTTTGTTGGATGAAATAACGTCGCACTAGAGCTGCAAAGTGGGCTATTGGCGACGGTTCGGGGCCTATCTCGAAGGAAACACCCGGGTACGATGTCTTGTATTTTTGAACCATGGTCAGATGACGAGGACAAAACCTGAGCTGACCGACGTAATCTCATAGGCATCAGGACATTGGACCCCGATTAGATTTATCGTGCACTAGTTCCGTATAAACACCAGTATTATTTGTTGGATGTTCTGGACGACTCTCCAGTATTTTTGAAGCAAATCTACCCTCCGATCGCAAGATCTACTTTTTTACTTTTCTTTGTGAAGTCCACCGCACGGGCTCGAATCGCTGAACTCTAACTGTAACTTCTGGCAGGCTAAAAACTTGTTTCCTCTATGAGCGCGTTGAAGCCATTGCGGAAGCAGCCGTACTGTGCCCCAACATTTTTTAAAAAGTGATTTAGTTGTGTTTTTTAATACTACAGCATTGTAGAAATATTAAATGTATTAAATATTATATTTTCTTCTTATAGAATGAGAGCACCGCATGGCTGCTTCCACATTGGCTTCAAATCAACAAAATGTCTTGGCCAATCCAGAAGTTACATTTAGAGATCAGTGGCTCGCACTAGCAATCTTCTGAATTACCAGCTGAACGCTTTTATCCACTGGGCAACTAGAGGTCCAAACTTATTAATAAGTTTCATAAATCAATCAAACTTTTTCATATACACATATCTTTAAGTATGAAACATACTGTATCATATTATTAGAACAATTCTAGGCGAGTCTGACCACGCATAAGAAAAGCATCGGCTGCCGCCAAAACATTTTCTACCCGCTTCCGTCATTTCGTAGTCCAACTAATACTTTGTTCAATGTAGAGGTAGCCCCTCAAATAAGATCGATACACATTGTTTAATATCTCTGCATATAAATGTAGGAAATTAACGAAAATTTATATTTATATTATTTTGAGGGCGGGGATCATTTTTGCGCTATCAAAAGTAGGTGTTGCTATTGAATATTTTAAAGTTGGTGTGGATTCGAGTATGAATATAGTCCCTTATTCAAATTTTTTGTATATCAATGTGTAGTAGACTTTATTCCCTACAAAATGGTATATTAAATTTATCCCTACAATAAATAGTAGTCGAGAAACCAGGGGTGGTACGTTTTTTTTTTCTTCCTCCGGCTGTACCTGGTGATAGATACTAATTGAGCTATGGATATTAACGGGAAACCCATCACCACGAAAAAAATAAATAATAATCTTTCAATCTCCAATCAAAACAAATACGAGCAGGCCCTTATCTGCAGTTGAGTTATTAAGCCTCATGTCTTAGGCACGCATTGTTGCACAGCAAAGCGCCTCATTGTTTCCTCATTACACAGCATGCTCACGATGCTTGTCCAGCACACTTCAAGGAGCTTCACGAGGAAGTCGCTTTTTGTAGAGAACTTGACGTAGCAGTTAACAATGTTGCGTTCTCAAGTTGTATAATAATAAAATAGGATTCTATGACGAATGAATCAAAGGGATCTATCTACATGATCACTCGTGTAGATTTATTAGTCTTTAATATTTCGAGGCCTCCGTGGCCGAGCGGTTAAAGGCGTCAGCTGGGAATCCGAGGATTCCTGGTTCGATCCCAGGCGATGGTTGGTTTGGTTTGGTTAATAAACGTCGCACTAGAGCTGCACAGTGGGCTATTGGCGACAGTTCGGGGTCTATCTCGAAGGAAAGACTCGGAAACACATACACATTCACACACATGTTCATACATGCACCTCGTTATTTTTAAAACCATGGTCAGATGACGCCCAGGCGATGGACTTGACAAAGAAAAGTAAAAAAAAAGTAGTGATCTTGTAATCGGAGGGTTGCCAGCTTCGCTACAGAATACTAGAAAAGTCGTCCAGAACATCCGCAAAAATTAACGGCGTGTATACGGGACTGGTCCAAAGTCCCGACGTCTACCGAAGGCGTTGGGTGCCAGTTTAGGTGTTTCCTCGTCATCTGACCAAGGTTTTAAAATAACGAGGTGCATGTATGAATGTGTATGTGTTTCCGGGTCTTTCCTTCGAGATAGACCCCGAACCGCCGCCAATAGCCCACTTTGCAGCTCTAGTGCGACGTTAATTTACCAAACCAAACCAAACCAAAACTTTAATATTTTCAGTATTCCTGGTCTTTTCTTCGTGATAGACTCCGAACCGTCACCAAGGGTCCAACCAATGGCAGCTCTAAAGCAACGATTGTTTAATCAACCAACCTTAAACCTACATATCTCGAGCTCCTAAATACAAGGGGGTCCCCAGTTGCCCAGTAGGTTAAAATTGTACGGCTAGTAATCAGAGGATTACGAGTTCGAGCTCGACTGATGGACTTTGCAAATAAAAGTAAATGTAGTGATGTTGCGATCGGTGAGTTGCCAGCTTCGCTACTGAGATACTAGGAAGTCGCCTAAAAATATCCAACAAATTATATTGGCGTGTATACGGCACTGGTCAAGATAAGTCTGATCGGGGTCCAAAGTCCTGACGCCTATTGAAGGTGTTGTCCTCCTCATCTGACCACGGTTCAAAAATACGAGGCATTGTTCTCGGGTCTTTAAACCAAATCGAATAGTAAATACGTTATTATACTGCTGAAAAATACAAATTGTTTAGGTTTTGTTTTGTTAATCAACGTCGCACTAGAGCTGCACAGTGGGCTATTGGCGACGACTCGGGGCCTATCTCGAAGGAAAAACCCGCACATTGTTTAGGAGCTTCTTCATGCTGATGTGGAAGTATAACCTTACCTACTTCGTGCTTGCCAATAATTGTATTTGGTTTAAAAACCTCGCTGGGCGTCAAAAATAACAGGTAGAAACAAAACATGGAATACAGAAACCAATTATGTTACAAGGAAATTCAGTGGTTGGGTTTCACATTGTTTGGTTATGGTTTCATCGTGCAAATGGTGTTGATGAACCAAGTGGCAGTTTTTTTTAAACAGTTTTTTCAATGTGTTCAGATGGGTGTTGATTCACGTGAAGTCTGATATCACGTCGTGAGGTCAATTGTGGGTATCAGAATAGGGTGGGAAATACGGGTTAAATAATGGTGAGTTATAATGAGATAGAAGACTGGTTTTCTTATGATTAGAAACGATAAAATCTGGTGTGCAGTATCTGGTCATTCACCATCGAAAACCGCGTGACAGGTACGCACTGAACTCTAACTGTAACTAACTGTAAGACTCAAAACTTGCTTACTCTATGGGCGCGTTGAATCCACTGAACTCTAACTGTAACTGCTGGAAGGCTCAAACTTTGTTTCCTCTACGGCGCGTTGAAACCAATTGAAAGCTGCCATACGGTGCCCCAACATTTTTTTAAAAATGATTTAGTGGTGTTTTTTATTACCAATGAATTGTAGCAGTATTAAATATATATAAATATTATATTTTCTTCTTATAGAATTAATTTTTATATTGCCAAACAGATAGTTTTTGCTCTTGCTTTTTAACTACTTCTACTTTGACTTGCAAATGACTTCCTATTTTAATAGCAGATTACATTTAAAATGTGTTTAAAAATAAAATAAAAAAAACTTACCCTAAAATAATATATGTCGGCGTATTTTAACATGAAAAATATACGAAATATTCCGGTATCAAGAAAAGTGTGCCCCATCATGGCGGCCTCCATATCGGCTTCAAGTCAACAAAATGTCTTGCCCTATCCAGAAGTTACAGTTAGAGATCAGTGGTTGAATCCAATACAGGAATAAAAATGCTGATTTCCGTGTGTCCATCATTGAACCACGTGATATGTGGAAATGCTAATTCATTCATGCGCCAATATTACTTGGCAGGCTTTGGCGATTTTAAGAACTAAACGAGATCAAAGTATTGTAATATGGTTTTGTGTTTAATTTTGTATTTAAATATAGTTTTTTTTAAACGAGTGGCACAATTTAAGGGAGTTTAACAGATATATTAAGGAGATTTTTCTTACTTTGTAATTTTGAAATAATTGCATTACTTTTTTATGTAAAAAATTTACCATAAGCGAAGTTCTTTCAATTGTTATTTTGTATACTTCAATAAGAAAATATGAACAATAAAACCTGAGAAATATAAAGAGTTTCGCTTCTTCGAGTATTGAACACAAATAAAATATTTTCGTTTCGTTAATGAAGAGGAAATATTTAGCGCATATTGTTTGAAAATTAGTAAATACGTACATACATGTTAAGAAGTTGAATACGGACAGAACTACTTATCCCCAAAAGAGAAGAAAGTGCGCCAAATTTGAAACTCCTGCAGACGTCTGAACGCCAAATGTGACAACGCTATAACCACGTGATGTGAGTTTTTCTTTTCAATGTTGACACCGCGGCCTTATGAGAGTCTGGTATTGAAGGCGCTCTCTATTTAATATTACAACTCTCTGGTTGAATCCAATTGAAAGCAGCCATGTTGTGCCCCAACATATTTTTAAAAGTGATTTAGTGGTGGTTTTTAATACCATAGCATTGTAGA
Organism: Troglohyphantes excavatus; assembly: GCA_963932185.1. Taxonomy (NCBI): domain Eukaryota; kingdom Metazoa; phylum Arthropoda; class Arachnida; order Araneae; family Linyphiidae; genus Troglohyphantes; species Troglohyphantes excavatus. Next base: position 8,398,484 of record OZ010671.1, read on the forward strand.
AATATTAAATGTATATAAATATTATATTTTCTTCTTATAGAATTACTTGTTATATTCCAAAACAAATAGTTTTTGCTCTTAATTTTTATCTACTTCGACTTCGATTTGCAAACGACTTTCTATTTTAAAAGCAGTTTGCATTTAAAATGGGTTTAAAAAGAAAATAAAAAAAACTTAGCCGAAAGCAATAAAAGTCGGCTTATTATAGCATGAAAATTATACGAAATATTGCGATATAAAGAAAAGTGTGACACATCGTGGCGGCTTCTACATTGACTTCAAGTCACCAAAATGCCTTGCCCTATCCAGAAGTTACAGTTAGAGATCAGTGCAGGTACGTTTTACTTGATTCTGATAACACAGCCGCAACCACTGAACTATAACAGTAATTTATGGAAGCCTCAAAGCTTGTTTCTGCTATGGGCGCGTTGAAGCCAATGTGGAAGCAGACATACTGTGCCCACCCCCCTCAATTTTTTTTTTAATGATTTAGTGGGGTTTTTTAATACCATAGCATTGTAGAAATATTAAATGTATATAAATATTATATTTTCTTCTTATAAAATTAATTTTTATATTGTCAAATACATAGTTTTTGCTTTTTAACTACTTCGACTTGGACTTGCAATGACTTTTTATTTAAATAGCAGATTGCATTTAAAATAGGTTTCAAAACAAAATAGGAGCCTCCAGTGGCCCAGTGGATAAAGGCGTTCAGGCTGATAATCAGAGGATTTCTAGTTTGAACCCGTGCGGTGGACTTGACAAAGAAAAGTTGGCGACAGTTCGGGGCCTATGTCGAAGGAAATATCCGGGAACGATGCCCCGAATTTTTGAACTATGGTCAGATGACGAGGAAACACCTGAACTGGCACCCAACGCCTTCAATAGACGTCGGGACTTTGGACCCCGATCAGATGTATCGTGCACCAGTCCCATATACACGCCGTTAATTTTTGCGGATGTTCTGGACGACTTTTCTAGAATTTTGTAGCGAAGCTGGTAACCCTTCGGTCACAAGATCACTACTTTTTTTTACTTTTCTTTGTCAAGTCCATCGCCTAGGCGTCATCTGACCATGGTTCTAAAAATAACGATGTGCATGTATGAACGTGTGTGTGAATGTGTATGTGTTCCCGAGTCTTTCCTTCGAGATAGACTCCGAACTGTCGCCAATAGCCCACTGTGCAGCTCTATTGCGACGTTTATTAAACAAACCAAACCAACCATCGCCTAGGATCGAACCAGGAATCCTCGGATTCCCAGCTGACGCCTTTAACCGATTGGCCACGGACGCCCATTAGTATTTGGGTTAAGGATGATCGATTTTGCGACGCTGAATTCTGAGGTTGAAGACATTTAAGCTAGCTGAAGATATCAAATAACAGTTAAAAATACTAGTTATTTCATTATAATATCGTAATAATTGTCGTTATTTAATAATAACTACTAAACTCATCCCTAATTTGGATTATCACTCATTTTAAACACATTTTACGCAGTTGACTTTGTGTGTGTGTGATCAGGCCCGTCGCACAGACGGTTTGAAGGAAAGGGGGGGGGGGGGGGGCACCTTGAAAGTTACTTGAAACCTTAAAGTTTCAACTTTTAAAAATTCCCGAGTTGGGAAAATTTATGTCTGAAGAAAATTAATATTATTAAGAAATGAAAGCTTGGGAAGATTAGAAATTGCCCAACTTGTAAGATTACATTTAAATTAGACCTCAGAATGGACACTTGCATTGGAATAGGGGTGCAACAAATCAATGCATGCGAGGAAACTGTTTAATATCCCCTAAAATATATATTTAAAAAAAATGAAAAATGTCGATACGTTGGAACTGGTAAGTTTCGGCACTTTTGAGTTGGGAATATTGAATAGTTGAGTCGAGAATTTCGAATCGTTAAGTTTCTTGTTTCAACCCCCTCCAAAATAGCTGTGTAACGGCACTGTGTGATGTGCGGCCCCTAGGCTGCAGCCTATGTAGGCTATGCCGAAATCTGGCCCTGATTACGAGTCCAGTAATCTATAATTGGGCAACCAGCTGACCGAACTATACACGGAAGAGATCCCCCTGAATTGATTTTGTTCAGATTGCAAGTGCTGACGGACTGGTCGATGTTATTGCGTAAATCGGTCATCTCAATCGGTTACGGCATTTCAAACCTCAAGTATAACGCGATAACAGCCGTCAATCTATAATCGGAAGTTGACGGCACGTGCAAACTTGTGTCCTGGCAATGAGCAGCTTCCAAGAGATAAGGATGCAATTCTTACGTATCGAGTACGAAACCTAACGGAATAAAAAAAAAATCGAAGAAAAATATATATATATCTCGATTTGCGTTGGTATCAAAACATTTTGAATTTTTTTTTATAATTATCTAGAATTGGAACTTGACAGCACCATTCATGTTTATGTTCGATAACAACTGTTTCTTTTACTATGTGGAATTTGCACTGAACTCTAACTGTAACTGCTGGAAGGCTCAAACCTTGTTTCCTCTATGGGCGCGTTGAAGCCAATTGAAAGCAGCCATGCTGTGCCCTAATATATTTTTTAAGTGATTTAGTGGTGTTTTTTATTACCATAGCATTGTAGAAATATAAAATGTATATTATATTCTTTTCTTATAGAATTAATTTTTATATTGCCAAACAAATAGTTTTTGCTCTTGCTTTTTATCTACTTTGACTTTGACTTGCAAATGACTTTATATTTTAACAGCAGATTGCATTTAAAATGGGTTTAAAAAAAATAGAAAAAAACTCAGCCAAAAGCAATACACGTCGGCTTATTTTAACATGAAAAATGTACGAAATATTGCGGTAGCAAAGAAAGTGGTGCACATCATGGCTGCCTCTACATCGGCTTCAAGTCAACAAAATGTCTTTACCTATCCAGAAGTTACAGTTAGATATCAGTGGGAATTTGCCTTGAAGATTTTCATTGATCTCTGACTGTAACTTCTGGAATGAGCAAGGCAGTTTGTCGACTGGAAGCCTTGAAGGTTAAAAACTGTATCCCACTTGAATTTCAACCTCTATATTTCGTAAGTTCATGCTAAAAAATATGCCGAAATGTAAAGTTTTTTTTAAAATTCCTTTGAAACCCATTTTAACCAATAACAAGTGGATAAAAAGCAAAAACAAAAACTATATTTTGGCGATATACAAATTAATTCTATAAATAGAAAAAAATACAACATCGAAACACAATTAACATTACTATAACGTTTTGAAAGTAAAAATACCAAACAAAATTTACTTTAAAAAATTAGTTGGAGTACAGTATGGCTTCAACCACGTTCACACGGGAAACTGGTTACGAGCATTCCAGAAGTTACAATTAGAGTTCAGTAAACATTTTAGTTGAAAGAAAAATTTCAGATTGAAAATACGGGGAAGATGTCTTCTTGACGATATTCGGGAAGACATATTTGAATTCGAAGACTGTGTTACTTACGAGGACTTAAACCGTCACATGTGTAACTCTCATGTGTAACCGTCACATATTTAATGTAACCGTCACACACGTTACTGTATCATGTAAAATATTTTTAAGTACCCGTCTCTGAGAATGCTAGAACCATTGATCTTTAACTGTAACTTCTGGATAGGGCAAGACATTTTGTTGACTTGAAGCCGACGTAGAGTACACAGAGTTTTACTTTTCTTTGTCAAGTCCATCGCCTTGGATCGAACCAGGAATCTTCGTATTCCCAGCTGACGCCTTTAACCACTCGTCCACGGTGGCCCACGGACAGATGGTAGGGATAATACCAGGACTATTAACTCGTTCTATGAACTGGGTCTTTCCTTCGAGATAGGCCCCGAACCATCGCCAATAGCCCACTGTGCAGCTCTGGTACGACATTAATTAACCAAACCAAACCGTTCTATGAACTATAAACTTTCCGAACCGTCACCAATAGCCCACTGTGCAGCTTTTGTGTGGATTTAATTAAGCATAAAAACTAAACCAAACCTACCCAGTATTAGCAAAATATTTTTCACTAATTGTCCATCCCGAGAGAGGCCTCCGTGGCCGAGCGGTTAAGGGCGTCATCTAGGAATACAAAGGTTCCCGGTTCGATGCCAGGTCATGGACTTGACAAAGAAAAGTAAAAAGTAGTGATCTTGTGATCGGAGGGTTGCCAGCTTCGCTACAAAATACTAGAAAAGTCGTCCAGAACATCCGCAAAAATTAACGGCGTGTATACGGGACTGGTGCACGATACATCTGATCGTCATCCTGACGTCTATTGAAGACGTTGGGTGCGAGTTCAGGTGTTTCCTCGCCATCTGACCATGGTTCTAAAATAACGAGGTGCAAGTATGAATGTGTGTGTGTTCCCGGGTCTTTCCTTCGAGATAGACCCCGAACCGTCGCCAATAGCCTACTGTGCAGCTCTAGTGCGACGTTAATTAACAAAACCAAACCAAACCTGAAAATTATTTGCGTTGGCAACTGTATTGGTTTGGTTAGGTTAAATAACGTCGCACTAGAGCTGCACAGTGGGCTGTTGGTGACGGTTCGGGGCCTATCTCGAAGGAAAGTTCCGGGAACGATGTCTCGTATGTTTGAACCATGCTCAAATGACGAAGACAACACCTGAGCTGGCACCCAACGCTTTCAATAGATGTCGGGACTTTAGACCCCGATCATATTTATTGTGCACCAGTCCCGTATACACGCCGTTATTTTTTTGTGTGGATGTTCTGGATGACATTCTAGTATTTTGGTAGCGAAGTTGGCAACCCTCCGATCGCAATATCACTACTTTTTTACTATTTTTAATCTAGTCCGTCGCACAGGTTCGAACCGGGAACCCTCGAATTCCCAGCTGACGCCCTAATCCACTCGGCCACGGAGGCCTCCGTTGGGAATTGGAAATATACAACCTAATTTAATTTTTTGTTATGATTAAGTTCAGTATGCTTGATTGGTTAATCAACGGTCTCAAAAGAACTGAACAATTAGCTATTAGCGACAAAAGCTCAATACGAGATTCCTTCTCATAACAACTTTGCGTTATAGCTATCGACCATCGTCATCGAAATTCCCGCTAAAAATTAATGATTGAAAAAAATCCACTCGCTGGTAATCAAAAACAACAAAATAAATGTATCCAAAAGTAAAGTATAACATATTTAACTTAGAACTATTTTAATCTTATTTCTCGAGTTTTAATTAAATCTAAACGGAAACATACAACACTAAAATAATAACATAATTAAGTTAGGATGCGTTTGATACAGCCATTCCCACATTCAGTGTTCTACTTAAACCTAAAATAAATGTTTAGAAAACTTTTCTCATTATTGTGAAAAAAAAGTAGCTGCTGCTGACAAACGGCGACCCCTCTTTCCTCTTCCATCTTTTGAGTCACTTCTACTGAACTCTAACTGTAACTTCTGGATAGGGCAAGACATTTTGTTGACTTGAAGCCGATGTAGCGGCAGCCATGATGTGTCCCACTCTCTTTGCTACCGCAATATTTCGTATATTTTGCATGTTAAAATAAGCCGACATGTATTGCTTTTGACTGAGTTTTTTTCTATTTTCCTTTTAAACCCATTTTAAATGCAATCTGCTTTTAAAATAGAAAGTCGTTTGCAAGTCAAAGTTGAAGTAGATAAAAAGCAAGAGCAAAAACTATTTGTTTGGTAATTTAAAAATTATTCTATAAGAAAATATAATATTTATATACATTTAATATTTTTACGATGCTGTGGTATTAAAAAACACCACTAAATCACAAAAAAAAATATTGGGACACAGTATGGCTGCTTTCAATTGGCTTCAACGCACCCATAGAGGAAACAACGTTTGAGCTTTCCAGCAGTTACAGTTTGAGTTCAGTGGTCACTTCTAGGTTCTTGTGATTTTTTTTAGGTTTCAAGCTAACACTCTGATTTTTTTACCATGGATATATAATGCTTATTCAACATGGGAAAAAAATTTGGTTTAAAAATAATAAAATATTTTTAATTCAATTAAAAAAAACCATAAAATAAATTTAAAAAAATTAAAATGTTCCATGCGCAATTTAATTTTTTGCGAATAATTTTTATTGTAACATTTTTGACACCGTGTTACATACCCAACTACATTTATGCATATGTAAAACGATTAAAAAAATATTTCTTTTTAAAAAATGGAGCTTATTTAGATTTCCATTAAAAAATTTAGATACATGCAGATATTTCAAAACAATATTTATAATATATCAAAATTATTATTCAACTTTCATATAAGAAACATGCAAACATCATTTTCTATAAGCATGTAGAATATTTTTAAAAGTTACAAGATTCTAACAAAAAAAAACTAATGCGCGTGAAACATTTCGAAATATTACCTGCGTTCAAATTTAATAAGATGAAAAAGATGCATTTTTGTAAAAGGTATATGAATTAAAACTTTTTTTTTCAAAAGAATATGGGTTATATATAGGCATTTGTATAGTTTTCTTATAAATGTAAACAACAGCGTTATTATAAGCACACAAAAAACATAATTTTGATTCATTTTTGCTATTTTGAAAGTCCACCGTACCGTTAAGTTAGAACCTTCGAGCATGGATCCTTCATAGTAGAGAAAACATAATGTAAAATCTCGCTAACATCAAAGTGAGGCCAACATGTATGGCCTCAGACACGTGGTTAATTACGTCATTCCATTCATAAATTTTCGCTGTTACACATTTCCCAATTCATCAGCCAATCGCGAGTATTTTTTAATTCACAATTTGGAAAAGAAGTCACGTGTCTGAGGCCATTCGGTCTGAGATGTTGGTTTCACGATTATAACGTCAGATTCGCTCTACTACAATTCATTCATGCTCTAAGGTTAGGACCGCTTAGGTTGATCTTTGTGACTCTACAGACCCCTGACGTGGACTCGTGGACCCCTGTTGGTTCTCGGACTACCTTTTGGAAAAAACTGAGTTATTAAAAGTAATAAATAGTTATTTGTGTGTTAAATTGATTCTGAGGGAAAGAAAACATCTTATCTGTGAGATAATTTCTAACGATAACTCTTAAAACAGGTGCATCTTCCAGATGGGAAGGTTTTTATTCTAGGTCAAAAGAGTTTAGTGGTTTTTGTCCTCACAACGGAATAACTGTCCTTAAGGTATAGTTACATACGGAATCACACTGTTAAAAATAGGTACTTAAAAATAAGTAAAATTTACTCATTTTTGATTACTTTCGATGCTTATCATAGCTCCCGAATACACAAGTTTCAATTTTGAAGAAGAGATGTACTCAAAAAGGAGTAAAATTAATAAAAAAGCAGTTGCTTGCCTACATAGGCTGCCTTCATAAATCACTTTCAACAATTACAGCCAGGACTTCCCGGGAATCGGACTCAAACCGAAGTCCAGGGCCCATATCCGTTGTGCCGCCACAGCGATGTGAAGAAGTTATAAACAGAAGTAATGTTAAAAAGGTCTGCCAAAAGAATAGGAAGTAAAATAATTGAGTTGTAATATCTCAGTTTCCATTTAAGCCATCGATCTCAAATAATATGAAAACCATCTTCTGAATAAATATTTTAAGTTTGCCAGATCGTTTTGTTAAGATGGTTTGCACAGAAGCTGATATTAGCAATATAATAAACCATACTGCTCATTTTTGCGAAAGTACGATTACTTAAATTTGTACGTCATCGCTCATTTACGATGCAATTGTACTCAATGAAAAACGAGTTTGTTCAGGTACTCATTTTTAAGTACCGTTTATTTTTTATAGTTATGCCTTAAACTCTGTGGCCATTTTTTTTACAGTGATGCCTTAAACTCTGTCGCCATTTTTTTTTCAGTGATGCCTTAAACTCTGTGGCCATTTTTTTTTCAGTGATGCCTTAAACTCTGTGGCCATTTTTTTTCAGTGATGCCTTAAACTCTGTCGCCCTTTTTTTTTCAGTGATGCCTTAAACTCTGTCGCCATTTTCTTTTCAGTGATGCCTTAAACTCTGTGGCCATTTTTTTTTTCAGTGATGCCTTAAACTCTGTGGCCATTTTTTTTCAGTGATGCCTTAAACTCTGTCGCCATTTTTTTTTCAGTGATGCCTTAAACTCTGTGGCCATTTTTTTTCAGTGATGCCTTAAACTCTGTCGCCCTTTTTTTTTCAGTGATGCCTTAAACTCTGTCGCCATTTTTTTTTTCAGTGATGCCTTAAACTCTGTCGCCATTTTTTTTTCAGTGATGCCTTAAACTCTGTCGCCATTTTTTTTTCAGTGATGCCTTAAACTCTGTCGCCATTTTTTTTTCAGTGATGCCTTAAACTCTGTGGCCATTTTTTTACAGTGATGCCTTAAACTCTGTGGCAATTTTTTTTTTACAGTGCAGGATTGTAACATCACATCACGCTTTCCTCCTAGCTCTATACCGACACAATAACTCCGTGACAAATAGCACGCGGTCTTGTTTCAAAGGAAATTAAGCACCGATGAGTGTAAAATATTGAAAAAGGAAAATAAACAAAGCACGTACGGGGCGGGGATGGGATGAGGCCCACAGCGTCAGACGGACAGTTTGTTTATCTTTCTTCTATTGGCAAGGTGTTTTTGACGACGAATTGGTATTGTAATAATCTGCTGAAATGACGTTTCACGTTAAAACATTCTGGTCTTGCTAGCTACAGTCGATATTTATGTATCCAGAAGACGGTTATACTCGAGGACAACCTAACTTGAGCCTAAAGCAATTGAATATTTATACATATCATAGCTTCTGCTTTAGGTTCAACTTAGGTTGTCCCCGAGTATAGTTACCGAGTAACATGTTTTTCTTTATAGACTAGAAGTTCTTCATATTTGTAAGTTCTCATATTAGTAAGTTCTGTAGATTTGAAAGTTTTTCAAGTTAGTGAGTTCTCAGTAGTAAGTTCTTCAGATTAGAAAGTTTTTCAAGTTAGTAAGTTCTTTTCGTAGTAAGTTTTGCATTTTAGTCAGCTCTCATATAAGTAAGTTCTTCATGATAAAAAATTCACTAGGTTACAAAGTGTTTTGGGTTAGTAAGTTCTGCATTTTACTAAGTGCTGCTTATTAGTTTCTTTTCATTAGTAAGTTTGTCATATTATCAATAATCTCATTAGTAATTTCTTCATATTAGAAAGTATTATTTATATTAATAAGTTCTTCATATTAAAAAGTTCTTCAGATTAGGTTGGTAAGTTTTTCGTATTAATAGCTTTTAAACATTGATAAGTTCTTCATATTAGTATGTTTTGAAAAGTAGTTAGTTCTTCATATTAATAATTAATAATTTGAAGTGACTTTTTAAATTTAGTAAGTTAAAATATGAAGTAAGTTTTGCTGTTCAGTAAGTTCTTCATATTAGTAAGTTTATTTATATTAATAAGTTTTTCATATTAGTAAGTTTATTTAAATTAGCAAGTTCCTCATATTAGTAAGTATGTTTGTATTAGTACACTTAAAAATTTCAGTTAAACGATGTACCATATCTTGGCGCAAAACAGAGGTCTGCAGCAAATGACACCATATTATGGTGGAATCTGGGTTGAACCAAAAATTCTTTATCGGAAAAAAGCATAGGTTTCACCGATAATAGGTTCAACCTCTTTAACTACAACCGAAATTTTCGCTGTCGCTACATCAACCAGCCGAGGAATCCCCTGCAAGAAAGAAAACGACGAACAAGACTCGCCGTGGCCCAGTGGATGAAGGCGTTCAGCTATGAATCAGACGATTCCTAGTTCGATCCACTGGACCATTCGGTGGACTTGACAAAAAAAAGTAAAACAGTTCTGATCTTGGGCTCGTAGGGTTGTCAGCTTCGCTACAAAAAATACTAAAAAAACTCGAGTTTTGAGTTTTATACGACGTTATGAGTTTTGGTGCAACGTTTCACCACAAAATGGTATCGGTAGTACCGTAAAATGGAAAAAGTAAGCAGCAAATGTTGGTTGCAGCTAAATGGGTGCCAAATTTTGGTGCAAGGTCATAATAATTTTTAACAATGTAATTTCAGATTAGTAAGAAATTATCAAAATAATTCTTTGATAACCAGACCACGTCATCATTTACGATGTATATATTTTATATTTTGGGCGAGTTTAAAAAGTGTTATGTTATTTTGTTAATATGCAAACTCGACGAATTGTCGTCGCTTTCGGACTCCGCTGCCAGACTAAATAATGGCTTCACTTCTTTTATCGTCGGAAAAGATACGGAGGGATTATTTTTATCCTATTCTTTTATTTTGAATTATCGTTCTGCCTCTTTTGCAGTTTTCAGGGCCAGACAGGAAAACAGACTCAAAAGGTCGGAATTTGTACTTTTCAATAGATATTTATAGTTTTATTATTCGGTGCTGGTTTTAATTAGTTAGAGTTTATATCAAATCAAAAAGTTTCGAAAAATGTTTTTAAAAATTTCGGAAATGTTTTACTTTATATTATTACCGTATATCAATATACCCTTTTGTCCAGTGGTTACCAAACTTTTTCCAGTGGCGGCGCCATTTTTGAATTAACATTTGCCCTCGGCGCCCTACCCTAAGTTAAAGTATTACTAATCGTAAGTAAGAGATAAAAATACATAAAACTCGTTAATGACAATATCACACGAAAAGTTCATCTTCACTAGATATTGACTATCAATTGACTGACTGAATCGATCCGGTGACGTTTGCTTAAATATTCCGTCCGCAAGATCTTTCAGAACAGCCGAAATCTGTCACGAAGGGTTTACTACGTATCTGATTTTTAAGTGAACTAACTAAAAGGAGAAACTCCTCTTTGGTTCTTACTTTTCGGTCCACCTCACTATATATCATCACTCTTAGGGCTATTAACGTCGCAAGAAGTTAGTTTCAACGAAACATCTGCCTTGGTATATAGAAGCGTTATTACTGATGCAAGACCTTTTTGTAAAGTCGACGGTTTACCGCATAGTTTTGGACAGCTTCACTTTGGCGAGTATTGAAACAGTTAATAACTGAGCAGTTACGCATCTTACTATACGAGTAAGTGTAATATATGTTTTAATTACGATTCGGGATCATTTCGAAAGAAAGACCCAGGAACCCTGTCCAGTATTTCTTAACCATTGTCAGATGACGAGTTCAACATTATCTATTATTATCTGGTACCCGCCGCAATTTCAATAGGCGTCAGAAGTCAAGACATTGGATCACGACCAGATTTATCGTACACCAATATCCCTTATACATGGCCAATATTTTTTTGGTTGTGAAAGGAACAAATTTGACAAGTCTCTGATAACCAAATCGCTGTATGTCGCTTCCCAAACATGCATGTTCAGTATCAAAATCGCGCTCATCGGTTGGAGCCTCTAAATATTCGGCCACGATAGGCCTTTGGTGTCAAGATTTAGGTGTTTCGGGATTTAATCTGTTGGAATTTAGACCTAGATCCATTTCATTAAAAAAATTAAATTTGATTCAATGTTTCAAAAATATTTGGTCTTAACAATTAAAATAACACTTTTCCCCCGATGGCGCACGTTGCCGCAAGGAATCGTATACTAAAAAAACGACACCTGACAATTCCTTTACAACCCCAAGTGGAATCAGCATATGGAGATAAATGACATATCACAGTGTAGAAGAAAGTGAGATATTTCGACCAGGCTGATTATTAACCATTCCACTTTATGTACCACGTAGAGGAGTTATGTCTACGTGGAATCTTCTTATGGGGATAAATGATATACGTCGTTTAGTTCAGTTGTTCCCATCCCGTGGTCCGCAGCAGGCCCGTCGCCCCCCCCCCCTCCAATAATCTGGAAACTCTGAAAGTTGGTAATTTCCACTTCCAAAAACCCCGAGGTGGGAAAATGTATGCCTGCAGAAAATTAATATTAGTAACAAATGAAAGCTAAGGAAGATTAGAAATTGCCCAACTTGTAAGATTACATTTAAATTTGACCTCAGACGGACACTGCATTGGAATATGGGTGCAAAACACCAATGCTTGTGAGAGAACCGTTTAATATGACCTTAAATATATATAAAAAATTATGAAAAATGTCGATAAGTTGGAACTGGGAATTTTCAGAACTGTTGAGTTGGGAATTTCGAATCGTTAAGTTGGGAATTTCGAATCGTTAAGTTGGGAATTTCGAATCGTTAAGTTGGGAAATGTATTGTTTAACCCTCCTCCCCCCAATAAAAAAAATAATTGTGTAACGGCACTGGGGGTCCGCAAGATGGTGTCAAGTGGTCCGTAGAGCCATTGTTCAATTCCACAGACGTTTTCATTGTACTTTTTCAAAAATGGGTGTTGCTTTTGAGGTGTATTTCTTCTCAAACTAAAAACATCCCAATAGAAAATCAAAATATCATAAAGGAAAGAAAATTGTATCCTCATTCTTTGATTGTTGTGGCAATTAACCAGAAATGAGTTCGTAATTGTTATTAAAAACTCTAGACTTTTGTAATTTATAAATTTATTTACAAAATGAGTGCATGTTTAATAAAAGAGATATTTCAGTACTTATATTATATTAAATGTTATAGTACGTGTTACCTATGTTAAATGTCCCCTATGTTAGAGATAATACCAGATATATTAAAGATAAGTAACTCATATATAGGAAAGATAAGTACTCAATTCCCTGTATCCGAATTCTGAATTGAAGTTTTTTTTTAAAAAGTTACACAGTTAAAAATAGGTATTCAAAAATTAGTAAAATGTACTCATTTTTGAACACATTCGATGCTTATCATGGCTCCGAATACATAAGTTTTAATTTTGAAAAAGACATGAACTTAAAAAATTAGTACAATGGGTAAAAATGAATAAAAGCAATAATTATCTACAATTACATCCAAGACATACCGGGAATCGAACCGTGATCCGCAGGCACCGCTGTCCAGAGTCTTATCCGTTAAGCTACCGGGGCGGCATGAACAAGTTACAAACAGAATTAATGTTAAAAAGGTGTGCCAAAAGAATGGGAAGTAAGATAATTGAATTGTAATAATTCAGTTTCCATTTAAATAACCGACATCAAATAATGTGGAGAACCACCTTCTGAATAACTATTTTAATCCTTTGCACTCCGAAGGCGCCTATCTGGCGCCAACATAACGACCAGTTCTTTTGTTTCCATGTTTTTTAAAATAAACGAGAACAGCAAGATATTGTGTTTAGAACATCATTCTTTTTTGCAACTCGTTCTCTTGCAAATACAAAACATATTAGGATTTTTTTCCCTTTATGAGTATAAAAAAAATCTGTGGAAAAGAACTTAAAGAGGAATAACTGTTCCATAGAAAGAACGCAAATTGCAAAGTGTTCGTGGAGTTCAAAGGGTTAAGGTTGTCAGATAGCTTTGTAAAGATGGCTTGAACAGAAGCTGATATTAGCAATAAGTCACACTGCTCATTTTTGAGAAAGTACGATTACTTAAATTTGAGTACGTCATCGCTCATTTATGATGCAATCATACTAAAAAAAAAACGAGTACGTTTATGTACTCATTTTTAAGAACCTTTTCTTGGAAAATAGCCGCGGCCGAAGGGAACCAGGTTTACCATATTCTCAAAGAAGAAAACAATTGTTTATCGCCCAGACAAAAGGTTGCCATGGGCCGCAATTGGAAATTTCCGCTTTTTGTTTACAGCGTACTTTCCATTAACACTTATTTCAAGGAGAGAATATTTTTTTTTTAAAAATTCTATAGAATTTTTAATTAAATTCTTTTTGCGACCCCTTTACAATGAAATCAGTGCCACGGAAAGTGCGCCGTGTGTCCTTGCGCCCCGTTTTGTGGCCCAATGTCCCCTCGTTTGTCCCCACCCTTAATACGTCACTGGTCACTGGTCACGCCCAAATAATGACCAAGAAGGTCAACGGGTTGCGACTACTGATTTTACACTATAAAATAACCATTTTCCTTCGATAATTGGTTAGAAAACAGTTTGGATAAATATAACGCATTGGGAAAAACTCACAGATCTTGAATTAAAATGTTTTAATTAATGTTTTTTTTAATTAATTTGTAAATTAATGGAATTGTAATTTTCAGTTTTTATCAAAGTATAAAATGCTTCTCTAAAAATATACTTTGAGTGAAGTTGGTTATGGTTAAAATATATGTAAAACAATTGTTGATTTGTTATAGAGTGGATATTTTGAATCAGTGGTTCCCAATAGACCCCCAAGGTTAGGGTAACAAACCATTACGAAAAAATGGTTAATTACACTGATTTAAGAGGGAAAATATCAAGTTTGCATTTAAACTTGGACGAAATTATGAACCTAAAAGAAAAATTTTACTCAACTCATACACTATTAAAAATAAGTACTCAAAAGTCAGTAAAATGTATTCATTTTTGAGAACATTCGATGCTTATCATAGCTCCGAATACGTGTTTAATTTTTGAGAAAGACGTGTACTCAAAAATGAGTAAAAATGAATAAAAAGAGCAGGATCTAACTATATGGCACTTCCCTGGCCTCCAGTGGATAAAGGGGTTCAGCTGGTAATCAGAGGATTGCTAGTTCGAGCCCGTGTGATGGACTTGACAATGAAAAATGAAAATGTAGTGATCTTGTGATCGGAGGGTTGTCAGCTTCGCTACAAAAATACTAGAAAGTCGTCCAGAACATTCAACAAATTATACTGGTGTGTATACGGATCTGATAGGGGTCTCCAATGTCAAGATGCCTATTGAGGTTGCGTCGGGTGCCAGCTCAGGTGTTGTCGTCGTCATCTGAAAATGATTCAAATATACGAGGTATCGTTCCCGGGTCTTTCCTTCGAGATAGGTCCCGAACTGTGCAGCTCTAGTGCGACGTTAATTAACCAAAAGGAGAAACAAAAACACAAACCTGGACCCGTTCTTGTCTCAACATAGCCTTAGGCTTTCAAAAATCATGTCTGTCTTCCTATTATCTAAGCAACAATAAATATAGAAATTGAAAATGATGCCTTGGGGCTCATTCAAATATCACGAATTTAATTACAAAGGATGAAAATAACCTTCATCAGAGGATGTCTTCAATCATCAATAAATTTAAAATGAAGATGTGTTGTATTCACATATAGGAAACTCTTGTTATTTTTCTTTTCTCAATTCGGAAAGTTATTTTCTGTTTATAATAGTTAAGGGTCATCAACAACATCAATAGTATGTTCGATGACTGGTGTTATTCAAGCTAGTTAATTAGTTTCTATTTCAATTGGTTTGACCATTGGAACAGATTCGCATGAATAGGCAAACGGCATCAGAAGTTTGTTGGAGTAGTATTCTTCAAGATGTAAATGATACAAAAATAATCAAGTTGTTCGTAATAACACAGAAATATAAATTAACTAATAGTTTTCAAGCAGCTGAATGTTAAGTTCAACGTACTTCAAGAGTACGAATACTTTTTATTTCCATTGTATGTTGCATCGCATGCTGTCGGCCGAAAGGTGCCCTGCGGCTCCGAGGAACAGTATCCGGCAGTAAGCAGAGTATTGTGAGTTCAAGTCGAAGCAGGCATGACAAAAGTTAAGTTGTAGCGATCTTACGATCGGTGGGTTTACCTGATTCGCTGCTAAATTATAATAATCGTCCAAAAATATACACAATAACCACAAGCGTGTATAATAGACTGGTGCAGGTTAAATATGGTATTGGTTCAATGCTCTGGCGCTTATTGAGGTTGCGCAGGATGTGTCTTCGTCATCTGACCATGGTTCAAAAATACGAGGCAGTGTTCCCGTGTCTTTCCATCGAGAAAGACCCGGGAATACTGCCTCGTATTTTTGAACCATGGTCAGATGACGAGGACACATCCTGACCAATTAGTATTCACACATCCTGACACTAATAATTAACCAATTAGAACAACTCTTAACCGTGAGGCCATCCTTAAGTCGATATCTTGTTCGGATTTAGGTATAGCCAGCATAGGTTTGGTTTGGTTAATTAACGTCGCACTAGAGCTGCACAGTGGGCTATTGGTGACGGTTCGGGGTCAATCTCGAAGGAAAGACCCGGGAACACATACACATTCACACACACATTCATACGTGCACATCGTTATTTTAGAACCATGCCATGGTCAGATGATGAGGAAACACCTGAACTGGCACCCAACGCCTTCAATAGACGTCGAGACTTTGGACCCCGATCAGATTTATCGTGCACCAGTCCCGTACACACGCCATTAATTTTTGCGGATGTTGTGGACGACTTTTCTAGTATTTTGTAGCGAAGCTGTCAACCCTTCGATCACAAGATCACTACTGTTTTTACTTTTCTTTGTCAAGTCCATCGCCTAGGATCGAACCAGGAATTCTCAGATTCCCAGCTGACGGTTTTAACCGCTCGGCCACGGAGGCCTCTAGCCAGCATAGGAGCCCGCGCCACACAGACACACCCATACAAATAATAACAGTATTTACTCTCAGAAAAATTATTTGGTTTATGTATCAGAGAGCAGTAGAAATTATTATGTGTTAGAACTTAAAACTGAAAGTTTATTGTATGAAAATTGTTTATTATATTAAACGAAATGAGATGAATACGAAAAAATATTTATTATTCTTACATTTTTATTTTGCTTAGGGCCATTTCCATTTGAGTATAATACGAGTGCAATCATTTATTATTATTTTTATAGATTCCAGAATGACACTGCATATTAAGGTTCCTTAAAACCCCTTCAAATTGTTTAGCATACGTTTGGAAATTTACAACAACAAAAAAAGTGCATCCCAATTTATTTGTACACTTAAAAATGGCTTAATTTGAATTCATTAAGGGATATTTTTATACCAGCAATGTGGATTTTCAGCAGAAATACTGGATTTCAGGGCGTCTATTAACGGGGCTCTTATGTAAGAATGATGGGAAAACCAGGGATTTGAGCATGAAAAACACCGAGACGTCTGATAGTTCTAGTTGTAACGAAAGATAAGTGAAAAATGTTATGTGTTGTCCACAGTGGCGGACTGGCCATAAGAGTTGATCTGGAATTTTCCCGCGTGTAGGGTTAATATTTTTAAAATGTGGCCGGTGATTTCTTAACATTATTTAAAAAATAATTTATTAAAAGCCAACACAATTTTTTTTTCAATAATGTTTCAAATTTGAAAACAGGAAGCTATGGTGTCTCTAAGAAGCCGAAATTATTCTCTTATTTGAAACTTCGTTCCATCTGTGGTAAGGCGTTCAGCTACTAATCAGAGGATTGGTGGTTCGAATCCGTGAAATGGACTTGACATAGAAAAGTAAAAAAGTAGTGATCTTGCGATCGGAGGGTTGCCAGCTTCGATACAAAAATACTAGAAAGTCGTCCAGAATATCCAACAAATTATACTGGCGTGTATACGGGACTGGTGCACGATACATCTGATCGGGGTCCAAAGTCCCGACGTCTATTGAAGGCGTTGGGTGCCAGTTCAGGTGTTTCCTCGTCATCTGACCATGGTTCTAAAATAACGAGGTGCATGTATGAATGTGTGTGTGAATGTGTATGTGTTCCCGGGTCTTTCCTTCGAGATTGACCCCGAACCGTCGCCAATAGCTCACTGTGCAGCTCTAGTGCGACGTTAATTAACCAAACCAACCAAACCAATCGTTCCATCTGTGTCCTATGGCAGTGGTCGGCAAACCGCGGCTCGCGAGCCACATGCGGCTCTTTGGCCTTTTGAGTGTGGCTCTTCCACAAATTACCACGTACGGGCGGGCGCGTTGAAACTTCGTGGCAAAAATTAAAAACTACATACAAACTTGACTTACCCAAACTTTCCTAGGAGATGCAAGGCCATTCTTCACATTAATGTTTGTTAGTTATTGTTAGGATTGAGAAAGGTATGTTAAGACAGTTCGGACATATAGAGAGGATGAACGAAAGGAGATAGACGAAATACAAGACGATTGCGGATGGGAGAGTTGGAAGAGGTCGATCTCAGCGAACGCACCTCAATCAGATTGAGGACGATTTAAGAAAGGCCAGCTTTTGAGTACCCTAATTAAGTTATTAACAATGTATCTACCTATATAGTTTAAGTTTAAAAAATGTGGCTCGAAAAGAAATTTCAATCGTTGTTCTGTTGATATTTGGCTCCCAAAAGAAATTTCAATCGTTGTTCTGTTGATATTTGGCTCCCAAAAGAAATTTCAATCGTTGTTCTGTTGATATTTGGCTCCCAAAAGAAATTTCAATCGTTGTTCTGTTGATATTCGGCTCCCGAAAGAAATTTTAACCGTTGTTCTGTTGATATTTGGCTCCCAAAAGAAATTTCAATCGTTGTTCTGTTGATATTTGGCTCCCAAAAGAAATTTCAATCGTTGTTCTGTTGATATTTGACTCCCAAAAGAAATTTCAATCGTTGTTCTGTTGATATTTGGCTCCCAAAAGAAATTTCAATCGTTGTTCTGTTGATATTTGGCTCTGTTAACTAATGAGTTTGCCGACCACTGTCCTATGGGACTGCGGCCAACGTGAAACAAGTTTCAAAGGCGTTGAAATGTGAGAATGTAAAGGAGAGGCCGCATGGCCCGGCTCCCACTTTCTTCTTTTGACCAGTGCTTCTCGGGTGAAAGAAGGAAGAATTTTGTTTAAACAGGACCGTTGGTGGCTTCCTCTTAAAAAATCTTCCAAGCGTATTGAAAATTGAAATATGATAATTAAAAAATATTAAAATAATAATAAATTTAAAAAAATATTAATAAACTTCATATAAAGAGTTAAATATTGATATTAATTATTATTTTGTTGTAAAATCATGGGTTCGTTATTTTAATAACAAACATCAGTTTAAATTTTTTTTTTGGTGTCCGAAATTCAAAATTTTCACGGGCCGTTTTTGAGTGCCAGTCCGCCTTTGGTTGTCCATACCCATTTTTTCCTGTACTACCATCAACCAGCCATCTTGAATTCGTCACACAAATACTTTTCCGGTTCGGTGAATCATATGTCGCAGAGAGGCTCAGAACCGATTTACTTAATCACTTAGAGGAAAACCGCTCACTTCAGAACATGCATCACACAAGGTTGAACTTCGAATCTGTTTTTATTTTTTCACGATTGAGACACTTCCTCCAAAAACAACCTTAAAATAAAAATTCCTCACAGTATATGGTCAGACAAAAAGTTTTTTTTTCTTTGAATCACCAACTGTTGCGAAAGGGGACAATGGTTTCTCGCTGTAACCGTTTTATTTTACCTGCTTTTTATGTTGAAGAATTGTAAAAAAAAAATAGAAGTATTTAGGTAAATAAAAAGCGTGTAAAAATAAGGTTTCTCATGTACGATTTGTGTGGTTTTGAGCTGTTTAGTAGAGCTTGTAAAGAACTGTTTAAAGGTACCTACACACACACCGACACGACAGTCGGACACGACCGAATGCCCCGACCGTTCTTGTCGGGATCTTTCCTGTACATGGCACCGACACAACCGGGATCCTCGACCCCCGACTAGTCTAGAAGAAGCGCTTGTGGTGCGTTGTAGCTTTCATAATGGCTTAGCGTATTTCTAAAAATCAGAACATGGGTGTAGCTCTATGTGCCAGGGCCCGATTAAGACATTAACCGTTTGAGTCCCAAGTAGCGAGATCGCGCTGTTGAGATTTTATGTCGAGAAAATCCAGTACATTTCGAACATTGTTGACAACTGACGGTGCGTTACCGATGGTTGAAGTCGCGCGCTCAGATTTACTGAAGCAAGTACATCACACAGCCCCTTTGCGTCGGGTGCCAGTACTGCAATTGTCTTCGTCATATGACGAGGTATTTCCTTAGAGATAGACACCGAGCCGTCGCCAACTATGCATCTCTGGTGTGAAGTTTTTTAACCAATCAACCTGAATTAAAGATACTTTAATTTGGCTAATTAACGTCGCACTAGAGCTGCGCAGTGGGCTATTGGCGACGGTTCGGGGCCTATCTCGAAGGAAGTATAAAATAAACGAAGCGCTATCGCGCCGCTTAGTATTTCTCGACATAAAATAAAACAAGCGCTATCGCGCTGCTTGGGTCTTTTCGTACTCATTTAGAGAAAAATCGGTTGCGCTGTTTGGGATTCTTCGACAGTGTTTTTCAATACCCTCTGGGACTCAAACGGTTAAAGCAAGGAAATCTCGCCTTTAAATGGGGGCCCCATTGGTCTCGGAGACCCATGGGCCATCAAATCCAGCTGTTAATGCACTAAAATCCTTGCCCCTTTATGGCATTAAAATGAAACACATTTTAAATAATATAATAAAAAAAATTAATAAGTAATGAGTATTCCTAATATTCTGTATGTGTTGATTTTTTTTCCAACATTCGAACAAATTTAACACAAGTAGTAATTTTTTTTTTACTAAATTTAGTATCAAACTATGTTAGGGATGTTAAATATTTATATAAAATGTGTGATTTGAGGGCCCCTCAAAAATGTTAAGTGTAGGCCTGTGCTTCACTGGCCTAATCGGTAATCCGGCCTTGCTATGTGCAGTGATAATTGCAGATGAAGTAGGTAGATACAGGTAAGATGTAGACAGAAATGAGTTTAAATAATATAGAAAGTAAGAAAGTAGGAGGTCGACCGTCAGATCCGACACACAACTGTCCTACACACGATCCAACCATGGGGCGGTAGTCTCCAGGGCCTGATAACCGAATAGGCCCGTGAGCTTACATTTTACATTTTTTGGGGGCCCCCTAATCACACATTTTGTATAAATATTTAACACCCCTAAAAGAATTTGCTACTAAATTTACCTTTAAAAAACTGCATTACAAACTTTATTAAAAAAACTTGACATTTGTGTTAAATTTGTTCCAATGTTGTGGGGAAAAAAATCGAAACACAGAGAATATTAGGCATACTAATTACTTATTAATATATTGGGATATATTATTTATGATGTTTCATTTTAATGCCATTCAGTGGCAAGGATTTTAAGGGGGCAAAGATCTATTAGAGAGCAATGGGGGCCCTGTTTAAAGGCGGACTTCCCTTGCGTCAACGTTTTAATCGGGCCCTGGTAGCCCCGACCTTCGAGCATGGATCCCTTATAGTAGAGAAATCATAGGGTTATAATCTCGCTAATATCAAAGTGAGGCCAACATGTATGGTCTCAGACATGTGGTTTACTACGTCATCTATTCATAAATTTTTTCTAGTTCATTCATAAAAATATCCTTTACTTCATGAAGTAACACATTTACTATTATTTTCAAATCACAAGTCAATCGCGAACGTTTTTTCATTCATAAATTTTGAATGGAAGTCACGTGCCTGGTTCCATCAGGTCTGAGATGTTTGCATCACGATGATGACGTCATTTCGCTCTACTACAGTCCATTCATGCTCGAAGGTTCCGACAGTTGGACTTGTGTCGGTGCGTGTACAGGTTCCTTTTAGAAAAAGTCTCTAAATGATTTTTATGATAGAAGTAAAGTTTTGATACAATATCTTTGGTTGGTATCTTTGGAATCATCATCGCACTAGAGCTGCACAATGGTATACTGGCGATAATTCGTGATTTGTAACAAAGGAAATATCTAGAAACACCGCCTAAAAATTGTGAACCATAGTCAGAAGAGAAGGCACCCCACGCACCAAATGCTAACAAAAATAAATCATTGTCGGCTCGTACACTACAGCAAGTACAGCCGGGCTGCATCTAATTTTATTAGTGTACTTTAAAACCAATATATTTTATTACTATTCTTAAATGAAGATTATAATTGGAAATGAAAAAGATATTTATACGGTAAGTAAAAAAAATCTCCGATAAATAGCAAACCTGTGGCCTTAATGCACAAATTCAGGAGGGGAAAAAACTCCATTCAATCAAAACTGCAGCCCAAAAGCGAAGTTAGAAATCGGCTGCATCGTTGCTATGACAACCTTACGTAGTATGATCTTCCCTACACGCTAAAATGGAGGACGGGACGACATAAATGCAACCAAAATGGATTTTTTCAACTCTGCTGTACTTGGGATTTCGATGAAAACGAGAATTTCGAAAAATCTCTCCAAACGGAAATAGTTTCCGATAAGTTTACACGTGTGTTGTTGTTTCTTTACTTAAATTAATATTAAAATTGAGCGATTCGCAAGTTTAAAAGAAAGGAGGATTGATTTAATTTTCAAAAAATAAGTAAGTGTTTTCTATTTTTTTCACATGTTATCTTTCATAAAAGTTGAAAGGAAACTTTGATTTGAGTTTCAGTAATGTATTTTAAAGAATGCCCGTTCATGTATGGTTATGGAAAGTGGGGGGGGGGGGGGGGTAGCTTGTATATAAGAAAAGCTGATTAGTTTTATATATACAGAATAACATTTAAATATAACTTTCACGTCAGGGTAATTGTATTTACCGATTACACCCTCGTTGAAATGGAGGAAAAGAAGAAAGACAAAGTAAACAAATGACATTTATCTAAAGTTTTTACAGAAAAATCCTCTTAAATTTATGTAAACAAAGTATAGATAATATAGTATAAAATATATATAAATATTACAAACAAGGCTTATTTAGTTAAACTTTGAACGAAAAATAATTTACTGTTTAAAATAGCAAGAGCGATTTTGGTTTTAAAAATATTATTTGCACAAGAATTATATATTTTGCTTAGGAATATGTTGATTGAAATAGTTTGCTTTAAATATGGCATAAGCCTTAATTATCGTTAAAAAATAAAATGTAATAAAAGTTTAACGACCATCTGATCCTCATTGTAAAAATCGGAAAAATCCATTCCAAGTAAAAGTTTTTTTTTAATAATCCCAAGCTTTGTAATTAGGGTAATGATTATATAATTGATTCCCTGAATTAAAATAACTTTATAAACATTACCTACGGGTATTGATAGAATTAAGGCTAAGCAATAGATACAACAAACTTTGTATAAAATCTGACTTCGTGGTATTTAATGACTTCAAAATTGTATACAAACTTTATACAATAGACTAATAGTTACTGAAAATGTTTTAATGGGAATTGGATAGTTATAGGAAAAGGCTAAAGACCCAAGCAATAAACGTATTATATTATATAGCTTATATTTTAAAATGTTTTTTCATAGAAACTTCCACTAATAGATTGCGATCTCGTTGTGGACCCTGATGACCTTGATTCTATGAATGCCGTGTGTCCATCATTGAAACCACGTGAGAGGTGGAAATGAAAATTCATTCATGCGCCAATATTACTTGGCAGGCCTTGGCGACTTTCAGAACTAAACGAGATCGAAGTATTGTAATATGGTTTTGTGTTAAATTTTGTATTTAAATATCGTTTTTTTTTTTGAACGAGTGGCACAATTTAAGGGAGTTTAACAGAGATATTTCTTATTTTGTAGTTTTGAAATAATTGCATTACGTTTTTATGTAAAAAAATTACCATAAGCGAAGTTCTTTCAATTGTTATTTTGTATACTTCAATAAGAAAATAGGAACAATAAAACCTGAGAAATATAAAGAGTTTCGCTTCTTCGAGTATTGAACACAAATAAAATATTTTCGTTTCGTTAATGAAGAGGAAATATTGAGCGCATATTGTTTGAAAATAAGTAAATACTACATATATGTTAAGAAGTTGAATACGGACAGAACTCCTTATCACCAAAAAAGTAGAAAGTGCGCCAAATTTGAAACTCCTGCAGATGTCTGAACGCCAAATGTGGCAGCGCTATAACCACGTGATGTTGGTTTTTGTATTTCAATGTTGACACCGCGGCCTTACGAAAGTCTGGTATTGAAGGCGCTCTCTATTTAATATTACAACTCTCTGGTTTTGTATAGATGAGTTTTCAGACTATTTCAATTGTCAGCATTGGGTTATGTGAGCTAGTTTCAAAACCAGGTAGATCCATTTTCATAAATTTTGCAGGAGACGCCGAAAACGATTGACAGCCAATATACTTTTGGATCTAAATTCGTAACTTTCAGAGACTGTTAGTCAATACCGCTTTGCAATGTGTAGTGCATTGGGAACTTGTGAAATATATTAATTTTTTTTTTCCTCCGAAAAATGTGAATCTATCTGGTTTTGAAACTAGACGACGGCTCGTGTATTCTTCGTGCTTCAACTGGAATCACAAATTTTGTGAAGCAGCGAATGGTGAGCTTAAAAGATACTAAGTCTGAATAACTAAGTTTTATGTAAGCTATCAACATATTTCTTAAACCACTTATATTTTCCTTATTTTCACAAAAATTTGGCGCCCTCCTTATTCCGCCTCCCCAAGTGTTCGCTTATGTCACTTGGGCCTTAAGCCGCCCCTCTCTGTCGCTTTTTGCCTTGTCTGGACTTATTTTCATTTGATCAGGACCCATTGATCCGGATAATCCTAATTTAAGCCAATGATCAGAGGACTTATCAATAAGAAACTACTGCAGGATCAACCCTGCCGAGCTTTGCAAACTAATTTGAAATTAGTCATCCTTGCGAACTAATTTCAAATTTTTTACAAAGGATAAAGGTGACTAATAATGAAATAAAATGTAATAAACGTGTAAAATAATTTATATGTTGATATTTACAGTTAAATTATATGTTTAATTACATTGTATTTTTAATTAAATTATATTTTTAATTAAATAATATTTATAATTTCATTATATTTTTAATTAAATAATATTTATAATTTCATTATATTTTTAATTAAATTATATTTTTAATTTCATTATATTTTTAATTAAATTATATTTCTAATTATTTTTTTTAAATTAAATTATATTTTAAATGTCATTATATCTTTAATTAAATTATATTTTAAATGTCATTATATTTTTAATTAAATTATATTTTGAATTAAATTATATTTTGAATTAAATTAAATTATATTTTTAATTAAATTATATTTTAAATTTCATTATATTTTTAATTAAATTATATTTTGAATTAAATTATATTTTGAATTAAATTAAATTTTGAATTAAATTATATTTTGAATTAAATTATATTTTGAATTAAATTATATTTTGAATTAAATTATACTTTGACTTAAATTATATTTTGAATTAAATAATATTTTGAATTAAATTATATTTGTAATTAAATTATATTTTTAATTAAATTATATTTTTACTTAAATTAAATTTTGAATTAAATTATATTTTGAATTAAATTATACTTTGACTTAAATTATATTTTGAATTAAATTATATTTTGAATTAAATTATATTTTGAATTAAATTATATTTTGAATTAAATTATATTTGTAATTAAATTATATTTGTAATTAAATTATATTTTGAATTAAATTAAATTTTGAATTAAATTATATTTTGAATTAAATTATATTTTTTTGAATTAAATTATATTTTGAATTAAATTATATTTTGAATTAAATTATATTTTGAATTAAATTATATTTTGAATTAAATTATACTTTGACTTAAATTATATTTTGAATTAAATTATATTTTGAATTAAATTATATTTTGAATTAAATTATATTTGTAATTAAATTATATTTGTAATTAAATTATATTTTGGATTAAATTAAATTTTGAATTAAATTATATTTTGAATTAAATTATATTTTGAATTAAATTATATTTGTAATTAAATTATATTTTGAATTAAATTATATTTTTAATTAAATTAAATTTTTAATTAAATTATATTTTTAATTAAATTATATATTAAATTTCAATATATTTTTAATTAAATTATATTTTTAATTAAATTATATTTTAAATTTCATTATATTTTTAATTAAATTATATTTTTAATTAAATTATTTTTTAAATTAAATTATATTTTAAATTAAATTATATTTTAAATTTCATTATATTTTAAATTTCATTATATTTTAAATTACATTATAGTTTTTTAATTATACTTTTTTAATAACATTTTAAAAATTATTATATATTAAAAATTATTATATTGAAAAAATTATTATAGTTTTAAAATTATTATACTTAAAAAATTATTATAGTTTTAAAATTATTATATTTTAAAAATTATTATAGTTTTAAAATTATTATATTTTAAAAATTATTGTAGTTTTAAAATTATTATATTTGAAAAATTATTATAGTTTTAAAATTATTAAATATATTAAAATTGTTATATTTTTAATTAAATTATATTCTTAATTATATTATATTTTTTTAATTATATTTTAAAAATTATTATATTTTTAAAATTATTATATTTTTAAAATTATTATATTTTAAAAATTATTATATATTAAAAATTATTATATTTTTAAAATTGTTATATTTTTAAAATTGTTATATTTTAAAAATTATTATATTTCTTAAATTATTACATTTTTAAAATTATTAAATTTTTAAAATTATTAAATTTTTAAAATTATTATATTTTTAAAATTATTATATTTTTAAAACTATTATATTTTAAAAATTATTATATTTTTAAAATTATTATATTTTTTTTATTAAATTATATATTTTAAATTTTAATCGTAACTTTGAGTTTCATTTGTTACTTTATTTCTACCTGTATATTATATCACTTTACAAGCTGTTACCCGCGGTTTCACACGCATTAAAAAAATTACCCCATTAGTTAATTCTCTTCGCTTATTCTTTCTCTTTTATTTTATCGAAAGTAAAATAACTGGTCTATTGTTCAGACATCTCCGATAATTTTTCCCATTGACGCATAATTGTCAGAAAGAGTTATTTTTGATCGCCAAACTTCACATTGTTTAAAGCAATAAATATATATGAATTTATTTTAAAGTATTTAATTTTTGTCAAGATCTTATCATTTTATAACAATGTAGATACTATTTTTAGTGCCATTTAAAAAAAAATACTTTTAAAACTGTTATAAACGGAAAACTAAACTGAATTTTAAAATGTTAAGCCACAAGATGTTGAATAGTATCAATATATAAATTTTCAAACAAGTCCGAACAGTGGAATAAAGTGTTTTGTGTGCCACAGACTATTTCCTTTACTGTTATACATAGAAGTTAAATAGTTTGTATTATTATTTTTATATTATCTGATAACGCACTCGTGACCCTCGGGATTACCCTCAAATTTTGCACCTTAGTTTATCGCATTTATATTTTTTTATTGACTTAGTTCGAAACTTCTAAAATTAAAAAATATGACCCAAGTTGTAAAATTGTCTTAAAAAATTATTTGTGTAAATTGAGGAGCCAAAATCACTTTCGCTTGTGTCGCAAAAATTCACTGAACCGTCTTTGGCGACAGTGTCGATTTTCTTTCCATCAAAGAACAGAAAACAAATATATCGTCTGACCAAATTCAACGTCCACGCATTTCAAGGGACAGGGTCGTTTAAAAAGTTCTCTGACCTCCTGGAAGTCGCCTCATAGAAAAAAAAATCCGAAAGTGAAAGAAGGGAGCGAAAAAAAATAATGAAAGAAAACATTGGAAAAAGAAATAGTGTATCTCTCTCCCCATCACACCATCCCTGGGCCAGAGAAATCATCTACTTCACAGGACTGCCAACCCTGGATTCTAAATTTGCCAATTTCTACATATATAATCGCCAAGTTAGAGAAAATACTTAAAATTTCATAATATAATATTTTTTTTTATCTCGAACTTTAAAGCATGTGAAAAATTCCGAGTAAAATATAATATTATATGACATTCACCAGCCATTCAAAATTTATTTCTATATTAAAAAAGTTAAAATTATATATTATAATTCACCAAAGTAGCGAGTTTGCGCCAATTATAGGAGTACTCTTTAACCGGCGACCGGCAACAACAGCTGCGGCGTATTGCATGCCGGGACACCTCGTTTCCAAGGTCACCGACCGAAATTCTCCTCACGATGTGTCAGCTCTTCTTTTCTCCTTCCATTACCCCCATTTCTTTCTCCATTCGTTCTTTTTAGAACATATATTACGATTCTTTTGATCCTAATAAAGTTAAAAATAGTTAGAATTAAGTCTCTTATTTTAAGAATCTTTTTATTTAGAATTTATATGGGTTTTCGAATAGTATATTCGATCTTTCGTTGGGATAAGAGTAGGGAGTGTGCGCAACAAACGGAATGGAAGTAAACATGTTTACAGTTGCAAAACATGGCGAGAGGTTCGGATTGCGCTAAAAATCGACGAAACTCTTCGATTTAAAGGCAAATTCGACTATTTTTGAACTGGTAGAGAAACCCCGGCGGATATTTATGTCATAAAATGCCGGGAATCAGCATGCGATATCTTCACAGTTTTCCGGTATCCGGCTTTTTTGGTGACGCTTTTTGACAAGCCGGGTCGACCGACCAATCGGCGTCATCTGCCTCTCCGCCAATCACCGGCCCCCGTGCGTCACGTGGGTTTGTTGACGTGAGAAGAATCCCCCGGCCGGCCTGATCAGTACGAGTCAAGCAATGAGATAGAGTGGTCTTGCTTTTCAAACTTGGATAATATTCATTTAATATTCGAACTAGCCAATCATCTTTTAATACCAACTTATATATCGCTATTTGATTGGATTATTCCGCGTTTACCGTGACTTTACCGACGATGTAACCGGACTTGGACTCACTGTGAAGTGGTGTTTACGTTTTCTCTTTCAATTTTTTTTAGACAATGTCGACGGGCAAGAGACTAGCGAAGAGGTCCATTCTGGGCACTAGAGTATGCGCCCCGAATACCAAGGGGCTTTACGTTCAGGGCGTTATTCAAGCGACCCGCACAGACGATCACAGATCCGTGTACAGCGTATGCCTGGACAACGAATTGGGTGGCAAGACAATCGCGGAGTACGGACAGGCCGATCTGGTCGGGTCCGGCTTCCGATCTGTCATGGATGTCATTCTGCAAAGGGGTCAGAGGGTATTTGTGACCCACAACGGTCGTGAGGTCAAAGGGGTCGTGTCGGACCACAGACCCGACACGGACGAGGTCGAGTTGAGTCTGCCCTCTGCCGGACTCGTCCTGAGGAAACGGCTGGAAGAAGTCCGGCTGATAGAAAGTCGTAAGTCTGCCCGGTTGCTGGACTCGGATACAGATTATTCGAGGTTGGCCGATGGACAGCCTGAACCGAGAAGAAGGGCCTCGTCATTGAGTATTGATGTGCCCTATGGACAGAGGTGAGTGGAGATTTTTTACTATGGGATTATATTAAAATGGAGGTTATCTATTGTTTGTCTTATCACTCTTGAAAGATGTTCTCTTAATTTAGTGTGCAGGTTGATGGAAAAAAAAGAGCATCGATTATGAGTTATTAGTTTTGATTGGTTATTGGTTCTGGTATGGTAGAAAATGCATTTTCTGTCATTGTTGACAGATTATTGATGATGTACCGGCTTCATAATGCAACGATGGAATAGCCTGTGTTGTTTCAATTGGGAAATTGTGGGCTGGTTTAATTTTTAATAAATAAACTATTTATTTATTTTTAATTCTAAAGTGAAAAAAAATGTTTTGAAAAGTTTTAAATGAAAAGAATATTTTCTTTCTTTTGAAAACAGTCGATTTTAGTTTTGAAGAATTTTTTCAAGGAAAGATATTGTAACCTTGAGTATCATGAAAAATATACAAAAAACTCGTTGAAGCTGAATAATATAATATTGTTTTTTTTTATAAAGAAAAATATTTTCTTTTTGAATAAAAAAAGTAATTTTTAAGGGAACAAAAAAACGGGATTTTAATGTTGAGGTTTAAAAAAAACACATTTGTTTTTCGAACTATGCCCTAAATTCTGTGTAAAAAGAATTTTTTACAATTTTTATTCATCGAATTTAATTATGTTTTGAACGTGATAGTAAACTTCGTCTAGTAAAAGGATTGGAATAGCTGTGAAACATTAAATTTATAATCTCCAGTTTGCCGGCAAAAAAAAAATCTTTTCGAACTTGTGCGCACCTACTAAATTCTACATGTGTTGCCATGCGCGTCATCTCTCGTTGCGGAAAGACGATAAAAAATAGTGTTCCAAATGAATAAAAAAAAATACTTCGAAAATTATATTTTTATTTAAATAAATACTTCGAACATTATATTTTTATTTAAAAAAATACTTCGAACATTATATTTTATTTGTCAAACTTTGGAATGTTTCTTTAAACAACAACGGAAAATATCGTTAAAAAGCCGAAACAATACTTCTTGTTTGAAGATCGAATGGAAAAAATTCGAATTCTTTGTTATAATTCGAACAGTAATTAATCGTTGCCAAACATCCATCCCAATCTATACTTTTTTATAAAATATATTTTTATATATGCCGAGCCGGCTTCGAAAGTGTACGATGCTTCAAAAGCAACCCCTAATCGTGCTTATCCTTTGGTATGCGCATGGAATAAGCGCAAATGGCCCCTTGATTTGCCATGTGTTCCATTTGCGTTGAATCTTCAGTCATTGACTCTTCAAACCGGTAACAGAGGCAGATTACCGACCAGAAAGCTTTGGTTCGTTTCGTAGATTTGTTCACTGAAGTGGACATTTTTTATTTTAACCCTTTTTGGGGACGAGTTCGAAACTTTGCTTGAAAGTTTTGTTCGAAATTCGAATATAAATGGAATTCATTTTTAAAGTTTTTGAGTCGAAATCGCAAACTTGTAATGTTACGAAGAGACAAAAATAAGACTAGATGTTTTTTAAATAATATTTATTAATTTTTTTAATTAATGAAGATATGAGAAAAAAATTGCTTGTTCCTACTTATTTATCCAAATATACACTATAGTATTTGTATGTATTATGTTATTAGTAGTTTTGAAAAAATAAACATTTATTTAAATAAAGTGTTTAATATAAATTACTTAGATAAAAATTGTGCTTTTATAAAGTTGTGTATTAAAAATATTATCAATTATTTTAAAATAGTTTTTTTTTTGTTTTTCTTGCCTTTTATTATGTCAAATTTAACTAATTCACTTTTAAAAGGGATTCGAGGTATTATATGTTTACTATAAGCTTATATTGTCTGTAAACAAAACTTTATTTCAATTGAGTTTTGAATAAGGTGTTTTCATTTAATAGAAGAGCCTGTTTAGAACGTTTTAAGACTAGAAGTTTGATATTTATTACTAATTGTACAAAATATGCCTCTTTTGAAATATAATAAATACTCATTTTGATAGCAGTCCCCAAATATAACTATTTTATTTCGTATATGAAAGAATAATGTGGAAACATAAATATTCCTAATTTTTTTTCACATGATAGAAAAAAACCGGTTTAGAACATTGTGCAATTTAAAAACGTGGCGGCCAGAAATCGAATATCAAATTGCATAAAATATTCGAAAATACGCCTCATATGAAATATACTAAATAAATTTAGATTTTAATAACTGATTTATAAATATAACAACTTTATTTACATTAAAAAATATTTTTAATTGTAAAAGAAATTCGAATTCCATTTCGACCGAGTGTAAACACCCAAAATTCTATAATCCCCACCCTTATTTTTGTTTCCATCCACGCCTCCTGCAACCATATTCAGAGTTCCGTTACCTAATCTGAACTTAAAGCCCCCCCCCCCCCCCCCCCCCCGTTATTTTTAAGGTGGTTTTTTCCGCTTTAAAAATAAGCCGGCAAGTGCAGGGGATCGCCTGTTGGTGTTCTTTCCCCCCGAGCTTTTTGCCGGTGCCGGAATGACAGCTAGTGTGCGCAGCGCCCCGATGTAGGTCAAACACAACTGTCAGAATGAAAGTTCTCGCTTTCGCGGCCCTGGCAACAGCGGTATTGAGGGCTGCGCTGATTGGACGCCTCTGCTTCCCCCCCCCCCCCCCCTCGCCCCTTTCGACCCTTAAATACATTTAGGTGGGTTTTGTTCTATCGGCATGTTTCGGGGTTTTGTTGGTGTATCCGATTTTTTTGTTGTTGTATTGTAGAGAAATATTGTATTGGTTTATAATTTTTTGGTCAACTGTTTAATTTTATTATTTTTTTTAACCTTTTGACCGGTTAGTAAAAATCGAAATTGAATCAACTGCCAACAGATATTTTTTTAAAAACTCTTTTTATTTATTTATATTTTTTATTTACGGAATTAGAATTTATTTAAAAATTTATTAGAATCTATTAAAAAAAACTGCCAACAGATATTTTTTTAATTATTATTTTTTTTATTTACGGAATTAGAATCTCATATGGTAAACACATATTCTCGTGTACAATTCCGCCAACTGCAAATTAACTTTAGAAATGTATTTTTTATAGTAAAAATTTCTTTTATTGCAAAAGCCTGTTATTATATTTTTAATTATTATAATTTAATTACATACAGCTTCCACTTCGAGAAGATGTTGACTAATACTCTTAATTTTTTTCAAAGCCAAAATCCAAATTAATATTAAGATTGATAACGTTTTTCATTAGTTTCCCGAAAATTGAAAAAGTACGATTAGCGTTTTTCTGAAATAAACACAAGTCAATTGCAAAGTTGTTTTTTCTGGCGAAATGGTTTAATTTGGTTCTTTATTTTCCTATTTGAATATTATAATAAATATAAACTTTTTTTTAAATATATCCCAACGCTTTTGATTAAAAAAAAATATTAAAAATAGAGTGTTTTTGAAATTGAAATATTTGCTGGAAAAAATGGACGATTATATATACATTCCGAATTCTTAAAGTATCAAGTTGAAAAATAGTTTAATGTCAGTCTAGACTGAAAACGAATATTTTAAAATATTAAAAAAAAAATTGAAATTTAATAGAAATAATGTCTTGGGAATAATTTATACTAATCGAATCTGTTTAAAAAAATACATTCTTAATTAGTTAGAATTAAAATAATTCGTAAATATTATTTCCTATAATTTTTTAAAAAATTGTATTCCATTTCCTTTAATTTACTTCAAACCATGCTATTTGACTTTATTTTTAAATATGCTATTTTTATTGAATATTATTTAAAAATATTTTTATTTAAATATTTCTAAATATATGATATTAAATATGAATAAATTCTTTTGAAAAATAACCATTGTGAAAAATTATTCTAAATGTCATTGCAATTATTTTATATTTATTTTTAGTTACATATACAATTATATTGTGTTCTGTTTATTTTACATATCGATCAATTTAAACTTAATATTTGACGATTTTAGTTTATCAAAAATAAAACCATTTTCGGTTTTCTATCCACAAACACCAATTATGTTTGCTATCTTTGTTGTAAGAAAATAATAATCGACTTTGAAACTGCCCTTGTATTGTCTACTATAACTTGATAGAGCAGTTTAGAAATCATACAAACAGAACAGTTTTTAATTGGACGTCAGTTTAGGACAATCGAAATCTCTTATCGATATATCAATCTGTAAATCATAATTGAAAGCGTTTTCTATTATCAAGTTCGTAAATAGCTGCAACCGGTAAATTGAAAAAAAAAAAATGGCCGCTTGACAAAACTGGGTTTAGCCGACATCTCGAATCTCGACCAAGGTGGTATGTTGAAACGCGTTCTGGCCTCAATCGAAACAAGGTCAAACTTGCATGCGCTAAGCCGCAAGTGCCCTGAAATCATTAAAAAAGCGAGAGCTGGAGAGAGAATTAAAAAAAGAACATAAAAACGCAGTGACTTAACTGTCATTCGAAACTGGTTCTTATATTGCCAAGCCTTTTATCACGGCTTAAAAAAATCTTCCGCAATTCTGAAATTTTATCGTTTGTTCGAATAAACGCAACCCAACGAAATGGAATTCTTTTTCTCTTCGAATGTTTTATCTGGATGTTTAGAATTTTTTAGCTTTCTGCTCGTGGCAATGTTCCAATTAGACCAAGTTTTTGTAGGTCTTTCCATTCAACATTTTCAGAATGTGAGATATGAGTTAGAGATATTCTAATATTCAGATTTATGTCTGTCAAGCAGTCAAATAGATTATTCTACTGAACTGAAGACTTTTTATTTTTTAAATAAAAAATATTTATTTATTAGATATAGAAAAGGTGCTTAAATCAACAGAATAAATTGTATGTTCATTTTATTCATACTTGAATAACATAGATGCCATGATAAAAAAAATTAATTATTTCAAGTGAACTAAATTTCATGAAATTAAAATGTCATCTTTTCGTATAATTTATTAAAATTAATTGTAAGTGATTGATAAAATGGCAAAAAATTCAAACAAACTATATTAAATTGTAGCTAAATGTTTATTGAACATTCGAAAATTCTCTGATATTTTTAGCTAAATAGTTGTAAATTTTTGATCGAATGATCTGAAAATTCTAACCAAATATTCGATGTTCTTAGTCGCATATTTAGTAATAATTAAAAATAATCAGTATATATTTGAACTGAAAATTCGGAGTATTTTAGTCGATTATGTAGCGTAATTGTAAAAGATTAATCCACACGTTTTTAACAGAATATTCAGTACATTTTAGTTGTATATTTCGTGTATTTGTAAAGATATAATCATTAATCAGTATATTCGAACCGAATATTCAGTATATTTTAGTCGCATTTAGCCTAATTGTAAAAGAATAATCCATACAATTTAACGAAATATTCAGTTACATTTTAGTTGCGTATTTATTTTAATTGTAAATAAATAATCATTTTATTTTAACCGAGTCGCATATTTATAATTTTAAAAGAACAATCCATACATTTTAACAGAACATTCCGTACGTTTTAGTTGCATATTTATTATAATTGTAAAGAAATAATCAGTATAATATTTGAACCGAATACTAAATATATTTTAGTCGCATATTTAGTTTAATTGTAAATAAATAATCAGTATATTTGAAAACAGAATATTCAATATATTTTAATCGCATATTTGGCATAATTCCAAAAGAATAATTCATACAATTTAACAGACGATTCAGTTACATTCTAGTCGTATATTTAGTGTCATTGTTAATAAATAATCAGTATATTCGAAAACCGAATATTCGGTATATTTTAATCGCATATTTATAATTTTAAAGGGACAATCATTTCGTATTTCTTATTAGACTGAATTTGGTGTGATCTTTAGCTTTAGCTATGAATTTCCTATGCTTTTGTAGAATTCTCCCGTTTGCTCGGAAGTTGGGAAATGTTATTTTGTCTCCGTCGAAATTGCGATACTCTTGTCATTGCTGCAGCTGTTTGTAGATTAGCAGCCACTGTTATGAAAATCTTTTAGACATCGTGACAGCTGAGACACGATAACTGCAGCTGCACATATGGTTTAATTATTCTAGAGTTAACCTATACCCACAATTTTACGAGGGTATTTTCGAGTGAAGTTCTGATACAGCCATTGGGCAAGTGATATTGCGTTAGAATCAGATTGGATATTTTTATTACGTCTTTTTCTGATGATTAAAGTTAAGTGTATTTTTTGTATTTAATAAATAGTAGGTTGTAATTTATGATTATTTCTTAATAAGGACCTTTGGTTTATAATTTAGAATGTACTAAATGTTTGATTTAAAAATTTGGGGGGGCCTGAAATAATTTCCTTAACTGACCAGGAAAAGTTTCAAATAAGAGGCATCGAAATTTTCTTCAACGGAAAATGGAATAAAAAAAAACATTTTTAAAATGAGGGGAAAAAATTATAAATCAAATGAATACCTTAAACATCAGATGTGACTGTGTCTAAGCATGGCCAACAGAATTTTACGTTTTAACGTCATTAAGCATGTTTTAGAAATAGGGAATTCAGGGTGGTCGTCAACAAAATCCTCGCCAACAGAAAAAACGTAAACAAGCTTTCTGTTCCATTCACAACCCCATATCTACTTTAACAGGATTTACACTTTATCAATATTTTACACGCATCGCATCTGTGCCTAATTCCCTATAGAATAAAACAAAATGTATAACAATCATGCTATTATAGCGTCAGAATGGATCATCTTAAAAGAATGATATGGTTATACCATACGTAATAAATATATCATAATAAGGATATATCTAATATATCACATCATTTTAAAGACGTTTCACGACAAAAGTTTGCAAAGGAGTACAAATTGAGAAATTTTAAATTTTTTATAAAACACAAATTATTAAAAACAGTTTTAAAAAAATTTCTATCGTTTTTTTTAAATTAAATTTTATTTAATAAAATATTTTCTTTAACGTAAAGACGAGTACATTTGTATTGAGGAAGAAAAAATTAAAAATATAAAAAAAAGAATGCTTGCAAAAATTTGAGGGGGAAAAATGACAATAAAGGTATTACAGCCAAATATACCTTAAAAAAATAATTAAAGAGGAAATAACACCCAAATTAATTCAGCTAGTGCAAACAAAACATAAAACCTCATTATATTTAAAAATAAAAAGTTTAAAACCGTACCAATACGTAATTTTTCATTCAACACCAATTGCAAATATAGGGCAAAGAGATGTTAAAATAAAATCAATAGTATGTCAATCTTGAAGAATCGAATTGCAGCTGCAAATAGAAGCTGTTCCAATACTCCAGCGTCCCATTCAACGCACCTCAATAAACGAAGACGCAAGTTACTAAATAAATACAACACGTGTTTTACCTGTCTTGCGTACAAGAAATGCATACGCTATCAAATCTGATGATATGGCTATTTGCCCTATATTTAAGTGCGTACGGATATGAATTCCTTTGGTATAAGAATGAAGGCCTTGTTTGATCATGCGTTTGATTTTTTTTATTCTTTTTCCTATAGTATTTTTAGTGTGGTTTTTCGTTGAATTAATGTCGCACTGGAGCTACGCTATTGGAGACGGTTTGGGATCTATCCCGAAGGTAAGACCCGGGAACACTGCCTTGTAATTTAAAATCATGGACAGTTGAGGAGGACAACACCTGAGCTGCACCAATAGTTTGAAATTAGCGTTCGTTAGTCGTATTTTAGGCCTAAAAATGTCAGGCTAACGACCGTAATTTTATACCCAGTCGTTATTTTTGACGCCTAACTTTTTATAAAAAATTCAGTTTGACGACCGTTTTTTTACGCCTAGTCGTCATTTTTTACGTCTAAAACGTTGAATTCCAATAATTGTTCTCAATTTTCAGTAATTTTGTCAGTAAGACGGTTATATTTGTACAGAAGAAATAGAAACCAGCTTCAAATTTTATGCAAAAAAAAGCTTTAACGTTTACAAAAATATCATAACAGTTGGCAGCTCCGCTTAAGCCATTTTGAATTATTTTAAAATCACGCCTAAACAGAACATTTTGACAACTAAAAAAAAAAAATTGCTAAGTGCCAATGCGCCTAACTTTTATTTCCTATTTTTAAAGCCTGGTTGCACCCCATGTTTCTGACGTAGTAGGCCTGATGACGTTTGGACCACAACAGATTAAAGCTGAGGAACATGTACTTGCGTTTTTCATCAGTAGATGCCGAGCTTAGCGTCCGAATCACATGATTGGTTGGTTTCAGATGGAAATAAACAAATCAAGTGTCTCGGACGTCGAGCGTAGGGTGTACTGATGAATAACGCAAAGACATACGCCCGGTCTTAAATCTGGGGAACATGTCATTGCGCTTTTCTCCGTAGCGGCCGCGCTTCCCCTCCGAGACACCGGGCATGCCGGTTGGTTGACTGAATTGGCCGAACAGCCAACAAGCATCTCGAAAAAAAAAAAATAGAAGATATGTTTTCTTTCGGAACATGTCCGTGCAGTTTCTTCTGTGGCGTTTGCTATTTTGCATCCGAGACTCTGGAGTGGTTAGTTAGAAATTTGCAACAACCAAAAAAATTCTTAAATTTATAAAAATCGACATCGTTTTTTGAAAATATAGATTCCAGGCATTTTTTAAAGATGTCACAATGATTGTATCATACCGCTGTTTCAGCATTTTTAATCAGTTTAATGACATCAGTCCGCGATAATACATCATGGGATTTTAAATACGTATTTCTCTATGGCAGAACACAGATTCTATCAGTAATTAGATTTGACTATCAGTTTCCGAAACTGTTGATAATGTTATCACTTAAAATGTTCATGCTGTCATACCCATACCGATGCCTTTTGTCATTCCATCGTTTGTCATATCTAACTGATAGCGCAATAAAAATCCCCCAAAAAGTTCTATTTTAGTTTCTGAGAACTTTAGACCTAACTACCTGCGACTGATAGTAGTTTTAATTTGTTAAATATGTTCTCATGTCTCCATTTATATATTGAGATGGATATTTTCATATTTTTATACAACTTTTTAGAATTTATCAAAGTTATAAAAATTTATATAAATTTCTGATTATATTTTTGAAATTGGAACGTATTCAAAAAAAATTTTCGTTCAAAATATAAAGACAGTTAAAAATACTCCACGTTTTGTCATTTTGAGGTTTTAGGATTAAAATATTAATCAAAGAATCTGGCATCCTTATATTTTAAGGAACATCATATGTTTATTGAAATGTATTAAAGATAAACAGATCACAGAAAATAATAGCAATACTAAAACATTCCATTTATTTTCAATAAAAATATTGACTATCAAATGACCTTCTATTCGCAATGTGAGAAAGAAAAAACGTGTAAATCGAATAAATAAATACTAACCAATCAATCAAGTATGATAAAACTCTAAAAAAGAACAATTCGGAATAATTCGAACAGCTGTCCGAAAGACAGAAAAGATCGTTTGCGTGTTTCCGTTCACGGCGAAGTTTTCCTTTTAGTTTTTAATCCGAAATCAAACTACGTCACGCCTACGTCACACTTTGTCGTCCAATGTTCACGCACCTGCGTTTTATTACGTCAATTTTTAGAATATTTTTACCTTCACATTCTGTGACGCGTGGATTTTTTTGGTTATGAAATAAAATCCAGTTGAAATCGTTCCATCGTCAATGGTATTATTTTTATTATTTACCTGATTTCCACTGTAACTGTGACCGTTTTATTTTTAGGAATGTTTCTTAGAATGAAAGGTGTCGGATGGTGTACAGTACTTCGTTTTATGCTATTTGTTCCAAAATAGATTAGTTTATTAATTTTTCTTACGAATTCCCTTTCAAGCTGTATGCTCTGGTATGTTCCACCGATTTCGTAAATAACATAATTCTTATTATTAAACTAATCGTCGTTTACAAGATGTATAGACGCAACTGCTAAATTATTATTTTGTGTTTCGTGTAAGTTTTGTATTTTTTTTATCTCTTGCTAAATTTCAATTAGGTAAAATTGAGCTGACAAAATGCTGTTTCATAATAAATGTAAAGCTCAAATTGCTTTTACCGAAAAGTTTTTGAAAAATGTAGAAACGTCTAATTTTTGTAAAACATCAAGTTTAATGCTAGTAATAAATTATTAAACCAACCAAATAATTGGCTAAACATCCCTAATATGTATTATGTAAAAAAAAAAAATTGTGGGAAAATCATAAAAACAACCAAAAATCTCATTTTTTTTTACTAAAAAAAATTAGAACAACATGAGGACAATTTAACCGACTAACCAACTAAAAAGCAACGCATTGTCTAAAAATCTCCAATACGTGAGTCGCCCATTACAAAACTTCTCTTGACCGCTTTTTAAAGTTAATTTTTAAAGTTGTTAAATTTTATTGCTACACCTGAAAAGAAATAGAATTTCGAAATAAAATTTAATACGAAAAAAAATGTGATTTACCAAAAGTTTTAAAAAGTGGACGAGAGATAAAAGAACCCGAGCACCCTCAAAATTACATTAAAAAAGAAAAAAAATTATTAAATATTTCAATAAACAATTAAACCGACCAAAAAACGACCCAAAAATCCACCTTTTCCCCCCTGTTATGAGACCCAAAGAAATGGCTAAAAATCGATAATACACAGAAACAAACAAAAAAAAAACCACCAAAAACCCTAAACACATAAATTCTCTCAATAGCATTTAATTTGACCAAAAAAACAACCACTACACCCATCAAAAACACGCCCCATAAACGACCAAAAAAACTCGAAAGAATTGGCTAAAAATCCCTAAGACACAGAAAA
Source organism: Troglohyphantes excavatus (assembly GCA_963932185.1). NCBI lineage: Eukaryota > Metazoa > Arthropoda > Arachnida > Araneae > Linyphiidae > Troglohyphantes > Troglohyphantes excavatus. The sequence goes on from OZ010671.1 coordinate 8,438,280, forward strand.
AACACACACCATAAACACATAAATTCTCCCCAAAACGTATTTAATTTGGCCAAAAAACAACGACTACACCGATCAAAAACACGCCCCATAAACGACCAAGAAAACTCGAAAAAATTGGCTAAAAATCCCTAAGACACAGAAAAAAAAGAAGAAAAAAAACATCCTGAACACATAAATTCTCCCCAAAACGTATTTAATTTGGCCAAAAAACACCACTACACCGATCAAAAACACGCCCCATAAACGACCAAAAAAACTCGAAAAAATTGACTAAAAATCCCTAAGGCCCAGAAACAAAACAAAAAAAAACACCAAAAATCCTGAACACATAAATTCTCCCCAAAACATATTTAATTTGGCCAAAAAACAACGACTACACCAATCCAAAACACGCCCCATAAACGACCAAGAAAACTCGAAAAAATTGGCTAAAATTCCTAAAGACACAAAAAAAAAAAAAAAAAATAATAATAAACACATAAATTCTCTCAATAACATATTTAATTAGACCAAAATGCAACCACTACACCGACCAAATACCACCCCATAAACGACCAAAACCCCACCCCAAACCCCATGCCGAAACAGCCGAAAACAACCGGCGTTCACTTTCTACCGGCGAAAACAGCCTCGCAATGTTGTGAAGAAGTCAGCTGTTACTTAGTCGCCATGTTGCGCATGCGCCAGATCAGCTGACTCCCGCCTACCGCTACCTTGTTTCTTCTCTGCAGCAAGAATCCATTGCGATGGGGAGGGGGGAAGGGTGATGGGAGGTTCTGTCAATGTGCTTTTCGCCGGTCGGTACTGTTGTTGTTGGGAAGACAGTGCGCAGGGGCAGTTCCATTGATTCTCTTTTGCTTGTTTCTCCGGATTGTTTTGGGTTTGGTCAAGCCGGTTGTGTTGCTTTTCCGGCATGGGTTCTGTTTGAAAAGGAAAGATAAAGGAATATTTAAAATGTTTGCATTTAAAAAAAAAAAAATGTTTTTATTAAAAAAAAAATTTATATTTTTCGATACGATAATTAATCTTGAGAACACCGATAGTAGCTTTTATTTATTTAATTAATTATTTACGCACACATCTATTTTTTTATTTCTTTTTGTTATTTTTTATTATTTCTTTTTGTTATTTTTTATTATTTCTTTTTGTTATATTTTATTATTTATTTTTGTTATATTTTATTATTTATTTTTGCTATTTTTTATGTTTTCTTTTTGTTATTTTTTATTATTTCTTTTTGTTATTTTTTATTATTTCTTTTTTTTATTTTTTATTATTTTTTTTGTTATTTTCTATTATTTCTTTTGGTTGTTGGAGGATTTAGTTGTTATTTTTTTAATATTTTTTTAATTTTTTTTTGTTAGTTACTTTTAATTCTGAAGATTTTTTTTTTGAGGGGGGGGGGGGGGGGGGGGGGGGGGGCTAGTGGAGCGAGGAAATCTGTATTCATAATTCTTCATTAATTTCTTTGTTGATTTTTAAAAGTATAGAAAGCTTTACAGTTTAAACTTTTTTAACCCGAAGATTGAAAACGATTACAGTGTACAGTGTTCGGTTAATTAACGTCGCACTAGAGCTGCAGTGTTCAAAGAGAGGCGTGATAAAATTTATAAAAATAAATGTAATAATATTGAATGTTGGGAGACAAGAAATGTTGGTTGATTAACATCGCCACTACATCTGCAAAATGGGCTATTGGCGACGGTTCGGGATGTATCTGAAAAGAAAAATCCACCAATACTGTCTCTTAAGTTTGAACCATAAACCACGGAAATAACACTTTTGTAGGCAACACATACAACCAGATGTTGAGGACATTGGACTACGACTGATTAACGTGCACCGGTCCGCTGTTCACGGCGAATTGTTTTTGGTGGCCGAATCTGCCAACCACACATGGCAGAAAATATAAGAATAATAAATTAACTAATAATATTAATGGCAATCATAATAATAATAATTTATACTAATGAAAACTAGGATTTCGCAAAATCTGTCATCGGTACACACATCGCTTTTGCTGTATACCTTATCGCAACTAAAAAATAAAACCTCTCAACATAAAGCGAACAAGAAATCAATAAAAATCTGAGTTAATTTTTTATAAATATCTGATCTGACATTCAAAAGCTCAAATCAGGGTTTCCTGATATTTTGATCGGGCTGCCCCTAACAACTCAATTCAGTACGCACCTCCGATGCGACGTTCAAACTAGCCAATCAGCGAGGCCGAAAAGTCACGGATATTGCGCAATTCACAATGCGCTGTGGCCTTCTACGTACAATGAGAAGGGTACAGTCGCAGTGATTCTGCCTTCTTGGAGGATATTAGGATTGTTTTTTTGATGACAACTGATCCGCGCAATTCTGGTTTCTTGCGGTTTCCCCCCGCCGGTTGGTTTGGTTAATTAACGTCGCACTAGAGCTGCACAGTGGGCTATTGGCGACGGTTCGGGGCCTATCTCAAAGTGATGGCTCGTATTTTTGAACCACGGTCAGGTGACGAGGACAACACCTGAGCTGGCACCCGATGCAACCTTAATAGGCGTTAGGAAATTGGACCCCGATCAGATTTAGCACCAGTCCCGTAAACATGCCGCAGTAAAATGTGTTGGATGTTCTGGACGATTTTCTAGTATTTTTGTAGCCAAGCTGGCAACCCTCCGATCGCAAAATCACTACTTTTTTAATTTTCTTTGTTAAGTCCATCGCACGGATTCGAACGAGCAGTCCTCTGATTACTAGCTTAAACGCCTTTATCCCGAAATTCGTTATAATAAAGTGCATTTAGTGCATAGATTACGACTTTTTTTTCTGGTTGGTGAATTAACGTCGCACTAGAGCTGAACAATGTGATGTTGGTGGCGGTTCGGCGTATATCTTGCAGGATTTTAGCTTTTTGCGGCCTTAGGCGAAATTTTGCGAACGCTCACAATTAATGAATAGTAAAAATTCTTGTGCCATTTTTTTTGGCGATAAATAGCGGATTCTTTTCTTCGAGATTGTTGTCAGTGGAAAAGCTGTTTACATTTGAAAGTGATTTTTATCAGTTGGCAACATACAGGTCTTTTCTAGGGTCTACTTTACCATTATTATTGAATTTTTCTTTAATTATTAAAAATGAATAACGATTATAACTATTTAGTTAATTAATTACTTGCCCATATGTCAAATTCTCCAATGATTTGTCGCAAGAGTCAAATAAAAAGTGCGCCAAATTATTCCACCAGCTGTTGCTTTAAACTACATCTAAACTGTCTTCCATGAAGGCAAAATCCCGAACAAACAACGCATAGATTCCTGCAACTATTCCCTATTTTGTATTTCCCGCAGTCGCCAATAACAAATATTTCCAACTAAAAGCCGAGAAAATTGTTCGCCAAACAAGTGGCGTAATTGCTTTCCCTGTAGAGATCCACGCCACTGACATCCTTGAAACCGGGAAAAAAAGAAAGGAGCTCATATTTACGGATGTCCGCGTCTTTTTTTTTACGGTGTTTGCTATCCGATCAGCTGTTTTGAATCCAGTCTTTGTTTTCGTAGCTCTTTTTTTATTGTATTGGCTAGGAAGCCATTATTTGGCGTGATTAATATACGTACTCTTTCCATTGTGAGCGACGCCAATAAAAGTCGTTTTGTGTTGAAAACTCTCCACTGTCGCCAACTGTGCGACAGTTTTTATTGTTTTTCGTGTCCTTAAAGCATTTAATGTTGTGGTATTATCATATTTAGATTTTCTATTTCGAGGCTGGATTTATTTTAGTCATACCCTATCGTAAATCAGTGCAGAGGGTAGTAGGTCTAATGGTTTGGGCCTACTTAGGCGGCCTACTTTTGACGTTATTTAAGAGTATTTAGTGTTGGATGTCACACAAGGTTCTATTTATAGTCTTCCATAAAAAAAAAGCACGAGTCATGAAGGGACTATCTCGAATATTATAAAATGGCAAATTTTCTCAGATACTTCTGCATTGTTTTACTTAAATTTTAATTTTTTTTAAACGGCCTGTTATGTAGTATGGATTTAATATAACGAAATATTTAGCTTTAAAAATAAATGATAATTCCAAGTTTTTAGTATGGTGTAGTACTCGTAATCATCCGGCCATGGTACAAAAATATGAAGCAGTTTACCCGAATTTTTCCTTCAAAATAGACCCCGAACCGTCTCCAATAGCCCACTGTGCAGCTCTATTGCTACGTTTAATTCTTCAATTCTTTAGAGAATTTTCATGCACTACTACACTCATCTCAAGTGTATGGACACTTGAAGGATCCGGTGCACGTTAAATATGTTGTCATCTTAATGTCCTCATGTTAGTCGTGGTGGATAAGTTTGGGGAGTGGGGTATCAACTCAGGTGTCTTTCTTCATCTGACCATGGTACAAAATCATGAAACAGTGTACCCGGGTCTTTCCTTCGATATAGATCCGCTTGGGACGCCGAATGAAGTAGGGTACCAAATTCGAGTAAAATGAAATTAAATGTATATTACTAGAAAAAATGTGCTGTTATTTAAAAAAATATTCGAATAGAGGATGTATAGTTAACATATTATTACCTTACAGGAACAATATTTACTTTACCCTAGATTCTTCAAATTTAATAAGCATTTAGAAAGAAGGAATTTAGCAAGTATATTAATTTTAGGCAGCTTATTTAAAGCTTTCGAAAATTCAAATAATATGACCAGGTTGCATGACTGCCGGAAAAATGGTGCTTTGTTCAAAAGAAAAAGGGCGCCAAACTTATTCTTGCTTGTGCTATAAAAAAAATCTTAAAACCCACCCCTGCGCACCGTCGTTAATAGCCCATTGTATAGCTCTAGTGGGACGTTAATTGAATCATAAAACTTCAAAATGAAACTCTTTTGATCTCTCCTATTTCCATAGGCCAGCATTGTATTTCCAGGTTGATGTTAAAACTCAACTTTGTAAAATGTTATGATCTGGAAATATATAGTCTCTTTAAAGTCGTTTTAATGTAATGGATCAAAATAAGAGAAAACCTTACTGAGGAGATTGCACAGTTTATCCTCCCCCAGCAAGATTGTATTTTCATTGTTCTCAACAAAAGTTCCATTTCGCCTTCAGAGAAATCGTTTGCATTACTTCACTCGTTTGTAACGTATCCTTCATTATTACGAGTGACCTTTCCTTTTGTTTTGGACTTTTCCCTTTTGCATTATATTCCGTCATTTCATTATTATCTCATCTCACTCAGAAGAAATGGAATTGAACTTGAGAAGTAAAAATTCTCGTTGCGTTTTGTAAATTGGAGTCCTTCGTTTGCCCAAGGCCAATTCTAAACGAAAATTTACGACTGCTCGGTTACTCCCAATACGCGGAAAATTTACAGAATTGTTTAATTATTATTTTTATTTCGAAAATCGCGAAATTGGGATTGTCGAATTTGTTATATTTCATGGCTGCCCGTTTTGAATTTTCGACTGCTCGTCTAAGTCACGACTGCTCATCTAAGTCACGACTGGCCATCTAAGGCACGACTGCCCATCTAAGTCACAATTCCTTATCTAAGTCACGACTGCTTATCTATGTCACGATTCCTTATCTAAGTCACGACTGCCCATTTAAGTCACGACTACCCATTTAATTCACGACTACCCATGTAAGTCACGATTGCCTATTTAAGTCACGATTCCTTATCCTAGTCACGACTGCTCATCTAAGTCATGTCTGCCCATCTAAGTCATGACTGCTCATCTAAATCACGACTGCTTTTCTAAGTCGCGACTGCCTAATTAGAATAGGTCGGGCATGTCCGTAGCTCTACAGCTTTTTAAGCTGAGTTGGACATGTCTTTGGTATTAAAAAAAATATTTTAAGTCATTTCGAATGTTTTCTTGCTTGCTTTTTCTATGACTAAATTTAATTATAAACTGAAAAACTATGAATATTTTTTGTTAATATATGCCACGCATATAAGAATTGGTATCAAATAAAGATGAAAAAAGCTGTTTCAATACCTTTAAAAAAAATTAAACATAATGAAAATTTCCTTTATTTAGAATTAAGAAAGTCCTTTCAGTTTGCCTTTTCATCTATAGACCTAATAAATGACTAAAACTATGCTAAACCAAGATATATTATAACAAGCAACGGATTATACAAAACAACGAATCTGTAATTAATGTATGTTATAGTAAGCTATTATATTTTTGATTCTATTTATTAAACATAATTGAGTTTTGAAGAATATTAAATCATCATTCTTTAGTCGAGTCATAAATGAAATTTTTTATTTTAGTGTCCCATTATTGAGTCGTATGTATTCTTCAACTCTGTAATGCCGTAGATCAGGGTTGGGATTAAACATAGACTACATAGGTTGAAGCGTAAGGGCCCGCAACACACATAAAAAAAAAAGGGGCCCACTAACTCTAAATCCGGCTCTGCCTTAGAAAATAATCACTTAGTTTTTATTACAAATAGATGTGTTCAGTAACATTGTTTCGGGTTACAAATGTCATCAAGAAATGAATTGTCATCATTAATGCCAAAGCAATTACATAATTAATAAGAACAAATATTTTGTCTTATGTCATTGACCTTGTTTGCTTAAGGAAAACGAAAAGGAAAAAAAAAAGCGGCGTCATTTTTAATGTCTTACTCATAACTAATGTGAACTTGGGTTTGCCAATCTTAAAACAGTGATAATCTTTTTTTTTCTGTCTGACATTGCTTTTTTTATTATTATTACTTCATGGGTAATTTTATTTGTCATTCTTTAAATTTCTTTATCCGTATATACAAGATCTATATGTATACAGGCATCTAAATTAATTTCAGTTTCAAATATGAAATTTGTCCTTTGTAAGTCGCCAGGTTCAAACCTCAGATGCAATACTTTTTATCAAGCAACTAGAAACACATAAATCTTTCACAAAACTCATTGAATTTTTCTGTATTTTTGGTAAATTATATGCAAATTGACCTGGGAAATCTTGAATGTTATACGTTAATTAGTAAATTATGGTATGGTGCATACTATTCTTATTTATTATATGAACATGTTTTAGAACGTTTCAATAATAGAATCATTCTGCTACTGAATTTGATGTTAATTAGTTGATAGGATTTAGTAGTAGTTGGATAACTTTTTTTTTTTTAAGAAACGATAGACCAATTAAGAAGCTTCTTTCACTGGATATAATTTGTAAATATTTTGACTTCTTAGAAATTGAATTAAGGATTTATTTTATGTGGTATATAGAACTGATTCAGATAAGCTCGATATAAGCAATCAACATCAAATAGTGTTGAAAACCATCTTCTGAACAACTATTTTAATTTTGTCAGGTTTTATTAACATCGCTTGAACAGAAGCTGGGATTAGCAATATTAAATCACATTGCTCATTTTTGAGAAAGTACAGTTACTTAAATTTGAGTACGTCATCGCTCATTTACGATGCAATTGTACATAAAGAAAAAAATTGGTGGTTCGGGTACTCATTTTTAAGTACTTTTTTTTTACAGTGTATTAACCCCAACTACGTGAAACACCGGTAACTATAAAATTACGCTAACCCTGAAATTACTTCAAGAGTACAAATATTTTACCACAGATTGATTTTCTTCTGTAAAAATAGTCGCCAAGGTCGTTAGTAACACGTAAGTACCGATAATTGTAAAATAATGATTCCGAAAACTCAATTTTTCCGATTGTTTACTCTGAACTAAACAACCAACCTGTAGCCATTTTGTTTGTCTCTTTCATGTTTCATTTACATAAGAATGAAAGGTCAAAACCCATCGATTAGGTCAAGAATGCCTCCAGGGTTGTTCGAGGTGAAGTTGAGTTGTCTCTATTTTGAACCTCTAGGGCCTCTTTGCATATTCAACAGACGACAAGTTGACTGGGAACTTGGGAGTCCTCTTTTGAAGAAAAAATAAAATAAACGCAGAACTAACCCTAAAACCGCACTTGCCTTCTTTTTGACCTTGACACCCTGTCGAATCGGAATTGTCCAATGCAGATGTAATTGGCCCTGAATGTGTGTTAAGCTCTCTTCTTTAGCGCTGATGAACCCGACAGAAGTTGACATTTGGCGAGTTGGCTGACAAAGTGGTGCAAGTAAAAACACAGAATTTCCAGATTAGAGTTTTCAACGTTTAGAGTTCCAGCGTTTAGAGTTTTCAACTCGATTTTGCTATAACGTTAAGTGGAATGACGTCAGTGCCGTTACACAAAAATATTTTTTGGAGGTTGAAACAAGAAATTTCCCAACTTAACGATTCGAAATTCCCAACTCAGCTATTCGAAATTCCCAACTCAACTATCGAAATTCAACGATAAGAAATTCCCAACTCAACTATTCGAAATTCAACGATTCGAAATTCCCAACTCAACTATTCGAAATTCAACGATTCAAAATTCCCAACTCAACTATTCGAAATTCCACGATTCCAAATTCCCAACTCAACTATTCGAAATTCAACGATTCGAAATTCCCAACTCAACTATTCGAAATTCCCAACTCAACTATTCGAAATTCCCAACTCAACTATTCGAAATTCAACGATTCGAAATTCCCAACTCAACTATTCGAAATTCCACGATTCGAAATTCCCAACTCAACTATTCGAAATTCAACGATTCGAAATTCCGAACTCAACCATACGAAATTCAACGATTCGAAATTCCCAACTCAACTATTCGAAATTCAACGATTCGAAATTCCCAACTCAACTATTCGAAATTCACAACTCAACAGGGCTGAAAATTCCCCCTTCCAACTTATTGACATTTTTCATCGTTTTTTATATATATATATATTAGGTAATATTAAACAGTTGTCTCACAAGCATTGATGTTATTGCATCCATATCCCAATGCAGTGTCCGTTCTGAGGTCTAATTTAAATGTAATCTTACAAGTTGGACGATTTCTAATCTCCCCTAGCTTTCATTTGTTAATAATATTAATTTTCTTCAGGCATACATTTTCCCAACTCGGGATTTTTAGAAGTTGAAATTCTCAACTTTCAGGGTTTCCAGGTTATTGGGGCGGTTTTACTCTTCCCCCAAAACCCCCCGGTGCGACGTGCCTGAATGACGTCAACTCATTATTTGGCAACCTATCGAACTTTTAGCCACGCCACTTAGCCAAATGATAGATCCAGCTCCCTAGTAATGGAAAAAGGTTTTGGTTCATATTCGGATATTTGTGATTTACAGCACTTGCTAGGCAGTCCGCCCATTTAGAAGGGTTAGAAATGTAAAGATATCAAATGTCGCTTTTGACGTTAAAATCAGCTAGAAGGATAGAAGCATTATGTTACACTTTAAGGGTGATCGATTCCGAAACAATTACTCAGTGACAACCAGCACGATTGACGTGAATTTGTTCTCGGTGATAGGAAATTAGATACTGGTGCTTGTAACATCAAATCAAATAACTCTAAACACGAACGGTGTACATATGGAGAAAAGCGGCGTCATACGGAACATCTTGTTAATCTTCCTTCTGCTAGCGAGGTTTTTGTTGGCGACCTATTTCTATAATCAGCTGATGGGATGTAGAACCCTTCTGACGTGCTCCAAAACAACATTCTTTTTTTTGGGGGGGGGGGGATTATGAACTTAAACATGTGCCAATATTATTATTAATGTTTAATGAATCTTTCTCATAACTTTATCAATGAATGTGTTGATGCCTCACTGCACATATGTGATAAGTGACAATTCATACATTAACATCGACTCGCGGACCTCCAGGGTCCGCGGTCCACCTTTTGTGAATTACTGATACAGACTACAAAAGGTTCCACTATAATTCGTAAAGGAGAAAAATAATGGTAAAAACTTTAAATTGAATAGATTTTCTATGTGTCAACTAACCGTTGAGACTCAGAAAAGAAATCAAAACAGACGATATTTCGAACATTATTTTTTATTTCGAACGTTTTTCTCCAGTGAATTGGCCTTTTAAACCCTTTCGCAAGAAGGCCTCGCGAGGATATTGAGTTTGGAAAGTTGAGATTTTTTAAAAGAATCCAAGCTGCTCTCTCTCCCTCCTCTTGAAAGTTCTCATCTAACCTTGGCATAAATATTCAAATTACATTCGCCACAAATAACGAATCGAATTCGACGTCGACCTTGAAGACGGTTTCTTCTTCAATGGAGATGGGTGACATCAGTTATGTTGTTGCTTATGGGAAGAAAAAAAATATTTTCTAAAGCATATGGGAAGAAGTGAATAGGTTTGATACAGTAATCCGAACCCAACCTCTGAGGCAATCAGTATGTTTCGTAATTTTTTTTCTTCCAAATCCACTTTATTATTATTCGACATTGGATATGAACACAAGGTCATGAGACGTCTAGTTTCAAAACCAGATATATCCATTTTGTAAAGTTTACAGGAGACACCAAAAAACAATTGATAGCCACGTACTTTTGGATGTATACCCATAACTTTAAAGTATTTTTAGATTTTCATCAGACACTTTTGGTCAATACCGCTTATCAATGTGATGTAGTACCACTGAAGTCTTAACTTTAACTGCTGGAAGGCTCAAACCTTGTTATGGGCGCGTTGAAGCCGATTGAAAGCAGCCATGCTGTGTCCCAATATTTTTATTAAAGTGATTTAGTGGTATTTTTTATTACCATAGTATTGTAGAAATATTAGGTGTATATAAATATTATATTTTCTTCTTATAGAATTAATTTTTATATTGCCAAACAAATAGTTTTTGCTCTTGCTTTTAATCTACTTCGACTTTGACTTGTAAATGACTTACTATTTTAATAGCAGATTGCATTTAAAATGGGTTTAAAAAGAAAATAGAAAAAAAAACTCAGCCAAAAGCAATACACGACGGCTTATTTTAACATGAAAAATATACGAAATATTACGGTAGCAAAGAAGGACACATCATGACTGCCTCTACATCGGCTTCAAGTCAACAAAATGTCTTGCGCTATCCAGAAGTTACAGTTAGAGATCAGTGTGTAGTACACTGAAAACTTGTGAAAAATATGAAGAAAAAAAAAGATTGTACGATAAATGTGGATCTGTCTGGTTCTGAAACTAGATGGTTCACATAATGTTTAGCTGGGTAAGAAATTATTGACTTATACCTCTCTGAATTTATGAACTTCGGTGAAACTTACAATTTTTGGCTAAATTCTAAACCGGACATGTATTTAAAAAAAAAAAAAAGTGATATGTAATTTGGAAACAAGCACATTAAAATATTCCAAAAATCAAATTTTTGTTCCGCTATATTTTAAATTTTTTAAATTTTATTGTCGTTTGGCTGATTGAATGTTGCAGCTACACCTTAGGGATATTGGCAACGGTTAAGGATGTATTCAAACGTAAAGACCCTAGAAAATTCTTTTATTATTTGAAATAAGGACAGACGATGAGGACAATACCTCAGCTGCAACCCCACTCTTCAACCTTCCACATCGCGACCAACGTGAGAACATTTAAGCTGGGGAACGTGTTCTCGCGCTTTCCTTCTGTGGCTCTTGCGTTTTTGTTCCGAGACGCTGAATCAATTCGCCAACCGGTGAGTACCGTGCTTCGGACTTCGATCATGAATGGTCTGTAGTAGAGAGAATATGACGCCATAATCGTGAAGCCTACATCTCAGAGCGAAAGGTCCATATCACGTGCCATCTCTTCAAAATTATGAATTAAAAAATTCTCGCGATTGTCTGATGAATTGAGAAATGTGTAACAGTGAAAATTTATGAATGAAATGACGTAATTAACCACGTGTCTGAGGCCATACATGTTGGCTTCACTTTGATGTTAGCGAGAGGGATGTCATGACTCCATGCCTGAAGGTCTCTCTCGCTACTGATTACTGAGCAAAAGTGCTAAGACATATTCTCCAGTTTCAACGTACATAAACTATTCGGTTGGTCTTGCGGGAATCAAAGTCGTGACTCTCCAATCGTGGGTCCGGTTCCATGCACACCGTGTGAGGAGACTGGTGCACGGTAAATCTATAGCTCAAATGTCTTCACGTTGGATATGATTTGGAAAATTGTATTGAAAGGTTCGTCAATACTGTTGTGATTAAATTTTACTAGACCGTGTTCCTGATTCTTTCCTTCTATATAGATCCCGAAAAATCGCAAAAAAAATTCATTGTGCACTTATAATGCAACGTTAATTCATTTAATCAATCAAGTCTTCTTTAATATATTCCCCACTGTTTCTTTATGAAATAAATATATTTTTCAAAAATAACATCTCTAACGCGCTTCCTGGTCCGTTTGTTTACTAAATCCTGCACCGAAGAAATAGGACCTCCGTTTGTTTACAAATTCCGAAACGCAAAAATAGGACAAAACAAAAACTATTATTTCCCAAATAACCCAACAAAAAAACTGCCACTTTTATTGAAATTCACGGCCTTTCAAGTTAATGAAAGATCCCTTTCTGCACCACGCATTTCAAATGTTAAAACGGAAAAAAAAGAAATGTTATCACATCTTTTGCCCCTCATTCGACCTCGAACCGGCAAGCGCTTGTCAACAAACAAGCGCATGCGCTGTTGCACGAGGGTAGGTGCGAACCGGGAAGCGATCGCTCTGAGCCTGCGCAGTGACCTCCGATTTCTCTCTACTCTCTTCTTCTTCTCTTTCTTTTCTTTTTTTTTTACATAAGTATTTCCCGTTTTTTTTTCTTCTTTTGTTTCAAGTGTTGTGTGTTTTTTCTTTTAAGTTTTATTTTTTTTAACAATTTTTTTCTTCTTTTTGTTGGTTGCTATAATACAATGTGAAAGGGCTGGGAGATGTTTGCGTCTTTATTTATTCTTTTATTTTTGAATATTTGTGTTGTTCTTTTGGATTGGATAAAATATAACGCCTTGCGAAGTTACGCTTGAGGTGATTGGTGGTGAAGATGAAGGGGAAAAAAATGGCCGGTTTTTGTTGATAGGGATAGTTAATTTGACGCGATGTCAAACATCGTTGTTGAATGGAGGTGGGAAATGTGTTCTGGGCTGGACTGTGATTACTGTTGTTGGTGAAATTGGAAGTACAATTGGCCTCTTGTTTTAAAAAAAATCTATTGTGTTTTTGAGACGGAAAGAAACAATTCAAAATGTCAAACTTCATTGAAGTTTTTATTTTCTGTTTTAAGTTTCAAAAACTGTTTGTTATTCCCTAGATATTTATCTTTTCTCCCTTTTACTTACGCAGGAGTGGTTAACACTCTGGATTTTCATGATGCAGTCAGATCCGCACATAAGTGGTAATAGTTCAAGACAAGTAGGCCCTTTTTCAAGCTGTAAAAAATATTTTGGGAGGTTGAAACACGAAATTTCTCAACTTGACGATTCGAAATTCTCAACTTAACTATTCGAAATTCCCAACTCAACAGTGCTGGAAATTCTCAGTTCCAACTTATATTTTATCTTTTTTTTATATATATATTAGGTAATATTAAAAAGTTCTCTCAAAAACATTGATATATTGCACTCATTTTCCAATGCAGTGTCCGTTCTGAGGTTAATTTAAATGTAATAATACAAGTTGGGCAATTTCTAATCTTCTCTAACTTTCATTTGCTAATAATATTACTTTTCTTCAGGCATAAATTTTCCCAACTCGGTGATTTTTAGAAGTTGACCAGTGGATAAAAGTGTTCGACTAGTAATCAGACGATTGCGAGTTTGAGCCCGACAATAGGCTTGACAAAAGAAAAGTAAAAATGTTGTGATCTTGCGATTGGAGGGTTGCCAGTTTCTCTACTAAACTACTAGAAAGTTGTCTAAAAATATCCAAAAAATTATACTGGCATGTATACGGGACTGGTGCATGATAAATCTGATCGGGGTCCAATGTCCTGGCGCTTATTCAGGATGAGTTGGGTGCAAATTCAGGTGTTACTTTATCATAGGACTGTGGTTTAAAAATATAAGGCATTAATCCCGGTATATCCTTCGAGATAGACTTCAAGTTCAAGTTTGTATCTCTAGAATTAAAATCCAAAGAGACACAACTTCAGACATATTGAGTTTGAAGAACTTCTGGACAGGAGCCTCCGTGATTGGTACATACAAACCACGTGGTTTTGAATGTACCAATCACAGAGTTTTCTGCAATAGTCGACGCGCGTTTATCACGGTTTGGTTTTGGTTAATTAACGTCGCACTAGAGCTGCACAGTGGACTATTGGCGACGGTTCGGGGCCTATCTCGAAGGAAAAACCCGGCGTTTACCACGTCCGTATAAAATGGGTCTAAGTTCGAAAATGGCGGACGCAAATAACAACGTGATTTTGGAACTTGTTTATCACGCGTATTTCTTTTATCAGCCGGTGATAACAGAAAAAAAAATCCTGATTCTGAGTGTCCACGGCTGATAATAATAAAAACCTTAGCTACTCTTCTTATCTGTTGATATTTCACGTTATGTCAGTCGGTTTTGAGTTGTCGAAAAAACCGCTGCGTCGAAACGGAATAAGGACATCTTGATTTGTTAAATAACTTGCAGAAATACCCGAACTATTTCTTCTGAACTACTATTTAAAGCTTGTTAAGTTTCATTAGGATCGGTCTAACAGATGCTGAGAATAGCCCGGAAGGAATTCAAGTTTCACGTCGATAGATAAAATAATAATTTGGTTTGATTAATTAACGTCGCACTAGAGCTACACAGTGGACTGTTGGCGACGGTTCGGGGCCTATCTCGAAGGACAGATCCGGGAACGATGCCTCGTATTTTTTAACCATGGTCAGATGACGAGGACAACACCTGAGCTGGCACCCAACGCCTTCAATAGACGTCGGGACTTTGGACCCCGATCAAATGTATCGTGCACCAGTCCCGTATACACACCGTTATTTTTTGTGGATGTTCTGGACGACATTCTAGTATTTTGGTAGCGAAGTTGACAACCCTCCGATCGCAATATCACTACTTTTACCAGCTCGGAATAAAACTGTAGATTTGCATAAAAAAACAGACACTCTTTGTATATTATAGACTAAATTTACTGTAGAAATAATTATGAAACTAATTTATCCTGAAAAACGTTGCAAAAGATATTTAAAGATATAGCTTTATGTTTTTATCTAATACAAATTAATTTTTACACATCGCAACCGCAAACGTCAGAAAAACGATTTGTCTGTAATAAAATTGTAATAAAAGTCGTTAATTTTATTACGTAAATCGAATGTCATCGAAAACTGTTCGTCATCTAACAATGCAGTGAACTTGGACTATTTCGAATATTCAATGTTTTTTTGTCATTGTCAACGTGTCCTTAACCCTTTCTCTCCAAGTACGGTTAGGGTTAAAAACTGCGAGGCCATTTCTCTCAGAATTTCCCAATCGCAAACGATTTGGAAGGTAAAAAAAAAAAAGAATAATAAGGTCGAAAACACTTATCTCTCTTATCTTTCCAAAACATCTGTTTATGGCAATTATTATGCAACATTTGTGATTCGCAAAAAAATCAAAATCCGGATTCTGCTCCAAAATCGCTTATTTCATTCCAAGAAGACAGCTGATCTTAAACGTTCTTTCTTCGCATGTTTTATATTTATAACTTCCGAAGAATTATTCTATTTTTTGTGGGTTTTTTTTATTTAAAAACTGGCCACTTTCGTCTTGTCTTTGTTTACAGCGGAATAAACGATGTTCCAGCGGAAATTGTTTCCACAGAATCGGCCTGTTGCCACACGACTCCTCGTTATCATGCTAAGCAGCTAGTATTTTGTAACGCCCGGTGGCAACGGTTTCGAAACCCATGCGGACGGGTGTTCTAAAAAGGTCTTTTGACGTTCTTTGTTTTCGAGAGTGTCGTATCTTCTTCGAAAAAGGTTCTATTTCGTAATATCCCTCCTTACGGAATGAGCCATTTTTATTTTTATGACCTTTGTTCTATACCTTATTATATTTTTTTTAGTTTCGTGAAATTATAGGGCAGTGGTCTGCTTTGTTAATAATTTGCTAATAATTTCGTGACTGCTATTTACCTTTAGGATATTCCATTTGTTATTCGTTTGATGTTATCAACGCACGACATCAAGTGACTAGATTTGCGAAATGAATGTCGTTAAAAATGTAGTTCTTAGCAGACTATTCGATTTTTAAAAGACTGAACAGTGCGCCTTCCAAAACTCAAAAATAAAACCGCCGGAAATTTTAAATTAAAACCGCCAAGTCGAGAGGTTATAGATTCGACTGTTATATATATATTTTTTATGTATGTTCGCGCAGGATTTCGGTTCTAATTAAGATATTTGCATAATTTTTTTTGTTGGATAGGGGATGTTTCACTTGGGAGCATTTAAATAAAAATATTCGGTTATCCGGCATTTAACTATCCGGAATTCTCAATTAACCGGACCATTTGAAAAAAAATATTGTCCGATTTCGGAAATTCTTTTTTTGTTGGATAGAGAAAAATCCACTTAGGCAAAATCTGCAAAAAAATAATCGGTTATCCGGCTGTTATATATCCAGAAGTGTCGATTAACCGGAGTTTTTTTAAACAGTTTATCTGATTTAAAAATATTTTCATTGTTTAACAGAAGTTGTACAAAAATGATATTTCGTTTAACCAGTATTTACTGGCATTGATAGGGATTGTTTTACAATATACATTGTTGAGCAGACGTTGCTACTTTAATTTCTTGGTGAATAAAAATAGGGGGTGAAGCCCCTTACTAAATTAAAAACTAAAAAGGGAAAAATAAAATAATCTTTCTAAAAAAACGGATAACCGACTTGAAGAAAAATGCGTTGAAAAGTAAAAAATAATTTTTAATTTTACGAACGCATTGAAAAAATTTAATTATTTAATGTCAATTTTATACTTATTACTACTTTTTGAAGTTGTTGCCACTTTACAAAAATCATACCTAAATTTTGGCGCTGGTTTCAAAAAGTTGTAATAAGTATAAAATTGACATTAAATAAATCAGTTTTTTCAATGTGTTTGTCAAATTAAAAATTATTTTTTACTTTTTAGCGCATTTTTCTTAAAGTCGTTTTTCGTTTTTTTTAGAAAGATTATTTTATTGTATTTGATTTCGGGAGCTCTAGGCATTATATTATAAGTAATTGTATAAGTGCATAACTTTTCTTACACTGAATATAAAAATAATTTTGTGTAACACATTCCTAATCAGAGCTTAAAAAAAATTCTTTTCGAACGATTAAGAAAGTTTGTCACAGTAAACGGGACGATGCGATTAGATAGAGTAAAGTTGAGTTGTCTCGCGTAAAATACGACCTAGATAACGGAGTGTTCGTAGTCAAATTGAGTCAAAAAAGGGATAAGATTCTAAACTTTCATCCTAATCCCTCCAAACTTCCACCCCGCGACGCCCATTTGAATCATGACAGATTTATCGTACACCGGTCGCTTCTCCACGGCGAATTTTCCATTTTAAAAGGTCCGGTGACTCAGTGGATCCGGCTAGCAATCAGAGGATTACAAGTCCGAATACGACTTGGACTTGATAAAGTTAAACCGTAGCGATCTCGTGATCGGAGGGTTTCCAGATTCGTCTCTAAATTTCAAAAAGCGTCTAAAAATATCCAAAATTACCACTAGCGTGTGTAAAGAACTGATGCACATTAAATCTGATCGTGGTCCAATGTCAAGACGCCTATTGAAGTTTCGTCGAGTAGCAGCTCAGGTGTTGCCCTCGTCGTCTAACCATGGTTAAAAAATACGAGGCACGTCTTAGGATAGTTTGGTTTGCTTTGATTTGGTTTTGTTAAAAAACGTCGCACTAGAGCTGCACACTGGGCTATTGGCGACGGTTCGGGGCCTATCTCGAAGGAAAGACCCGGGAACGATGCCTCGTATTTTTGAACCATGGTCAGATGACGAGGACAACACCTGAACTGGCCCCTAACGCCTTCAATAGACGTCGGGACTTTGGACCCCGATCAGATTTATCGTGTAACCAGCCCCGTATACACGCCGATACTTTTTATGGATGTTCTGGATGACATTCTTACTATTTTGTAATGAAGCTGGCAACCCTTCAATCACAAGATCACTACTTTTTTACTTTTCTTAGTCCGTCGCACAGGATCGAACCAGGAATCCTCTGATTCCCACCTGAAGCCTTTATCCACTCGGCCACGGAGGCCTCCAAAAAGGAGTAATATTCTAAGCTTTCACCCTACTCTCCTAACTTCCACCTTGTGATCCGCGTGAGGACATTTGAGACACGACTTCGAGTGCCTCCCATTTCAAAACATCAACAAGTTATAGCCGCAACATGTCGCTGAGCAAAGGGGAGATTGGGTTATCCAGACAGTTATCGCGAAACCCGCTCGACAAAACCGAATCCCGCCGGCATTCTGAGAACTTTACGACTGGCGAGGGTTGGCGACAGACTGTAAATCCGCACTTTCCGAAAACAAGAATTGCCCCACGCGAGACGGCCGGTGGTCTCGTTTTGTTTACGCCAAAAACTATCTGCCGATTGTTTCGAAACACCCCATTCTGGCTGTCAACCGTGACTGTAGAATGTGCACTTCTCTCTCCCCGAGTCCTTATGCAAATCGTCTGAGTTGCGTGAATCGGGCAGCATCAGCCACTTTGAGCTCTACCCCTTTCTTCCCTGACAGAGCCTCGCTGTATCCGATTTCATTTACTTCGAATTATTGAAACGCAGACGCTTTTTTACTAGGCGATTTTTTTTTTGGTAAAATATAGATTGATTTAGTTAATTAACGTCTCATTAGATATGCAAATTTGGCTATTGGCGACGATTCGGGGCATATCCTGAAGGAAAGGCACAGGGAACAATGCCTCGTATTTTTGAACTATTATCAGATGACGATGACAACACCTGGTTTTGTTTGGTTTTGGTAATTAACGTCGCACTAGAGCTGTACAGTGGGCTATTGGCGACGGTTCGGGGTCTATCTCGAGGGAAAGACCCGTGAACACATACACCCATTCATACATGCACCTCGTTATTTTAGAAACATCGTCAGATGGCGAGGAAACACCTGAACTGGCACCCAACGCCTTCAATAGACGTCGGGACTTTGGACCCCGATCAGATTTATCGTGCACCAGTCCCGTATACACGCCGTTAATTTTTGAAGATGTTCTGGACGACTTTTCTAGTATTTTTTAGCGAAGCTGGCAACCCTTCGATCACAAGATCACTACTTTTTTTACTTTTCTTTGTCAAGCCCATCGCCTAGGATCGAAACAGGAATCCTCGGATTCCCAGCTGACGCCTTTAACCGCTCGGCCACAGAGGCCGCCGTCAAATGACGAGGAAATACCTGAACTGGCACCCAACGCCTTTAATAGACGTCGAGACTTTTGACCCCGATCAGATGTATCGTGCACCAGTCCCGTATATATGCCTTTAATTTCTTGTGGATGTTCTGGACGACATTCTAGTATATTGTAGCGAAGCTGGCAACCCTTCGATTGCAATATCACTACTTTTTTTACTTTTCTTTGTCGACGGGTTCGCACGGGTTCGAGCTAGCAATCCTCTGATTATCAGCTGAACACTTTTATCCACTGGAAGCTGGACTTGACAAAGAAAAGTAAAAACGTAGTGATCTTGCGATCGGAGGTTTGCCAGCTTCGCTGCAAAAATACTAGAAAGTCGTCCAGAACATCTAACAAATTATACTGGCGTGTATGCGGGACTGGTGCACGATAAATCTGTTCAGGGTCCAATGTCCTGACGCGTATTGGGTGCCAGCTCAGGTTGTTCTCGTCATCTGATCATGGTTCAAAAATACGAAGCATCGTTCCCGGGTCTTTCCTTCCAGATAAACCCCGAACTGTCGCCAATAGCTCACTGTGCAGCTCTAGTGCGACGTTATTTAACCAAACCAAACCCAAAATCTTATACTATCCTCTATGTTCTTCTTCCCTGACCTTGAATGACATTGACGAGTTAACTATTATAGCCATCGTTCATTCACCTGTTGACTCCTCTATACTATTCCCGGTCAACTAACTTATTGACGATCCCTGAAACCAATAATTATGCAAAGGAAAAAAAAATATGGAATCGGTCTAACCACGCGACACAGCAATTGTCCGAATGCACGCAAGAGGTCGCTGCACAATGTCCTTTTTTTCAATCCTTTTTTTTTATTTCTTTGTGCAGAAGTACCCACCCACCTGTGCATTCGTTAAACTTTCCGTTAAGTGCGGACAGGTAAATGCCCCATTGTATTGCAGCTCCAGACGTTTGTCGCTGCTGAAGTTAAGTGGTATAGTATGGTTTGAGGGTGTTCGGACATTGCAGATTGCAGCGAGCTTTGTTTGTTAACAGCATTTCATATGGTTTAATAAAATCTATTGTTAAATAGGAATATAGAATTTATTCAACTCAACTGATAATTAATATTGTATGTTATTAAAATCAATTAATAAATAGGGTTATAAAGTTTTTTCAAATCAATTGATAAAAAACTGTTTATTCATTGTAATCAATAAAGAGGCTTTTAATGTTTACTCAAATCAAATTTTAAATATGGTTATTGGGTTTATTCAAATCCATTGATCAATAGAGCAATAGGGTTTATTCATATAAATTAAATAGGTCTATGGGGTTTATTCCAATCAATTAATATATAGATAAGTTTATTGTAGTGGGCCGTAGCTCATTTACAAAGGTTGGCAATATAATTTAACAAAAGCGGATACAAAATTAAATAACACAAAATACAAGATATTACATTTAAAAAAAAATTAAAGCACAATTTCAACAAATATGCAAAAAAAGACAAAAATAAATTACATTATCAATTACAATTACGGTTTTAATCTGTTATTCCTGCACAAGTTCACTGATCAAGTTCTCCCGGAATTTTAAAACAGAGATTGCGAAATTATAAAAACAAAAATATTCTTTTTTTGTAAAATTTTAAAATGGTTGAAATGTTACTGGATTCAATTGATGATAAGTATTTTCGTCTGAATGCATCGTAAATTGGACAGGCTAAAAATACATGATCCCAGGTTTCATTTTCTATTGTGTTACAAAATTTACAGGAATTATTAGGAAAAATTGCGAAAGCAACTCCTTTAAAAAATATACGTGATCCAATCAATTAATAAATAAGGTTTATTCAAATCAATTAATAAATTGAGTTATAGGGTTTATTCATATAAATTAATAAATACAACTATAAGGTTTATTCCAATCAATTAATAAATCTGACTATGGGGTTTATTCCAATCAATTAATAAATAAGGCAATAAGGTTTATTATTCAAATCAATTCATAAATAAGGCAATACGGTTTACTCCAATCAAATAATAAATAGAGCTATAGGGTTTATTTCGATCAATTAATAATTAAGGCAATAGTGTTCATTCAAATAAATTAATACATAGGACTATGAGGTTTATTCCAATCAATTAATAAATAGAACAGTAGCGTTTATTACAATCAATTGTTCTATAATCTCTTAATATATACATCCATAAGCATTATTATCGCATATTATTAAAGTTATTACAAAGAAAATGATATTCAATGTCAATTTTCGAAAATTGAAAAATTCTATTTAAAAACACACACAAACTATCTTAATTTTGCAATGGACCTCATCATTATCTATATCTCTGTATACACCTCATATCAAATGCAAAACAAGCAAATTAAGCATTACTTTCTAATTACCGAATTCGAAATTTGACCAATCAGGTGGAGCCAAGCGACGCAAGGCATTCGGTCACTTTTCCCAATCAAGAAAGAGGCCATCATCTCAGCTCCCCCCCCCCCCCCCCCTCCCTCCCTTTCCCCCCGTCCCACTGACCCATACTGGAGCCCAATGTCGCAGCCTTCGGACGTTGCGCAACCAACTCACAACGCGCGTTGGTTTGCGCGTTGCATATGCGTGTTTATGGGTTTATTGTTGGGGGAGACGCGAATGTGGGTCGTATACATGCGCATTGTTGGAAGAAAATTAACCCTTCTAGGACTGAGGTTCCTAAAACCGGCCGGCATTCATTTCAGTGGCTTTTGTAAAATGTATTTTAAATGATTCATATCAAATTTGAATGACTTTATAAAACGCGATGAATAGATATGTATATGAGAACTATTTATATAGTTACTTCTGGTGTTTAATGGTATAAGAACTTGTATTATAAAAGGAATTCATTATATCCTCATCATCATACATTATGTCATTACAATAGCCATTTTTGTTCTACCAGTATAAGTTATCAATATTTATTAGTATTACAGTAACAATAATAATAATTATTATTTTTATTATTTTATAATTATTATTTTATTAATATTATTTTATTACTATTATTTTATTACTATTATTTTATTACTATTATTTTATTACTATTATTTTATGATTATTATATTATTATTTTATTAGTATTATTTTATTAGTATTATATTATTTTATTAGTATTATTTTATAATTATTATATTATTTTATTAGTATTATTTTATAATTATTATATTATTTTATTAGTATTATTTTATAAATATTATATTATTTTATAAATATTATATTATTTTATTAGTATTATTTTATAATTATAGTATTATTTTATAATTATAGTATTATTTTATAATTATAGTAATATTTTATAATTATAGTATTATTTTATAATTATTATATTATTTTATTAGTATTATTTTATAACTATTATATTATTTTATTAGTATTATTTTATAATTATTATTATATTATTTTATTAGTATTATTTTATAATTATTATATTATTTTATTAGTACTATTTTATAATTATTATATTATTTTATTAGTATTATTTTATAATTATTATATTATTTTATTAATATTATTTTATAAATATTATATTATTTTATAAATATTATATTATTTTATAAATATTATATTATTTTATAAATATTATATTATTTTATAAATATTATATTATTTTATAAATATTATATTATTTTATTAGTATTATTTTATAATTATAGTATTATTTTATAATTATTATATTATTTTATTAGTATTATTTTATAATTATTATATTATTTTATTATTATTATTTTATAATTATTATATTATATTATTTTATTATTATTATTTTATAATTATTATATTATTTTATTAGTATTATTTTATAAATATTATATTATTTTATAAATATTATATTATTTTATTAGTATTATTTTATAACTATTATATTATTTTATTAGTATTATTTTATTAGTATTATTTTACAATTATTATATTATTTTATTAGTATTATTTTATAATTATTATATTATTTTATTAGTATTATTTTATAAATATTATATTATTTTATTAGTATTATTTTATAATTATTATATTATTTTATTAGTATTATTTTATTAGTATTATTTTATAATTATTATATTATTTTATTAGTATTATTTTATAACTATTATATTATTTTATAAATATTATATTATTTTATTAGTATGATATTATTATTCGGTCACTTTCCCCAATCAAAAAAGAGGTAAAAAGATAATTCTATAAAAATAAAATCATATTCAAAATGATCAAGTACTCTTATAATAAATATTAAAATCAATGCACAATAAAAAGTTTAATTTTTAAATAATGATGCCACATTTTTATCTATTGTAAAAAAATTGTTATAATTATGGAAATTCTTAAATTAATTTATAAAACAAATAATGCAAAGGTGCAGTTGGTTCGACCTGTTTCAAAACGTCTCCTGTCCACTTTATTTTGGAATTTGTTTTTATTGTTAATGATTCTTTATTTTTTTATTAATATTTCAACTGTTTTATGACATTTAATGTATTTAGGTATATGTTTTACACATCAAACAACACACTTTGCTTAATTCTATATGTAGAAATAAAATACGAAAAATGTGATTTACCGTACGTTTAACAAAGTGGACAGGACCTTTTTTAATCTAAGTGACTGCTGTTTTTCAAAATATAAATCTCTCAACTGCGTTAAATATCAATAAAACAAACAGCTTCGTGAACCTGGCAACCTTACAAAAAAAAACTCCATTCCAAAACCAAAACCACAACGTTTTGTTTTTCACCTGCTAAAAAGATTCGAAATTCCAAAGTTCCCGCCCGTGTGCTTTAGAACGCGGAAAGATCCCCGATATAGGGCAGCGGGTGCCCAAAGGGGTAGAGCACGAGAAGTGAGATAAAAACTCACAACAGCGCCCTCCGGCGGTTCTTTTCGGTGTCTTCCGGGTACAAGACTCCGTCTTAATCCGTGTTGTTGTAGAAACGTCTTCTCGGGTATTTCGGGATGCAACGGACTGTGCGACTTGGCGACCTAAATTTTGCATTTTGGAAGACATTTTATTGAGAAAAAGCGACCTGTGTGAGAGTTAAATTGATCTTGTTGGGGTGTTTTGTGGATTTTTTTTCTTTGGTGAAAAGAAATCTTTCCTTATAGGTTGTGAAGTATGTTAAATGTGAGAATGGGGACATTTTTTTTGTATTCTTTGGGAAAGTTTAAGAGAGTAGGTCCAAATGCAAAAGCAGCTATATTCACGAAATACTTTTTGGAGTAAATCGCGAAAAACTGTCTAAACTTAGCTATTGTTAATTCAATAATATATTAATTTGTTGTAAAAATGAAGAAAAAATACCAAAAAAATTTCATTAAAATGTGTATGTTCTCAGATTATTTATTGAGTCGTAATCTAAATTATAATTTTCACATAACTTGTTTTGAAACTGTAGACTTTTAACTGCTTTTGCAACTGGATGCGTCGCCAGAAACAAACACCGATATATCCCCACTCCAGCCAATCATGTTTACCTTCGTTAGAAATGCTACTTCTGCTTCTGTTGACTTCTTTTTTGAGTTTAAAAAGAATCACGTTCTTTGATCCTTTATTAAGTTTTAATATTAAAGCTAAAGTTATTAAGTTATCGATAGTTAAGTTAAAGTTATCGATACCAAAATCCAAAGTTATTAAGTACCTATCGATACCAAAATCCAAAATTATTAAGTACATCGATACCAAAATCCAAAGTTATTTTATAACCGACTGAACAGCGTGCCAAGCAAAACTCCAAAATAAAACCGTCAGAAACTTTAAATTAAAACCGCCAACGCGCGCCAAGTCAAGAGGTTATTTATTCGACCGTTATATATATTTTTTTATGTTATCCGGAATTCTCAATTAATCGGACCGTTTGAAAAAAAATATTGTCCGATTTCGAAAATTATTTTTTTGTTGGACAGAGAGAGTCCACTTAGGCAAAATCTGCAAAAAAATAATCTGTTATCCGGCTGTTATATATCTGGAAATGTCGATTAACTGGAGTTTTTTTAAACAATTTATCCGTTTCAAAATGTTTTTATTAACAGAAGTTGTACAACAATGACATTTCGTTTAACCGGCATTTATTGGCATTGATATGGATTATTTTACAATATACATTGTTGAGCACAAATTGCTACTTGAATTTCTTGGTGAATAATAATAGGGGGCGAAGCTCCCTGCTAAATTAAAAACTATAAAGGGAAAAATAAAATAATCTTTCTAGAAAAAAGGAAAACCGACTTTAAGGAAAATGCGCTAAAAAGTAAAAAATAATTTTGAATTTTACGAATGAGTTAAAAAATTAAATTATTGAATATCAATTTTATACTTAGTACAACTTTTTGAAGTTGGTGCCAATTTACAAAAATCATACCTAAAGTTTGACGCCAATTTCAAAAAGTTGTAATAAGTATAAAATGGATATTCAATAATTCAATTTTTTCAACTCGTTCGTAAAATTCAAAATTATTTTTTACTTTTTAGCGCATTTTCTTTAAATTCGGTTTCCCTTTTTTCTAGAAAGATTATATTTCAAATTCTATTGCACTGTTACTTACTGACCTCTATCGTTTATCCTTCATGTTTAAATCGCAAAACTATTTGAAATCTCAAAAGTGCAGTCAACATAAAACAAAATTATTTTTCTGTTATAATTAACTTATCCTGTGTTTCTTCATTGACTTACGATGTCCTTTCCTTTGTGTTTTGCAGTGGTCGTAAACGTAGGTCCAGTGCGGACGATGGAGTCATGGACGATTGCATGGCCGCTATGGTGCTCATGAGTTTATCCTGCAGTCCCAAATCTCCATGCCTATCCACCATCAACGGTGAGTTCTTTTCTCGAATATCAAACAGTTATTGACACCTGTTATTGACAGCCACCCTGTTTAGATATATCAGCGTTGTGTTTTGACACTCCAATGAGGGGGACCCTACAACGAGATATGTTTAATGAGATATGTCAGGTGTTATTTGAAAGGTCGAGGGAAAGAAAGATGATGGTCCATCTAAGGTGTTTTTACAAAAAAAATCCTTGATCATCCGACGGACTATCATCGTTCTTGCCTTTTCACAACGTGGTACAAAGAAAGTATAGAAATGCAGCTAAAATATAGCCAATTTTGCAACTTTGGTAATATTTTTTATTGTTCTAATTTTCTAACATTGTCAAATAAAAAAAGTTTTATTGCTTTAACTAAGGTGCAAAATTTTAAAATTTGGGGAAATCACAGTTTTGCAGTGTTCATAGTGCGTTTTTAGAAAATTTAATAAAATCGAAGCTATACAACCTCTATACAGGTCAAATTAATCTCAAGGTAATTAACTATATTTTAATAGGGTGAAAGTACCAAATTACGACCAGTTTAGACCATTTTCCGACCAGTGCCAAACATAAAAATCCCTGTGACTACAGAATTCACATTAGTCTGCAAAATGAAATTTAACTTCATTTTATAAGCGTTTGAGTAACACTGATTGAAGGGACTTTTAAAAGCACAATGATATGCTCTTAGCTTTAAATATTTTTTCCAAATGGTCGGCAACTGGTACGTGGTCCGAAACTGGTGCATTTATCCTATATCATTTAATTAAAAATATAAACCTATAAAAAGTCCAATGTTGGCAACACATTTTCGACTCAAGTTATTTATATTTTATTTTTATCACTAAAATCTGACACCCTATTTAGTCCGGCGCCCCAAAAGGCTGCTTGTGTCACTTGGGCCTTAAGCCGCCCCTGGAAATAAGGACTCATTTACATTAAGAATGTTCAGAATTCCTAAAATTTAACACCCTACTTAGGCGTTACTTAATGTTCAGAAGCATTCTACTTAATGTTTAGAATCACTAAAATTTAACGTCCTACTTCGTTCGACGTCCTAAACGGTTGCTTGCGTCGCTTGGGCCTTAAGCTGCCCCTAGAAATGATGAAATAAGGACTCATTTACATTGAGAATGTTCATAATTCATTAAAATTTAACTCCCGCCCTACTTAGTCGTTACTTAATGTTCAGAATCACTCTGCTTAATATTCAGAATCACTATACTTAATGTTCAGAATCACTAAAGTTTGACGCCCTACATAGTCCGGCGCCTCAAGAGGCTGCTTGTGACACTTGGGCCTTAAACCGTCCCTGGAAATAAGGACTCATTTACATTGAGAATGTTCGCAATTCACTAAACTTCAACGCCCTACTTAATCGTTACTTAATGTTCAGAATCACTCTACTTAATGTTTAGAATCACTAAAATTTGACGTCCTGCTTAGTCCGACGCCCCAAACGGCTGCTTGTGTCGCTTGGGCCTTAAGCTGCTCCTGGAAATAATGAAATAAGGACTCATTTACATTTAGAATGTTCGCAATTCACTAAACTTCAACGCCCTACTTAATCGTTACTTAATCTTCAGAATCACTCTACTTAATGTTTAGAATCACTAAAATTTAACGTCCTGCTTAGTTTGGCGCCCCAAACGGCTGCTTGTGTCGCTTGGGCCTTAAGCCGCCTCTGGAAATAAGGACTGATTCACATTGAGAATGTTCAGAAAATCGCACAATTTCCATTTTCCTGGTTTATTCCCTGTAAAAGTAAAAAGGCGCACACGAAGCATGTAATCGACCAACAACCATGCAAACTAGGTTACTACACTATCTCCAAAGCGTGTGCTACAGTGTCAATTAGAAACGATAACATCTTCACTCATCTACAAGGGGATGCCTGACCAACTTTTCGACTCCATCCCATTTCCATACAACACATTGATCACTCATTTCCCAAGCGATAATCAGGAACTCTTTCCTCGTCTTCACTTCTCCTCGCATGCCCCACTTAGTGTTTACCTACCCACTGTGACGTCAGCGAATATCGCCCCATTTCTCGCTGCTGCCACTTGGTACTATATTTATAGGGGGAAAAAAGCGCGGGCCAAATAGAGCGGCTCTGCCAGCGTCTTCTTCTTCTTCCCCGTTCACTTTCGGGGAGGTCGGAGAGGTAGTTCTGGCTTATTTATCGTCTGATTTCTGTTGGGGAAGGTGCCGTGGAGATGCCCATCACCTGCTAATTCGTTCGGAACGGATGAACTTTTTGGGAGAAGGGAATGGCAACGACTCTTTTCGTGACTCTTTGGAAGGGTTGTTGGCTTTGTTGTTGTGTGCTTAAGTTGCTTGGTTGAATTAACGTCCCACTAGACGTACACAATAGGCAATTGGCGAATGTGTAGACCTGAGGACATTTGGACCATGGCAGTTTAAACATTCACCAGTCACCTATAAGGTTTGGTTTGGTTAATTAACGTCGCACTAGAGCTGCACAGTGGGCTATTGGCGACGGTTCGGGGTTTATCTCGAAGGAAAGACCCGGGATCACATTCACACACACATACACATTCATACCTGCACCTCGTTATTTTAGAATCATGGTCAGATGACGAGGGAACACCTGAACTGGCACCCAACGCCTTCAATAGACGTCGGGACTTTGGACCCCGATCAGATGTATCGTGCACCAGTCCCGTATATACGCCGTTAATTTTTGCAGATGTTCTGGACGACTTTTCTAGTATTTTTGTAGCGAAGCTGGCAACCCTCCGATCACAAGATCACTACTTTTTTACTTTTCTTTTGTCCAGTTCATTGCAAGGATTCGAACCACCAATGCGGTCTATTGAAGGCGTCGGGTGCCAGTTCAGGTGTTTCCTCCTAAAATAACGAGGTGCATGTATGATTGTGTGTGTGAATGTGTATGTGTTCCCGGGTCTTTCCTTCGAGATTGACCCCGAACCGTCACCAATAGCCCACAGTGCAGCTCTAGTGCGACGTTAATTAACAAAACCAAACCGAACCACCATTCCTCGGATTAGTAGCTGAACGCCTTAACCGCTCGGCCACGGAGGCCTCTCAGTCCCCTTTACACATAGCCCACTTTGCAGCTCTAGTGGGACGTTAATTAACAAAACAAAACAAAACCCCTATACACAATTTATGTTTTTTTACTACAAGAAACGAGTTCGGTGTCCACTCAAACTCGAAATTGGAACTTACTATCGTCCCGTTATGAGCTCGTTAATCTAACCACTCGGCCACCGCGTGCCACATATTGTCTAAGAAAAAAAAACTATTTTAAGGGAAATAGCGGGTGTAAACTCCAATCGATGAAGTTACATTCCAATGGGTCATTTACCTTACTATACTGACGTCATAAGTTAAAAGGCCCTACTCCAAATTAAAAAAATAAACTATTTTTTTGGCTTCTGCGAATTGTTCTTTAAAAAGATATCTTTTTATGACATTAAAAATCCGTAAATCAAATATAATGGTGAGTTATTGTGTGAAATTTATATTGGCATTAAATCCAGTTCGAGGTGGTTTTTGAAAAAAGAAGGTTGGTTTGGTTTGTTTAATTAACGTCGCACCAGAGCTGCACTGTGGGTTATTGGCGACGGTTAGGGGTCTATCTCGAAGGAAAGACCCAGGAACACATTCACACACGCACGCATTCACATACACATTCATACATGCACCTCGTTATTTTAGAACCATGGTCAGATGACGAGGAAACACCTGAACTGGCACCCAAAGCCTTCAATAGACGTCGGGACTTTGGACCCCGATCAGATTTATTGTGTATCAGTCCCGTATGCACGCCGATAATTTTTGCGGATTTTCTGGACGACTTTTCTAGTATTGTGTAGCGAAGCTGGAAACCCTCCGATCACAAGATCACTACTTTTTTACTTTTCCTTGTCAAGTCCGTCGCACAGGGGAGGTTAGTTCGGATTGTTACTTCACAGCGATTCTGACAACTCACCGATCACTGCATTTGAACATTTTTATCAAGTTTCTGGTATCAGCCATATTCGAACTCGCTACACTCTGGTTGCTATCCGACGACGGTACCAGAGGCCTCCGTGGCCGAGCGGTTAAAGGCGTCACATGGGAATACGAAGATTCGTGGTTCGATGCCAGGACTTGACAAAGAAAAGTAAAAATGTAGTGATCTGGTGATCGGAGGGTTGCCAACTTCGATACCAAAATACTAGAATGTCGTCCAGAACATCCGCAAAAATTAACGGCGTGTATACGGGACTGATGCACGATACATCTGATCGGAGTCCAAAGTCCCGACGTCTATTGAAGGCTTCGGGTGCCAGTTCAGGTGTTTCCTCGTCATCTGACCATGGTTCTAAAATAACGAGATGCAGGTATGAATGTGTTCCCGGGTCTTTCCTTCGAGATATACCCCGAACCGTCGCAAATATTCCACTGTGCAGCTTTAGTGCGACGTTAATTAACCAAACAAAACTATTTCGCAACGAATCTGGGAACCCTCCAATCACAAGTTTAAACATTTTTGTCAAGTTTTTGGTATCAGACGTATTCAAACTCAGTGTCTTCTGGTTGCTAGCCGACGACGGTACCTCGTGGCTACCTATCTGAGCTATGGAAAGAGAGTCCCGCGGGTTGGGTGTCAAGGGGGAAAGCATTTAGTATTCCTCGTGTTGTTGTCCGTCAGAGGAGTTCGTCCACGTGCCGGAGTGTGTTGTTATCGGGTAACCTCGTTTCGCGCCAACCACTTGTTTATTTTGGAGGAGAGTGACGAAGTGCAGGCCCGCTGATGGCTGCCTTCTGGGACTGGAAACCTACCTCTGACGTCACGGGATTGGGGGATCTGATATTCTGAAAAGAAAAATGTATTTTTATGGTTTTTGTCGGTTGTTTATGGGAGCATCAACGAAACATCGAGAATGAAAGGATGGAACCCTGATTACCACTGAACACTAACTGTAACTTCTATAATGCGCAACACTTGTTTCCTTTATGGGTGCGTTGAAGCCAATGTGGAAGCAGACATACTCCACATTGGCTTCAACGCACCCATAAAGGCCCCAAAAAAAGACAAGGCCCCAAAAATTTGTAAAGTGATTTAGTGGTGTTTTTTTTAATACCATAGTATTGTAGAAATGTTAAATGTATATAAATATTATATTTTCTTGTTGTAGAATTTTTATATTGCCGAACAATAGTTTTTGCTCTTGCTTTTTAACCACTTCGACTTGCAAATGACTTTCTATTTTGATAGCAGATTGCATTCGAAAGGGGTTTCAAAAGAAAATAGGGGAAAAAAATCAGCCAAAAGCAATACATGTCGGCTTATTTTAACATGAAAAATCTACGAAATATTGCGGTAGCTATGAAAATGAGATACAGTTGTTACTTGTTTCCTTCAAGTCAACAAAATGTCTTGCAAAATCTGGAAGTTATAGTTAGAGATCGGTACTGAATACACAGGGTTCGAAATAAGCGATCGTTAGTCATATATTGCAGCTAAAACTTTTAGTTTGACGAGCGTAATTTTACGTCCAGTCATCATTTTTAACACATAATTTTTGTTTTTAACTTCAGTATGAACAACCGTATTTTTACACACAATCGTCATTTTTTACGTCTAACGTTGATGTTCAATAATTGCTCTCTTGATTAAAATAATACAAGGCATCGTTCCAGGTCTTTCCTTCGAGATAGGCCCTGTATAGCAACACCGACTCTTAAGAGACCGACGATTAATGATATTGCCTATAGTCCACTGTACAGCTCTAGTGCAACGTAAATTAACCAAACAAAACCAATCAGTGTGGATCATTGAAAACTTGAAGATACTCTAAAATGACACAAAACAAAAAATAAATTCCAATTATTGATTTATAGGTAACTTTTTTTTACATAGAAGAATCTGTTTACTCTTCGTCAAAAATACATTTTGAAATGCTTTCTCTGTATATTTTTAATTTTCCCTTCAAATAACAGTATCCCGTTTTATATTCACATAACACTATAAAAACAACAATAATTCATCTGACAAACCACGGTAGAAAAAATCCCGATTCGAATGTTAATACAACTTTATCGTTTGCTATCAACCTTGTAATAGATCGTTTCAGCCTTCTATTCTTTCCGCAAAAGTGGCATCATGTCAGAATTAATTTCGAGTAGCGTGTTCGTTTCCATGGCGACCGTTCTCATTCATAAAAATGTTCTTTTTTGCGCGATTGTTGTTTACTCCAGTCTTTCCGAAACAAATATTTGTTTTTATTTTTCTACAGTTAATAATGAAAGATATTGTGAGTTTATTATGTAAAACTAACCGTAGAAGGAGTTATTCGAATATTTTGAAAGTTCAAAATGTTTGCAATAAAAATGGCTATTATAGGGTTTATATTAAAATTTTTGCTGTATTACTCAAAATGAAAATTCGTGTATAGAAATATTTTTTTTGAGTCAATATTTTGATGTGAAAATCAATTCGGGTATATTGTTCTTGGCACAAACTTGTGCGACATAGTGTTGATATTTCAGAGCCCTATATTTCCATGAGAAATTTGCATATGGGGATAAATAACATATTGTCGTGTTGAAGAAGGTGGGCCGCGTCCCATGTTATTAAGTAAACCACTGTATCGATATTATATCTCATTAGAGTTTTGGCCGATATTTATTATTTGCTCAATTTGCGATCGGAGAGTTGCCAGCTTCCCTACAAAAATACTATAAAGTCGTCCAGAACATCCGACAAATTATACTGGCGTGTATACGGGACTGGTTCGCGATAAATCTGATCGAGGTCCAATGTCCTGGCGCCTATTGAGGTTGCGTCGGGTGCCAGCTCAGGTGTTGTCCTCGTCATCTGACCATGGTTCAAAAATACGAGGCATCGTTCCCGGGGTTTTAATTCGAGATAGGCCCCGAATCGTCGCCAATAGCCCACTGTACAGCTCTAGTGCGACGTTTATTAATCAAACAAAACCTAACCGTTTGCCCAATGTCTTTTTAACATTTTTTATTAATTTTGTTAAGTTAGCAAAAAACCCCAACTTTTTCTTACACAATAAGTTCGCATTCTTGCCCTCCCTTAAAGGCCCCTTTTTTTAAAAAAAAATCCCCGTTCCCGTGACTCTTCAGACGATATTCGACCTTTTGAAGAACTCGAAATCTGTTGCTAAGCGAAGGTATGAGTCACGTGCTAATGCACTTAGATGAATAGTTTTTTCTTTGTCATTTAAGAAGGGAGGGACCAAATTTATCCCTATCCCCGTTTAATTTCGCATATTTGGTTATGATATTGTATACATGTATATAAAGTACATTATATATACATAAATTACGTTAGAACTAACCCTCAACAGTCGGATAGTAATTATCTAGGTAAAAAATGCGGAAAATCATTTGGAGTTGCTGGTTTGCGCGAGCGGAAAAGTCCTCGACCACAAAGGGTTAAAATCGTGGGCAAGTTGGAAAAAATTCACTAAGTTATTTTGAGTTGAAATCTCTTTGAAGTCAGTTTATGAGGTATCAGGATCGAAACACATCATGTAACGCTTCTATAGGGAGATTCATTGCGGCATTATAACTCCGTGACAAATAGCTCGATTGACATAAATTTCAAATAAATTATGTATGAAATTAGACGCCAATGCGTGTAAGATCTTGAAATAAATCGAAACACGTACGAGGCGTGGATGGGGGTCCGTGGCGTAAGGCCTATATGCGACCACGACTATTTCATTTCCTAATGCTTAAAAGTGGGGAACATATCCTTACGTTTATCTTCTGTAGCGGTTGCGTGTTTTCTCCGAGACGCTGGATTGATTGAATTAACTAGCCAATCCAGCGTCTCGGCGGAAAAACGCAACCGCCACAGAAGAGAAACGCGAAGACATGTTTCACGGTTGGTGAACATGTTCTCACGCTTTTCTACTGTGGCGCTTGCGTTTTTAGCGGAGACGCCGCGCCGGACCGGTTGGTTGATCAATCCAATCAACCAACTGGACAGTCCGGTGTCTCGGAGGTGAAGCGCGGCTGCTACGTAAGAAAAGAACGTGGGCATGCTCCTCAGCTTTAATCAACGTACAGTATTCATTGTTCCTCTCGTCAATCTCAATACCCCATTATGTAGCTCTAATGCATGTTAATTCAAGTAACCAAATGCTGAATCACATTATGCGGCCATCGTCGACTACTCCAATATTTTTAAGGCCTCCGTGGCCGAGCGGTCAAAGGCGTCAGCTAGGAATACGAAGGTTCCCGGTTCGATGCCAGGTGATGGACTTGACAAAGACAAGTAAAAAAGTAGTTATCTGGTGATCGGAGGGTTGCCAGCTTCGCTACGAAAATACTAGAAAAGTCGTCCAGAACATCCGCAAAAATTAACGGCGTGTATACGGGACTGGTGCACGATCAATCTGATCGGGGTCCAAAGTCCCGACGTCTATTGAAGGCGTTGGGTGCCAGTTCAGGTGTTTCCTCGTCATCTGACCAGGGTTCTAAAATAACGAGGTGCATGTATGAATGTGTGTGTGAATGTGTATGTGTTCCCGGGTCTTTCCTTCGAGATAGACCCCAAACCGTCGCCAATAGCCCACTGTGCAACTCTAGTGCGCCGTTAATTAACCAAACCAAAACCAAACTCCAACATTTTTTTAATAAGAACTCTAGTTGGCCTTGCATGATTTCTTAAATGATTTCTCAAACAAAGCAAAAGCCACACATCCTTTTTCAACTCCAGGTATTTTATCATACCTGTTCAGGAATTGCCCTCCCCTCTCCCCTCCACATCCTCTGCCGATAGCACCTCCCCCGGGGCTCTACCATTGTTTCTGGCCGTGCACCAAAGTCGTCTGCAGAAAAAAGAGGTACCGCCCGGGGCGCACCAACCGGCATTTACGTGCACCGATGCACGCGATCGTTTGCGGTTGGGAGTTCGGGCACAAACACCCCCATTAAGTCCGTTAGGAAGGAGCCAAGGATTGTTTGCACCTCTAACACAGATCGTTTGGCATATTCGTGGTGCTACTTCTATTGTTGGGTTCGTCAACCCCTTACTCCTCCCCCTCCCCCCCCTCCATCAACCCTTATGGATAGTGTGAAGATATGGTGTAAGGTTAAAGACATTGTATTCCAGTGGCGTATGTATGGGAGGGGGGGTCATCATGGTATTCCCCCCCCCCTTCCCCCTCTTTACTACTGTTTACCTAAGTAGCTGGAGTAAAACGACCACTTGACGTGAATGTGTCTTTAAAATCGATCCGGGTATAATGGACTTTAGCGACATAAAAAGTATTGATATTTTGACTCCCATAACTCCAAGAGGAATCGGTATGTAGGGATTAATGACCTACCATCGTTTAGAGAAAAGTGAGCCGCGTCGACCAAGGAGTCAAAATACGACATACGTTGGCTTGTTTAACCACTCCTAACTTCAGCTATAATCGACGGGTCGTGGCGAGTGCGCGCTTAAATTGAAGCTAACTAGTTGTATAACTTGACTTGAATAGTTGACAGTTTAATCCGGAAAGTTCCAATTGCGGCCCATGGCAACCTTTTGTCTGGGCGATAAACAATTGTTTTCTTCTTTGAGAATATGGTAAACCTGGCTCCCTTTGGCCGCAATTGGGCTATTGCCGTTTAATCCATTTGTGTGTGTGAAAATTGTTTGGGGTGGAAATTGGCGATTTTTCGGATATTTCACTATGAAGCCAAAATATCACTCTGAAATTCAATTGCGGCTTAGAAAACTTAACCCTTTTCACTCCAATAACATCTTTGAAATTTGCGTTCTTCCTACGGAACAGTTATTCCACTTTTCGTTATTTTTCGAAAAAAAATGTATACTTATAGAGAGGAACTTCCAGGGTCTTTCCTTCGATATAGGCCCCGAATCGTCGCCAAAAGCCCATTTTTCAGCTCTAGTGCGACATTAATTAAACCAACCAACCATAGAGGGGAAAAAAATCAATCTGTTTTGGATCTGCAAGCGAACAAGTCGAAATAACGTTGAACAAACACAAAGTAAATGATGATATCACAAAAATACCTGTTAATCAAATAACAAAACGTTATTATATTTCACCAACCGCATGGTTCTTTTATTTTATGATGAATCGTGCCTTTGACAACACCTTTTTCTGTTGATTCACCTCGCATAAAAAAAAATGGCTGCCCCAACACGTCAGTTAGCTACGCTTCTGAAAGTATTACAAAGATAATCATCTTTTGTTGGGTTTTCTATTCGTTCCGCCGCTCTGAGCACGCTAACGACAGACGATAGGAAAAAGGGTTAACCAAATCGCCGGGTTGGCAAACATGGAAAGAGTTAGGAGAAACGTTCGAAAATGTGTTTCTTGGAACACACGGTTCGCGTGGAATAATTGGAGGATGGTTTGTGCAAAAGATTTATTATTGGGCTATTCTTAAAGGTGAGTGCAGGAATTGTGTTTCCGGTTGACTTTGATTCCGAGAATGAAAAATTGGGTGTTGCATTTAAGGTGGACGCGCACTAGCAACAGTTTCAGTGTAATTTTTAACCAATTGAGAAACGGGGATCGGATATCCCAGTGGATAAAGGTGTCGGCTGTGAATCAAAGGATTTACGGTTCAAACCTGTGCGAGGACTAGACTAAAGAATAGTAAAAAAGTAGCGATATTGCGATCGGAGGGTTGCCAACTTCGCTACCAAAATACTAGACACACAAAAATTATCGGCGTGTATACGGGTCTGGTGCACGATAAATCTGATCAGGGTCCAAAGTCCCGACGTCTATTGAAGGCGTTGGGTGCCAGTTCAGGTGTTTCCTCGTCATCTGACCATGGTTCTAAAATAACGAGGTGCATGTATGAATGTGTGTGTGAATGTGTATGTGTTCCCGGGTCTTTCCTTCGAGATTGACCCCGAACCGTCGCCAATAGCCCACTGTGCACCTCTAGTGCGACGTTAATTAACCAACCAACTGAGAAACTCAAAAATCATCCTGAAACTGCGAGCGATGATTTAATTGCATCTAACTCAGGGCTACTAGCAGGCACGTCGCACCGGGGGGAGGGGGAATGACCTCCCAATAATCTGGTTTGGTTTGGTTAAATAACGTCGCACTAGAGCTGCACAGTGGGCTATTGGCGACGGTTCGGGGTCTATCTGGAAGGAAAGACCCGGGAACACATACACATTCATACCTGCACCTCGTTATTTTAGAACCAAGGTCAGATGATGAGGAAACACCTGACCCAACGCCTTTAATAGACGTCGGGACTTTGGACCCCGATCAGATGTATCGTGCACCAGTCCCGTATACACGCCAGTATCATTTGTTGGATATTCTGGACGACTTTCTAGTATTTTTGTAGCGAAGCTGGCAACCCTCCGATCGCAAGATCACTACTTTTTTACTTTTCTATGTCAAGTCCATTTCACGGATTCGAACCACCAATCCTCTGATTAGTAGCTGAACGCCTTACCAACTGAGCAACTGGGGCTCGCTCAATGCTTGTGAGAGAACTGTTGCCTAATATATATAAAAAATGATGAAAAATGCCGATAAGTTGGAACTGGGAAATTTCAAATATTTTCAAAATATTTTGTGTGATGGCACTGGCTACCAGGACCCTGTTTCTTTTTTAATAAACGAGAACAGCGTGATCATGTGATTTAAAAACATCGATATTTTTTTTTCAACTTCTTCCCTTGTAGAACCAAAACAGATAATGATTTTCCCACACTTTGACCATAAAAAAATCTGGAGAAAAGAACAGAAAAAGGAATAACTGTTTCGCTGAAAGCACGCAAATGTTAACTCTTCGCACTCCGCTGTCACCTCTCAGGCGCCAGCAGAACGGCCAATTCTTTGGTTCCCTGTTCTTTAAAATAAACGAGAACAACATGATCTTCCGTTTTAAAAAAAAACATGATATTTTTTCAACTTGTTGTCTTGCAGATCCAAAATAGATTATGATTTTGTTTTCCTCTGTGAGCAAATATATATATAGAGAGAAAAGAACATAAAGAGGAATAACTGTTCCGTAAAAAGAACGCAAAATGCAAAGTGTTCTTGGGGTGCAAAGGGTTAAATATGTTCTTAGAGTGAGTGCAAAGGTGAAGAGTTAACCGAGTTGAATTTTTTCACCAAATTGTTTCGATGCCCAACGACTGTTATTTATAATTCTCTGTAATATCAATTTTGTGACGCGACCTTATAAATCGTCTGAAAAATGGTTACCGCGGAGCTACTAATCCATCCCTTCTGTTTTTCGTCCTTTCCGTCATTGTTCTTTTCGTGCCGGGCGAAAAAAAGTCCTTGTTTACGTTTCGCTGCGGTCGAAAAGATCCTTGGGGAAGCGTCCTTCGCGCGCTGCAGGTTTTTCTTTCTTTTTCGGCGTTATTTATTCGCGTTATCTCCTTTTTTATTTTATTTTTACACGTGCAGAAAAGGATTAAAAAAAAGTGTGCAAGTGTATCTCGATCCAGTATCGAAGGACAGGGTTTTGTGAAATGGACGAAAATAGATATTTTTGTGGGGATACACACAGTGGCGTACGCAAGAGGGGGCAGTTGCGTCACACAAAATGTTGTTTGGAGGGGTTGAAACAAAAAAATTCCCAGCTTTACGATTCTAAATTCCCAACTTAAATTTTCGTACTTCCCGACTTAACAGTGCTGAAAATTCCCAGTTTCAACTTATCGGCATTTTCCATCGTTTTATATATATATATATATTAAGTAATATTAATCAGTCTATCACAAACATTGTCTAATTTAAATGTAATCTTACTAGTTGGGTAATTTCTAATCTCCCATAGCTTTCATTTGCTAATAATATTAATTTTCTTCAGGCATAAATTTTCCAAACTTGGGGATTTTCCAAAACTTGAAATTTCCAACTTTTAGGGTTTCCAGATTATGGGGGGCAGGTGCAACGGGCCTGAGGGGAGGGGATAATTTATTAACGTCGCACTAGAGCTGTGCAGTGGGCTATTGGCGACGGTTCGGGGGGGGGGCTATCTCGAAAGAAAGACCCGGGAATGATGTCTCGAATTTTTTAACCATGGTCAGGTGAAGAGGACAGCACCTGAGCTGGCACTTACGCCTTCAACAGGCGTCAGGACGTAGGACTCCAATCAGATTTATCGCGCACCAGTCCCGTATACACGCCGCTCGGATGTTCTGGTCTTCTTTCTAGTACTTTTGTAGCAAAGCTGGCAACCCTTCGATCACAAAACCACTACACTTTTTTTTACCTTTCTTTGTCAAGTTCATCGCACGAGCTCGAACAAGCAATCCTCTGATTACTAGTTAAACACTGTGTTACCCAAGGACCCCCAACTTAAGGCAGGGACCATATTAAATCAGTCATTCTTCTCGAGTCGGTCATGGTGTGGAAGTTTATAAAATTTGACATCTTTTTGCCAACACAGTAAAAATATTATCATAAACTACGCACTTTCTTTCATGAAAACAAATGTTTCGACACAGTGTTTTTGAGCTCTGCAAAATTCCTTGAATTATCGCCTCACCCCCATTCGCTGTCGCCCTTGTCTAATTGTTCGGAAACGCGTTGTCTTTTGTGTCCTTGCCAAGCAAACCCAGCCAGGAGAAGTAGAAGTGCTTTTCTTCTTGTTTCGTTTTTCGTCGCGTTCATTTCCGCGTCTCGAAAACCGGTGTCGCCAGTTTTGGCGCAACATCGCGGATTTGGCGACCAGGAAAATATTTTTGGTTCAAAATGCTCTTTAAATAATTTTTATATATTTGAACATGGTTCAGGTATAGAACACTGATCTCTAACCTTAACTTCCAGATAGGGCAAGGCATTTTGTTGACTTGAAGCCGATGTAGAGGCAGCCATGATG
Source organism: Troglohyphantes excavatus (assembly GCA_963932185.1). Classification (NCBI taxonomy): domain Eukaryota; kingdom Metazoa; phylum Arthropoda; class Arachnida; order Araneae; family Linyphiidae; genus Troglohyphantes; species Troglohyphantes excavatus. The sequence goes on from OZ010671.1 coordinate 8,478,199, forward strand.
TGCCCCACTTTCTTTGCTACCGCAATATTTCGTATATTTTTCATGTTAAAATAAGCCGACGTGTATTGCTTTAAACTGAGTTACTTTCCATTTTCTTTTTAAATCCATTTAAATGAAATCTGATATTAAAATAGAAAGTCAATTGCAAGTCAAAGTCGAAGTAGATAAAATGCAAGAGCAAAAACTATTTGTTTGGCAATATAAAAATTAATTCTATAAGAAGAAAATATAATATTTATATACATTTAATATTTCTACAATGCCATTGTAATAAAAAACACCACTAAATAACTTTTAAAAAATATTGAGGCACAGCATGGCTGCTTTCAATTGGCTTCAATGCGCCCATAGGGGAAACAAGGTTTGAACCTTCCAGCAGTTACAGTTAGAGTTCAGTGGTATAGAAACTTACATAATATAATATTTTCTCTACATTTTTTTTTACTGAAATAATTGCTTGTTCGAAAAAAAATTTCATAAAAAAAAATATTTATCTGTTTATGTATGTTTTCCTTAAATTTTTATCAAAATCGCTAATTTTTAATATTTTATTCCTTTCTTTAATTTGTAAAATGTCAAAAATCGGAAACTATATCGAACAATTTCCTGGAATTCAGCAATAAAAAATTTCCCGATTTATAATGTTTGTTGAATATAGAATTATCCCTTTGTCCTAACATACAAGATGTTTTTAAGTTCTTACTTTCCATTAATACTTTTGAAATTTACTTATGCTGCATCGAAACATAATTTTCATTTTATAATAATTATTTTATTTACGTTTTTATCAATTATCAATGCGCTTTGCAATATTTTAGGTATTTGGCGATCTCCCCCTCTGCTTTGGCGACTTCAATCTTTCAGAGTTGGCAGCCTTGCTCTTGCCGTCCTTGAATTGCCACAGCGCATGCGCCGTCCCTTGTTGACACACGGCTAAATGAATCCCTTTATGTGCTCAAGTTTTTTCCTTTTTATAATTTTTTTCTTCTTTTTTTTTATTAAGCCTGTTTATTATCACGGCTTATTTGTGCGGGTGGTTAAAGGGTTAAAATCGCTTGGTTGCGCCTTTTGGAACGCTTTTGAAGGTTAAAAGCGGCTGCACTTGAGGATATTAAATCCCGCAATAGGTTTGCAATCTCAATTAGTTATCGTTTTACGTTAGTGGAACTTAAAAAGGTCTAGATGTTTTTTATTCAACGTTAGTTGGTTGGTTAGTTTAACTAACGTCGCACAATGGTCTATTAACGACGGTTCTATCCGGAAGAAAAGACTCGGGAACATTGCCTTGTAATTGCGAACCATAATCAGATGATGAGGACAACACCCGATCTGGCACCACATATCTAATATTAACGAGGATATTTAGACCATGGCAAATTCAGCGTGCATCAGTCCGCCTCTACACGACAAATGTTTTAGCGGCCGACGAGGAACTGAACTCGCAACTTTCTAATTGCAAGTTCGTTGCAAACACAACACGAGATTCGAACCCATACTGATCCCAGGCGGTCCATAAACGGAAGGTTGTGGTCCAAACCTCGACATAAGTGAGGCAAGCGGAATTGTAAACGGAGGGTTGCAAGTTTCGTTTATCGGTATACCCTAAAAAAAACACCCTTCGTGTATATGTGAAAGGTACCCACTGCTGCCCACCCTAGGTACCCACTGGTACCCCAGTTGCTCAGTGGATAAATACGTTCAGCTACTAATCAGAGGGCTGCTCGTTCGAACCTGACAAAAAAAAAACCTAAAAAAGTAGTGATCGTGCGATCGGAGAATTACCAACTTCGTTACAAAAATACTAGAAAGTCGTTCAGAACATCCAATAAATTATACTGGCGTGTATACGGGACTTGTGCAAGATATATCTGATCGAGGTCCAATATCCTGACGCCTATTGAAGTTGCGTTGGGTGCCAGCTCAGCTGTTGTCCTCGTCATCATGGTTCACAAATACGAGGCATTGTTCCCGGGTCTTTCCTTCGGTATAGCCCCCGAACCGTCACCAATAGCTCAATGTGCAGCTCTAGTGCAACGTTAATTAACCAAACACCAAAAAAAAATCTGACCATGGTACAAAAGTTCCGGGTAGACTAAAGAATAGTAAAGAGTAGTGATATTGCGATCGGAGGGCTGCCAACTTTGCTGCAAAAATACTAGAATGTCGTCCAGAACATCCAAAAAATATAACGGCGTGTGTACGGGATTGGTGCACGATACATCTGATCGGGGTCCTAAGTCCCGAAGTCTATTGAAGGCGTTGGGTGCCAGCTCAGGTGTTGTCCTCGTCATCTGACCATGGTTCAGACCATGGTTCCCCGAACCGTCGCCAATAGCCCACTGTGCAGCTCTAGTGCGACGTTAATTAACCAAACCAAACCAAAAGTTCCAGGACTAGGATAGTTCCCAAACTGTCGCCAACAGCCCATTGTGTAGCTCTAATGCGACAATATTCCAATTTACTTTCTCAGCGGCCACCATGTCTTAAAGGACCCTTATAAAAAGGCATTGTTTCAACCTTATCAACCTACTCAATCACTATTATCTCAATGGTTCCTCACACTCAGTGGTGTCCTCGCTTCACAGCTATCGATAACTACTCAACCAAGGGCGCCGGACCCCAACAAAGGGGATCTTTTTAACCCGGTGCCCGACCCCCCCAAATGGAGGTCACATAATGACCACCCATTTGGCCGGCTACCGGTCACTCTGCTCCACATGACCCATTTGGAAACGACGTCATTAGCATTGTAACTTCTCGCTTTGATATTTTCGGCCTGTTGGATTCCGTTTTTCTGACATGTGTTGTTTAATTGGCTCTTTTTCCTAGTGTTTGCGTGCTTGTTCGGATACGTGTTAGGACATGTTCTAGATTTGGCGGAGCTTGTTAACGATTTGTAGCTTGTGTGGGGTATAGATAGACAAGGCGTGTTCTTGATTTGGGAGTTTGTGTTATGAGATGATGTTATGGATTATTGTGTGGTTTTAGTGTAAACGACTCTGTTTAAAAGTGTATTCAACCGTTGCTTCTTGATTGTTGATTCTTTGGCCATTGTTATCTTCAGCGTTTCGGGTTTGTTGAATAAAAGTACGATACAAATCCTCGTGTTTTTCTTCTGCGGCGGTTGTGTTTTTGTTACCGAGACGCTTGGATTGATTGGTTGATTCAATCAACTATTCCGTCCAGTGTCGCGGTTTTGTTTTGTTAATTAACGTCGAACTAGAGCTGCACAGAGGGCTATTGGCGATGGTTCGGGATCTATCTCGAACGAAAGACCCGGGAACGATACCTCGTATTTTTGAACCATGGTCAGATGACGACGAAATACGTGAGCTAACACGCAACTCCTTCAATAGACGTCAAGATTTTGGACCCCTATCAGATTTATCGTGCACCAGTCCCGTATACACGCCGATAATTTTTGTGGATGTTTTGGACGACATTCATTTTATTTTGTAGTGAAGCTGGCAACCCTCCTATCAAAAGATCACTACTTTTATACTGTTCTTAGTCAAGTCCGTCGCGCAGGATCGAACCAGGAACCCTATGATTCCCAGCTGACGCCTTTATCCACTGGGCCACGGAGGCCTGCGGACGATGAGGAAGGAAACTGACTTAACTCTGAAAGTCGATATTCGAACTCGTTATTCTTACCGCGAAATGCAACTTCAATTGAATACGAGTTTTTAAATCTTTAATTAAATAAATAACTTTTAATTTTTCTTGGCATTCATTTCTACGTAAAGCATGTAATAGTGTTAATTTTTCTAAAATCTGGCAAACCTACATTTTAGACAATATTCGGAAAAAAAAATTCCAATAAGAAATCTTCAACCGTTGTTATCTTCAATCTTTCTGCCACACGTGATTTTAAACCAATCAAAAGTCAGCCTTTAAATCTCGGTAGAAATCTTAACGTATTTAGCCATTGAATGCTGGTTTGCTAAAAAGAAAAACAATAAAATTCCACATGAAGATATTCGAATAATTATTTGGAAATGACAATGACTAATAATTCTTCTTGGAAACAGCCTTCTTCTTACCGGAAAGCTGAACAGGATGAACCCATTTTCTTATCTAATAATAACGCGCGATTCGTAATAACAATCAAAAGATGTCTTATTCGAACGTTTGTTTTTCGGCTAATTCGAACTGTGAAGCTGAAAATTTTATAAATGAAATGAACAATTGAGTATTTCTTTTCATGAAAAAAACATCGAAGATTCGAACGATCAATCTGTTTTGAGTATTTTTTGGAACAAAACGTCAAACGATTATGTCTGATTATTCTTTTTTTTTTGGGAATTGTTTTCCAAACTGATTGATATCTTTAACTGTGACCGGAAAGCCAAATGGCGTCCGGCATTCCATTTGGTACACGCCCCTATTCTTCGAACACCTTGTCGATCTTGGAATCGTATTTTTGTTCGGAAAAAAAAATCTTCGCGCTACGGAGCGGCCATGGATTGTTTCCTCTGAGATGTCAAGAAGTCACTGACTCGGCCAGAAATAGACTGCTACTTCAACTTTTTAGGTTTTTTTTTCCTTGCTTCCTGTGGACACCATATGAAGTAAAGGAGTTTTTTAGAAAAATGGAATAAAACATATGATATGGCGAATGATTCTTTTATTACAAGACATAAAAAAGTATGTTCAAATTTTTTTCTATGACAATAACTACATTATTTTCAAAGAAAACTTGTAATACAATTAAATACAAAAATTATATTGGGCATCAATAACAAAATTATATTTTCCATATATATATATATATATATATATATATATATATATATATATATATATCAAGATACCAAAACCATATTATCCAAATTTTAACTATACCATTACCAAGTTGAATCTTTCACTTTCGCATTCCTTTTAAATATATATCTAACGTAATAAATGAAGTCGCTCTTTCCTTTAACTTCTCGACTTTAACTAACTATTCTTAGATTTGAATTCCAATTAGTAATAAAACATAACATCTACAGATGCTGTAAATGACATTTCAACATAAAGCATTCTATGCAAAATTTACGCTGTCCAATGCCCCCCCCCCCCCCCCCCCCCCCCCACACACGCACACACACAACATAAATAGATTAAAATCTAGAAAAATATATTATTAATTAAATGAAATTCCTAATGAAAATAGTATACTACAATATTTTTATGATGGAGAAATATTATATTTTTTTAACGGTAATGTAAATTTACACTAATACTTTTGTATTCGTAAGAAATATTTTACTTATAAAAATTTCACTTAAAAAGTTATTTATGTGTTTTTTGGAAATCATTTTTTTTTTCTTCTTAGAGTCATTTGAGGGAAATAAAAAAAAACGAGTACAATATTTTACTCTCATAGATTCCAGAATGATATTGCACTTTGAAATTTTGTAACGTAGTATTGAAAATTTAAAAAAAAAACAGTGTATCTCAATTTAATAAAAAATGATTTAACCCTTTGCACTCCGCTGTGGCCTCTCAGGCGCCAAAAGAACGACCAGTTCTTTAAAATAAACGCAAGGAACATAAGCTTGCGTTAAAAAAAAAGTGTACTTTTTCAACTTGTTGTCTTGCGGATCCAAAATAGATTATGCTTTTGTTTTTTTTCTCTATGAGCAAAAGAATGTAAAGAGGTATAACTGTTCCATAAAAAGAACGCAAAACGCAAAGTGTTCTTTGTTGGTTTGCTTTGGTTTTGTTAATTAACGTCGCCCTAGAGCTGCACAGTGGGCTATTGGCGACGTTCGGGGTCAATCTCGAAGGAAAGATCCGGAAACACATACACATTCATACATGCACCTCGTTATTTTAGAACCATGGTCAGATGACGAGGAAACACCTGAACTGGCACCCAACGCCTTCAATAGACGTCGGGACTTTGGACCCCGATCAGATGTATCGTGCACCAGTCCCGCATACACGCCAGTATAATTTGTTGGATATTCTGGACGACTTTCTAGTATTTTTGTAGCGAAGCTGGCAACCCTCCGATCGCAAGATCACTACTTTTTTACTTTTCTATGTCAAGTCCATTTCACGGATTCGAACCACCAATCCTCTGATTAGTAGCTGAACGCCTTACCAACTGAGCAACTGGGGCTCCAAAGTGTTCTTGGAGGGCAAAGGGTTAATTTGTAGTTCTGGAATATATATATATTTCAAAATAAAATCCGATCTCCCCCGTTTCGTCTTTTTAGCTGAAAGGCATCACATATACAGCGTAGGGTCCCACTAACTCTAAATCCGGCTCTTTGCCCTATGCTGTTTTCCCATGTTAATTGGGAAGTTCTTGAGTGCTAATCTTTTGCGTGCCGCATGCCTTGCCGCATGCCTCGCTACTCATAGGCATCCTCTACCCGAAACCCCCATTGTTGCCTCGTGTTACAGTTTCCACATTCACGGAACAATCGTGACACGGAACACCCTCGAAACAAGAACCCATCCTCTCTTTTAACCCAAGAAGAATGAAGTCCCGAAAACAGCTCAACTCAGCTCTTTCGGGAAAGAAATCGATGGCGACAAGTGCTCCTTTGGAACGAAAATGGGTTGGCAGAAATTTCCGGCAACACCCACCTAGCAGCGCGGTTGCAGTCAAGGCCACTCGACAAGGACGCCCTGCCCGTGTCTCTTTTTCTTGCGGAATTTGTGTGGCGGCGGTGGCAACGCGCAAAATCGAATGGGGGCATTCGAAAACAAGAATGGAACTAATGGAGTGGAATTGTCAAGAAAATCGTTCTGTTAAACCACTGATCTCTAACTGTAACTTCTGGATAGGGCAAGACATTTTGATGACTTGAAGCCGATATGGAGGCCGCCATGATGGGACACCCTTTTCTTGATACCGCAATATTTCGTATATTTTTCATGTTAAAATACGCCGACATATATTATTTTTGGGTTAGTTTTTTTATTTTATTTTTAAACCCATTTTAAATGTAATCTGCTATTAAAATAGGAAGTCATTTGCAAGTCAAAGTAGAAGTAGTTAAAAAGCAAGAGCAAAAACTATCTGTTTGGCAAAATAAAAATTAATTTTATAAGAAGAAAATATAATATTTATATATATTTAATACTTCTACAATGCTTTGGTAATAAAAAACACCACTAAATCATTTTAAAAAAAATGTTGGGACACCGTATGGCAGCTTTCAATTGGTTTCAACGCGCCCGTAGAGGAAACAAAGTTTGAGCCTTCCAGCAGTTACAGTTCGAGTTCAGTGTGTTAAACCAGTAGCTCTTAACCTTTTCATTCTCTCACGTATCCCTTGAGTACAATTGAATCGTAAATGAGCGATGGCGTACTCAAATTTAAGTAATCGTACTTTCGCAAAAATGAGCAGTGTGATTTAATAGTGCTGATATCTGCTTCTGTTCAAGCCACCTTGACAAAGCGACATGACACACTTAAAATAGTTGTTCAGAAGACGGCTTTCCGCTATTTGATGTCGATTACTTAAATGGAAACTGAGGTTTTTCAACTCAATTTTCTTACTTCCCATTATTTTGGCACACCTTTTTAACATGTCTCCGGTTTTATAACTTCTTCAACCTGGTAACTTCTTCAACCCTGGGCAGCGGTGCCTGTGGATCTAGGCTCGATTCCCGGTAAATCTTGGTTGGGATTGTCGATATTTATTGAAAGTGATTTATGAAGACAACCTATATATAGGCAAGCAGAGGCCTCCGTGGCCGAGTGGATTAGGCGTCAGCTGGGAATCCAAGGGTCCCCGAGTTCAAAACCTTGCGATGGACTAGACTAAAGAATAGTAAAAAGTAGTGATATTGCGATCGGAGGGTTGCCAACTTCGCTACAAAAATACAAGAAAAGTCGTCCTGAACATCCACAAAAATTATCAGCGTGTATACGGGACTGGTGCACAATACATCTGATCGGGGTCCAAAGTCCCGACGTCTATTAAAGGCGTCGGGTGCCATCTCGGGTGTTGTTCTTGTCATATGACCATGGTTCAAAAATACGAGGCATCGTTCCCAGGTCTTTTCTTCGAGATAGGCCCCGAACCGTCACCAATAGCCCACTGTGTGCAGCTCTAATGCTACGTTAATTAATCAAACCAAACCAAATCAAACTGTGTTTGTGTCGTGAAAGAGGTTCTTTGGTAGGCAGCTTTTAGAATCTTATACTATATTTTGAACCCCCACCCCCTTTTTTTTTTTAATCCTTGTCTATTTTGGTTCTTTTCTGAATGTAGACCACTCTGTAGAAATGATATTTTATTTTTTTGTTTATTGTGTGTAAATGGGGTCAAAGAATATGGGTGGGGTGGGCGGTTGGTTATTGGGGCGAGTTTATTGAAAGGGTTGGAAACGCCCGTGGAGACTGAAATGGAACACTTGATTGTATTTTGTTCTTTTTTGTATTTTGTACGGGAGAGTGAAGAATGGAAATCGTTTGCGTTTAGCGACTGTTTATTTCAGTTTTTTTTTTGTCAACAGGTGGTCCATAAAAAGCATAAAAGTCAGGATATAAATATACATGATCGAATTCTTTTGTGTTTAGGTTTATTTCTGTCCTTTTTTAGGTTTATTTCTGTCCTTTTTTAACTAATAATTGCTGCTAAGTCTCAAATGAGTTATAACAATTAAGTTGATTGAACTTTCAAAATTTATTTTATGAGCAGCCCAGATGCAAATGCATTTTTAACTTTATCAATAAATCGCGAAAAACTGTCCAAATTTGACTATTGTTACTACATTAATAATTTCTTGTAAAAATGAAGAAAAAATACACAATTTTTTTTTTCAATAAAATAAACTAACATAAATACTAACTGAAATTGTTTATTTATGATAAAGCACTTGCTTGACCGATCCAATAACTTTTCTCTATTAGACCCGTCGTAAGAGTGCCGAGCTTATTATCGGAGGATTGTGGGTTCGAATCTCGTTGTCCGCCAAAATTCGCTGTGTAGAAGGGGATGATGCACGTTAATTCTTTTGTGGTCCAAATGTTCTGACGTTGGTCATGCTTAAGAAGTTTTGACAATTCAGGTGTTGTCCTCGTCCTCTTAAACTATATTCATAATAATTAGCAATGTTCTTTTAGTTTCTCCTTAGGAATATATATTCTAAACTGTGTAGCTCTAGTGCGACGTTATTTTCAACCAACCATTTCTCTATTATGCATTTCTCTTATACCCTGGGGTCCCGGTAGCCCAGTGGATAAAGGCGTTCAACCAGTAATCAGAGGATTGTTAATTAGAGCCCGTGTGATGGACTTGACAAAGAAAAGTAAAAAAAAATAATGATCTAGTGATCAGAGAGTTGCCAGCTTCGCTACAAAAATACTAGAAAGTCGTCCAGAACATCCAACAAATTATACTGGCGTGTATACGGGACTGGACGATAAATCTGATCGGGGTCCAAAGTCCTGTTGCCTATTGAAGGCGTCGGGTGCTTGTCCTCGTCATCTGATCATGGTTCAAAAATACGAGGCATCGTTCGCGGGTCTTTCCTTTGAGATAGGCCCCGAATCGTCGTCATTAGCCTACTCTGCAGCTCTAGTGCGACGTTCATTAACCAAACCAAACTCAACTCTTGTATCACGCCACGGGCATATTTATTAGGCGTTCACGTCAAAGTGAAGGCCTAATAAATATGTCCATTTATTTGTTTGTTTTTAATTTTCACTTTAGAACACCAATTTCTGCTTTTGACTTTCGATAGATATTAAAGAGCGTAACACAATAAAAAAAAACGATACAAATAAAATCTCCTTTACATTTAAATTAATCCTCGCTTTCATTTTCCCCGGTTTTTTTCGTAATAACAACAATACAAAAAAAATCCGCGATTCTAAAAAACTTCCTCTCTCTTCTCTGCTGCCACCGCGAGAAATCAAATACCAAAAAGGAGGAGCTCAGGTGACCCGGCCTCAAGGTCCCCGGGACCGATCTCTGTTGCTGGCCTTTTGCCAAGCGATTCGGTCGTCAAGGTTACAACCGGCGACTAGGAAGTGGATGTCGAATTAGTAACTGCCTCCACGCAAAGCTCACATAATTCAGAATGTGTCACCCAGCTACAACATCTTCCCAGGAGTATCGGCATTCGAACATTCGAAGAGATGACTGCAGACGATTTTTAATCGCCGAGTTCTAACTTAAAGCAGCATTCTATTGCTAATGAACATTATCAGTTTTATAATTTACTTCGTTACGTTTTGTCCTTATTACAGAGTAGATTTGGCCCCCCAAAAAATCGCCTTTAATACAGTTTTGAATTTTGTTAATTGGAGAAGTTTTTATATTTATTGACATTGTGAGGTTAAAATGTTAAATTAATATTCACTGAGCTAAAGTAATCGCTGGAGAGTAGACTAAGCGAGCTCTGTTCGCCTCACTGTTGTTTGCTCAAAATGGTAAATAGACAAGTTTTCGTGAAGAGGAAGATTTGTACTTTAAAAATAAGGACGGAATTTATGTTTTTTGCAAATATATTATTTATATCCAATAATGCTAATAAAACGAATAACATTAGAAAGTAACATTCTGAATGTGAGTAAGGCGGATAAGAAACAGCCACGGTACAAGTACATTTCCCCCCAATGGGAATAATCACTCCAGTGATTATTTTAACTCAGTGTTAATATGTAAATATTTTGTCATTCATGAGGTTGATTGGATTAGCATCGCATTAGAGTTGCACAGTGAGCTATTGATGACGGCAACGGTTCTGGTCTATCTCGAAGGAAATACCCGGGAACGATGCCTTGTATTTTAGAACCATGGTCAGATGACGAGGACAACACCTGAACTGGCACCCAACGCCTTCAATAGACGTCGGGACTTTGGACGCCGGTCAGATTTATCGTGCACCAGTCACGTATACACGCCGTTAATTTTTTTGTGGATGTTCTGGACGACATTCTAGTATTTTGATAGCGAAGTTGGCAACGCACTACTTTGTTTACTATTTTTAGTCAAGTCCGTCGCACAAGATCGTACCAGGAACCCTCCGATTCCCTAGCTGACGCCTTTATCCACTCGGCCAAGAATGCCTTCTGGTCTATCTCGAAGGAAAGACCTGGGAACACTGCCTCATATTTTTGAAGCATGGTCTGATAATGAGTCTTTCATAAGGTGAAAACTCAACTATATACGCATACGGTATGTTTTTAAGCTGCGTGAGGAACGATTTAGAAATCAGTGTTTCTTTATTCCATTTGGCGATTGTGAAATTTACGCGTTGGTAGCTAATAGTAGTTCATTGCCGAATTCCACGTGGCGAAAGTTATCGCTAAGTTGGCGCGAGCATTACATAGTAAACACTCTTAACCCTTACAGTAGCACTCTAGACCCTGGAGACCCGCGAGCGTAAAAAAAAACCCTTATATTTCTAGCCGTGAACACAACATCCATATGTTTGTATCATGGTTCCGAGGCAAAGTTGTTGGGTCTTTCCTTTGAGATATGTTCCGAACCTTCACTTATAGCCCATTGTGCAGCTTTAGTGTGACGTTAATTAAACCAACCAATCTCTTCTGTCACACAAATTTAAATTTAGAATGGAACGGAGAAAGTTGTCTGAATTACGTAATGAATGATGGAATTGTTTTGCAACAATGGTTGCCAAGTAACCGGCTTCCCTCCATGCAAATTTGTCTTGTTGGAAAGGGCTTTGCAAATGCCTATTATTGTGCGCGGATTGTTGGTTGACTGCCAATTTCGAATATCCAGGTTAGTTGATTGAATGAACGTCGCGCTAGAGCTGCGCAATTGGGCTATTGTCGACCGTTCGGGATGTATCCCGAAAGAAAGACCCGTGAACACTGTCTTTCCATTTTAAACTATGGTTATTTGATAAGGACAACACTTGATCTGGCACCTGTAACGACTGCTCGAAGGGAGTACCAGCTGTTTTTTGAAAAGCAATGTGCCATTGACCGGCGCCAAAATCAACTGCTCGGAGGAGATCAGCCCCAAACGACTGTTCCAAGGGTCTACTAGCTGTTTATGAAAATCAATGTACCATTTCCCGGTGTTAAATTTAACTGCTCTTAACAAACTATCAACAAAACCAGTCAGTGTTTTGAATTTATTTCATGATTTTTTTTTAATTGGATGCAGATAGAACCTTGTCCCTCTGATAGTTCTTTAGAAACGTTCCACGCGATGTCGATAATTTTTAACGGAGAAAAAATTAGATAAATGCAGTTGTTTTGTTTTACCAATGTCTGTTTTGTGAATAGTTTGATAATCAATTTTCAAGTCTTACTCGAACAGCGATCAATAAAACAAATTAACATATCTTAAAAAAGAACTGTTAAATGTTCTCAAACACACAACATGTGCTACCGCTTTTTATAATTCTTAACTACTGGCCAACGTCAAACCGATTATCTTCTATATGCAAAAAAGTAGAGCTTTTTAAACAACCATTGCTTTAGCTTTCAATGGTCCATTTTGGCAATCAAACACACACGATAATAGAGCATTTCATGAAGTGTCAATCATTTCACGAAATGCATAATAGAATTGCTAAATAAGGCCTAAATAAATTTATGCATAAAATAGTTCATTGATGTTAATAATTCATTTGGCTAAAAAAAAATGGTGAAGGCATTTAATGGCTAACCGCAGTTACAGTACATTGTACAAGGTTCTGTAAATGCGTTTTCTTTACAATAGGAGTTACTGCGCAGAGTAAATCAATACTTTTCCAATAGAGAAGGAACTTTTCGATACTCAATTGAGTATGATATTTAGTATCAATATCTACATTAATATGCTGTATAGATTATCTTGACATCGAATCCGAAATATCTAAAGGATATGACTATATTTCAGTATCAATTACAATATAAAATTACAGTATCAAATACAGTATACAATCACAGTTCCAATACTGATATTAGTATTATCGTACACATCATTGCGATGCTAATATTACATTATTAAATGCAATATAAAATTATGGTATCAAATCACAGTATCAATAGTCTTAGCATCGATACTGATATCAGTATTTTTATCGTAAACGTCATTGCGATACTAATATTACAGTATCAATTACAATATAAAATTACCGTATCAAAACTCTTAATATCGACATTGGTATACTAATATTAGTATTATCGTATACATCATTGCGATACTAATATAACAGTATTAAATACAATATAAAATTACAGTATCAAATTACAGTATCAAATCACAGTATCAATAAATAGTCTTAGTATCGATACTGATATCGGTATTATCGTACACGTCATCACGATACTAATACCGTTGGTATCGTAATGGTTTTAGTTGCGAAGCATTTTTGGTGGTTCTGTTACAAATTAATTATTTTCATTCATTTGACATTATAAGAGCGTTACTTTGACACTTTAAGTAACGAATTAGGTTACGATTACTACTTATGGATTACTAATCATCTTTGAAATGCAAATGTTTGCTTATCCTTATTAAGATGATGAAACGGCTCACTTTTAAGCTACGTATTTCATGTTCATTGAGAAATTATTAGTTTTATGCGCAATAAATGCTTTAAAAGTTCGAAGATTTGCTATTTGGAATTAATAGCGCGTTTAATTGGGTCGCTTTCTAAGGCCCATTTTACACGAACGAGTAAACCGCACAAAGAGCTTTTCGGTGATTCGAGAATTCATACCACGTGGTATGAATTCTCGAATCACCGAGGAGCTCATGCGGGTTTTACTCGATCGTGTGGAGTGGCCCTAAATGTGAGAAATCGCTTCGAGAAAATAAAAGTTTTTGCTATACTTCAATACATTTAATTTTTGCAACTAAAATTATAAAAAAAAAAATTTAATGGAATTTTGTCCACGGAAAAATTATTGTAGTCATATATAGTGATTTCTAATATATAGTGTTCCAAACAGGCCCAAAAGGTAGAAAATAAGATTGATCTCTACATGTGTGTGTAGCAATTTCGCAATTGGAGGATTGTTTGTTTCGTTCCCGTCGTCCGCGAAAAATATCCTACCGTGTGTACGGGACTGGTGCACCTCAAATATATGTATTCGCTTAAACGTCCGCACAACTACACAGGTATATAGAATCCCAGCTCAGGTGTTGCCCTCGTTATCTTACTACCATGATTCACAATTACGAAGCAGTGTTCAGTGGGCTTCCCTTCAGGATAGATCGCGAACCGTCCCCAATAGCCCATTGTGTAACTCTAGTGCGACGTTAATTCGACCAGTCAACAAATTTAATTTTGTACACATTATTTATGCCGTTCTAAGTCAACAGCGGTCTTCCGATGTTCTACGGCGTTTGTTAAAGAATGCAAGACGTAGTTTTCCGTCGGAAACAAACGCGATATGACGTCACGCTGACGTCAGCACTGACGTCATCTGAGGCAGATCTAACTGTGCTACGGTACGCTTCTGAAAAAGGAACGAGAACAGTTATATGTAAAGGAGCAGTATGACAAAAACTGCGGCATATTACCTATGTTAATTGAGGAAAGTGATATTTTGAAAGAACTGTAATATGTACTTCCAAGTGTGGAAGGAAAAAAGGGATTTGTTAGGTATTAATAGTTTTAAGGATCTATCGGAAGTAAATTCTATATGGCTTTATCAATTTATGAGTTTTAGTTACGGATGATTAGCTGGATTAACGTTGGTTGCACTACTGATACATAAATCGGTCGCTTGCGGATGTTCGGGATAAAAAAAATGTTCCCGTATCGTTCCCAAAGGAAAGACCCAGGAACACTGGGTAGTAATTTTTAACCAAGATCAAATGACAGAAAAAAAAATGAACAGGCATCCTACTACCTTATATCATGACGAACGTAATGACTTTTGACTGGTTAATTAACGTCGCACTAGAACTACATATTGGCGACGGTTTCAGGGTCTATCTCGAAGGAAAGACCCTGGAACACTGACTCGTATTTTTGAACCATGGTCAGGTGACGACGACAATACCTGACCAACACCCAACTAAAATAGGTATCAGGATATTGGACCCCGATCAGATTTAACTTGCGCCGTTCCCGCATACACATCGGTGGAAGTGGGGGTAGTTCAGGCGACTTTTTGTTATTTTGTAGCGGATCTGACAACCCACCGATCGCAAAATCGCTACATTTGAACTTTTTTACCAAGTTCCTCACAGCCGCATTCGAACTGACAATCCTCCGATTATTAATCGACGACGGTACCCCAGAGACACAGGACCCCATCAATGAATGAAAGCGTGTTCCCGGGCCTTTCCTTCGTGATAGATCCCGAACCGTATATAATAACCCATTGTGTAGCTCTAGTGCAATAGACATTCAACAAAAAATATTATTTTCACAGTTTTAAAAGGCCTTCAGTTGTCCGGTGGGTAAAGGCGTTCAATTTGTAATCAGAGGATCGTTAGTTCGAGCCCGTTCGATAAACTTCACAAAGATAAGTAAAAAAGTAGTGATCTTGCGAACGGCGGGTTGCCATCTTCGCTACAAAAATAATAGAAAGTCGTCCAGAATATCCAACAAATTATACTGACGTTTATACGGGACTGGTGCACAATAAATCTGAACTGGGTCCAATGTCCTGACGTCTATTGAGGTTGCTTCGGGTGCCAGCTGAGGTGTTGACCTCGTCATCTGATCAAGGTTTGAGGCCTCTGTGGCCGAGTGGATAAAGGCATCAGCTGGGAATCAAAGGGTTCCTGGTTCTAGCCTGTGCGACGGACTTGACTAAGAAAAGTAAAAAAGTAGTGAGCTTTTGATCGGAGGGTTGCCAGCTTCACTACAAAATACTATGAATGTCGTCCAAAACATACACAAAAATTATCGGCGTGTTTTACGGGACTGGTGCACGATAATTTTGATCGGGGTCCAAAGTCCCGACGTCTATTCAAGCCATTGGGTGCCAGTTCAGGTGTTGTCCGCGTCATCTGACCATGGTTCAAAAATTCAAGGCATCGTTCCCGGGTTTTTCCTTCCAAATTGGCCCCGAACCGTCGCCAATAGCCCACTGTGCAGCAGTAGTGCGACGTTAATTAAATAAACCAAACCTGACCATGGTTCAAAAATACGAGGCATCGTTCCCGGGTCTTTCCTTCGAGATTGGCCCGAACCGTCGCCAATAGCCCACTGTGCAGCTCTAGTGCGACGTAATTTAACAAAACCAAACCTGACCATGGTTCAAAAATACGAGGCATCGGTCTCGGGTCTTTGTTTCGAGATAGGCCCGAACCGTCAGCAATAACCCATTGTGTAGCTCTAGCGCGACGTCCATCATTCAACAAACCATCTATTTTTCACAGTTTTAAATGCATCCAAGCCCTTTACGAATGCCCGTTAACTATTACGCATCCCTAGAACAAAAAAACCCACAAGATGACCTTGTAAAAAGGGTAACAGACCCTTTACCCTGGCAGAGAAAAGCACCCGGACTCGTTCAAAGGCCACTCACCCTTCCCCACCCTACCTCTCAGAAAAGGACAATTAGCCCAGAAGAAAAAGAAGAATTTGGTTCATCTGATAAATTCACTCGGTGCAGTGGTAAACAAACATGGAGGGCATCTGTGACAATAACCTCTGGGGGCTTTGATCCCCAGTTTTTGTGTTCACGGTCGGTTGTTTATGGCGCTATCGCTCGCTCATTGGTTGTTTAATGAGACGGCACTGTTAATGAGGCTTTTTATTGGTTTGTGTAACGTACTTGCCCGCACAGGTAGGGATCGCGCGTGAAAACGAAAAAATAGGCCGAGACGCAACAGGAATGGATTATTTTGGAATTTAAATGTGGTTGTTGTTGTTGGTTTTGGAAAGAACGCGATTTAGTTTAAATGTAATCGAATATTTGAAAGAACAAAACAATTTTTAATTGAAAAAAATAAATATTGTGCGGATGTGTTTAGAATTTAGAAATAAATTTGATATTGTTAATGTAGGTCATTCTCCATTTTCATCTTTTCTACATTTTGCAGAAATGTAAGAACGATTCACTGTGCGTTTATTATAATATAAACTTATTGTAAGAACTGTAAATTAACGTTAAGATCGGTAGTTAAAGTTAAAAAATGTATATTCTCATAATGATTTTTTAGTTAATGTAATGTAATTTTTTTTTCTCCAAGTTTTAAAATGTTTCGTCATTGCTGTTTAATACCTTTTTTTCCCTTTTTTAAACTCAATTGAAAATCAAATAAAACAGAGTAAAAAGCAAACAAAGAGTTCTTATTTTTTATTAGGATCGTTTGTTCCAAATATAACAAAATGTTCATGACCTCACGGATAAAAATATTAAATAAAATGTTTTTATATAATTAAATAAAATTACATAAACATTAACTAAATAAAACATTAAAAAAATATGTTAAAAATAAAATAAAAAAACACCTGAGTGCGTTTATTCTTTTTATCGTTTTTATAACAGTTATTGTTAGAATATAAATAACAGTTTTCAGGACCCCAGAATTACCATATTTAAGCCCATTTTACGTGGACATCTTTTGCAGATGTCTCTGCGATGGGTAGATGGAATTGGTGGATATAAACCACGTGATTTGCATCCACCAATCGCAGAACCATCCTCAAAATCTCGCGCGCGTTTATCGCGTCCGTGTAGAAATGGCTATTATGGATCAACTAGGCAGTGTTCCCGGGTCTTTCCTTCGGGGGTAGATCCATGAAACCTTCGCCAATAGCCCATTTTCTAGTAAATTCAACCAACCCACTACAACGTATCATCTGTCAAAGCGATCGGTGGGGACAAAATGATATTGTTCCTTCCAAACAAGCGAGATGGGGTTCGTCCTATGACCACCACGCGGCTCTCCCGACCGGTTTGTTTGGCAACACGACCGGCTTCCGGTTTCTCCTTCCCTCACGTGACCGCCTGACTCCCCTCCTCCCCATTGGCTGGTCCCGGCCACGCCCACTCCCCTGCCTGAAAGGTCAATCGCGGACGTTGCAAAAAGTTCTGTTTTTTCGTTTGGAAGGGGTGTCAGGTTGAAACAAGGGATGCTCAGAGTAAGAGCAGTTGTTTTCGGTGTATCTTTAGGACAATGGGGAACATATCGAAGGGTACTTTAGCACGTAATGCGGTTTTTGGTTCTATTGTACCCCTCCTCCACCCGCATGTCACTTTACGTACGATGTTTGCTCAATATTATTCACAGAAAATGAGAAAATGGGTCGCGATTTTTAATTTATAATTATTTTCTTTTGGGCGTTTTGGTTAGAAACCATTGAAAATTTGTTAACTGAGTTTTTTTTTAATATTAAGATTTATAATATTTGTTATACTAGTTCCCAAATTGTTAATATAAAGCTATAACAACCGATTTATGTTATATCGATTGTTAGTATTAATTAGAAATATTAAATAATAATATTAATTAGAAATATTAAATAACAATATTAATTAGAAATATTAAATAATAATATTAATTAGATAAATATTAATGAAATATTAATTAGCTGAATATTAAGTAAATATTAATGATTATTATTAAATTGGTTCAAATGAATAGCAATACAAAAACAACAAAAAAATACACCCCACAATCTAATGTCGTTTTTTTTCACACACCGGCGAAACCGGAGCCGGTGGGGGGGGGGGGGGGGGTGCTGTAGTTTGACTTTAATTAAACCAACCAACTTTGTCAAACTTTTAACTTTCATCTCAACTTTTGGATATTTTTCAACAGTACTGTGTTTAGGTTGATATTTTCTTATCAAAATGCATCTGGTACAAGTTCTGGGTGTCTATCGAATGACATCACTTCCATTCCGTGACGTCACGATGACCTACCCCTGCAGTTAAGAGGTGCGGCCATTTTTAGTGGTCATGTCACAGCATTTTTATCACGTCCTTCATCGGTTTTCCTTTATTGGATTTTTTATTGTTGGTTTGTGTTTTTCTTGTTTTCATTGGTGTAGGAGTAAGTGATGTCACGAAAGCGAAGGCGTGAAATACCGGCTTTGGTATTTGCTTGAGAATTAGATTTCGCCATCTTTGTTCTATTTTCTAAGTGAATTTAAGGTAAAATTTCAGTGTACTGGTTGGTTGATTATTTAGCGTCGCACTAGAGCGGCACAATGGGCTATTTTTAATTGGTTCGGTTAATTAACGTCGCACAAAAGCTGCGCAGTGTGCTATTGGAGACGGTTCGGGGTCTATCTCGAAAGAAAGACCCGGGAACACATACACATTCACACACACATTCATACCAATTGTTACACCTTGTTATTTTATGGTCAGATGACGAGGAAACACCTGAACTGGCACCCAACGCCTTCAATAGACGTCGGGACTTTGGACCCCGATCAGATGTATCGTGCACCAGTCCCGTATACACGCCGTTAATTTTTGCGAATGTTCTGGATGACTTTTCTAGTATTTTTAGCGAAGCTGGCAACCCTCCGATCATAAGATCACTACTTTTTTTACTTTTCTTTGTCAAGTCCATCGCCTAGGACCGAACCAGGAATCTTTGAATTCCCAGCTGGTGCCTTTAACCGCTCGGCCACGGAGGTCTTATTTTTAATTGAATTTAATGTATTGGATTAGTCACATGACCCATTTTAGACATTTAATATGAAAGGTTGGTTGAAATAAAGTCGCACGAGAGCTGTACAGTGGGCTATTGCGATGGTTTGTGGTCTATATCGAAGGAAAGTCTCGGGAACAATAACTCATACTTTTTAACCATATTCAGATGACGAGGACATCTGAGCTGGCACCCGACGCAACCTCAATAGGCGTCAGATGATAATTTGGTGGATTTGAACTGATAATTTTTCTTAAAAGTAATCAAAGTTATAAATTCAGGGTGGTTCTCAGTGGTCTTATTTAGTAAAGAAGGTTGTATAAAGGAAATGCAGACGGGTGTGTAATTTTTAATTCCTTTTTCGGTTGGGGGGGGGGGGGGTGACTGTCAGCCTATTGACAGACACAGGAAGGGTTGAGATCATTCTCGGTGACCGCGGAAAAAGAATCCGGACACGCCCCAGTGATCGTCTGCCATGAGTCAAGGATTTTGTGTCGTCCGTCGTCTGATCCCCTGTCCACGATCCGGCCTGCTTGAAGGGATGCTATTTTTGGCAAATTATCGCCGTTTTGACAAATAAACAATTCTTTTTTTTGTTTTCGTACTATTCATTTTTATTGAGGCCTGCGATGATTCGAACCATAAGAGTGCAGGACTGGTGCACGTTAAATCTTTCGTGGTCCAAACGTCTTCACGCCTATGTCAGGTGCGTGGGGTACCAGCTCAGGTGTTGTTCTCCTCATCTGACCGTCTCAAAACTACAAAGCAGCGTTCCCGAGTCTTTTTTTGAGGTATAGATCTCAAACCATCGCCAATAGCCAATTGTACAGTTCTTGTGCTGCGTTAATTCATCCAACCGATCAATAGAATTAAAAAAAAATAGGTTTTGTTGTGTTTTTTTTGTTAAGTAATATTTACGATAACATTTAGCTTAAATGTACATAACCATATACAATTAAATTTTGTGTGTTTATAAAAAATTATGCTAAGTAGCTAAAAGACAAATGACTAGTAATTCTGGGAACAATAGACCTTGCGACTAAAAAAACAAAAAATATTTATATTTAAAAAAAAAACGTATACGGTGACTTTCATGACTTCAAGGAACATTCATGCCAAATTTGAAGATAATCGAACAATGCGTAGGGTCGTAACTGCGTAACAAACATGCCGAACGGTCGAGTTAAAACAGAGATCTCGCTGTCGCTTGGACAACAATATGCATCCTGATTTAGGAGATTATGGTGATCAAATGGTTAAGGGATCGGACAAGCAACTGATGGGTTCCCCATCATATGTGTATCGATTTAGTAATCAGAGGATTGTCAAATTCGCAATCAGTCTGTTTAGTGATTGCAGTTTGGCGAGCCCCTCTTCCAGTTTGGCGATCTGCAAGTCGGCAGTCCTGTGCTCGAGATGCGAGACGGTCTTCGCACCAGGCCACCCAACCGATTGCCCAGGAAGAGGTGGTCTTGTGCCAATAATACCCGGTCACCGGATGCGCCTTCCCGGAGATTAGTTCGGGGCTGCTGCCCCGGGGCTGTCCCCCTTGTTTGTCACCTTAACCCGGCCCTGACCGAGAAGAGGGGCTGCCATCGTCACTATTAGATCCAACACTTCTATTGCCAATAGATCATTGTGTTTCTGTAGTGCGATGTTTAACACTTCAGTGGTTGCTTGTCATATAGGCTGGGTGGATGAATTAACATCGCGCGAAAGCTGCTCACAGGGGCGACTTGATGCCCAAGCGGACGATTGGGGTTCCAGACTTAGGAGGATGCTAAATTTCCGCGATAAAGGGAAAATGTAAAGGTTTGGTTTTGTTAATTAACGTCGCACTAGAGCTGCACAGTGGGCTATTGGCGACGGTTCGGGGTCAGTCTCGAAGGAAAGACCCGGGAACACATACACATTCACACACACATTCATACATGCACCTCGTTATTTTAGAACCATGGTCAGATGACGAGGAAACACCTGAACTGGCACCCAACGCCTTCAATAGACGTCGGGACTTTGGACCCCGATCAGATGTATCGTGCACCAGTCCCGTATACACGCCAGTATAATTTGTTGGATATTCTGGACGACTTTCTAGTATTTTTGTAGCGAAGCTGGCAATCCTCCGATTGCAAGATCACTACTTTTTTACTTTTCTATGCCAAGTCCATTGCACGGATTCGAACCACCAATCCTCTGATTAGTAACTGAACGCCTTGCCAACTGAGCAACTGGGGGTCGGAAAATGTAAAGGATTTTATTTTGTGTTAGAAAAATTCCGTGAACCGCTCCTGGCTGCATAGCGGACTATTGGCGACGGCTTCGATTGTATTTTTTCCTTCATTTTCGCAAAAAAAAAATGTATTAATAGCTAAGTTTTGACAGTTCTTTGCGATTTACTCCAAAAAACGTTTCCGCAATAGCTGTTTTTGCATCTGCGTTACTCCCCTGTGTCTTTGGTTTGTATAAACCCCTTCAATTAATACCAATTAAAAGCATTTATATGTTCAACTTGTTGTTTATCAAATAACACGATTTTCACTTCATTTTGTAAAAAAATATATCTCATTATTTTCTTTTAAAGACAGAAAAAATATATTTCCATCTCAAAACACACCATGACAGTTACTTTCACCATTGGTATATCCACGCCTCAAAAGTTCATCCCCATCAAGGACAACGCGTATCCAACTGAACTCTGCTAATTGCGGTTTCTTTCTCTTTCCATGACCGATACCACTATTGACAAATCGAAAACGTCCTCCGCCCTGACTGAAGAGGTCAAGCGTATTTATGGGGTCCGCTAATGAGAAGGTCAGTCACATCGCTCTTGACCCAAATTCGATGCGAGGACTGTTAACACACATGCATGAGAAACACGTCTTGGGTCTCTCTCTCTTGTTGGGGAGTTCGGGGTTGAGCCCCAGTTGTCACTTGCTAACGTTTAACAATGTATCGTTGCTAACGTTTAACAATGTATCGTTGCTAGCTCTTAAGAATGCATCGTTGTTAACGTTTAACAATGTATCGTTGCTAACTTTTAACAATCTATCGTTCCTTGCGTTTAACAATGTATCGTTGTTAGCGTTTAACAATGTATCGTTGTTAACGTTTAACAATGTATCGTTGCTAGCGTTTAACAATGTATCGTTGTTAGCGTTTAACAATGTATCGTTGTTAGCGTTTAACAATGTATCGTTGTTAGCGTTTAACAATGTATCGCTGCTAGCGTTTAACAATGTATCGTTGATAGCGTTTAACAATGTATCGTTGTTAACGTTTAACAATGTATCGTTGCTAGCTTTTAAGAATGCATCGTTGTTAACGTTTAACAATGTATCGCTGCTAACGTTTAATAATATATCGTTGCTAACGTTTAATAATATATCGTTGCTAGCGTTTAACAATGTATCGTTGCTAGCGTTTAATAATGTATCGTTGTTATTGGTTAACACTGTATCGTTTCTAGCTTTTAATAATCCATCGTTGTTAACGTTTAACAATGTATCGTTGCTAACGTTTAACAATGTATCGTTGTTAGCGTTTAACAATGTATCGTTGCTAATGTTTAACAATGTACTGTTGCTAACGTGTAACAATGTACCGTTGCTAATGTGTAACAATGCATTGTTGTTAGCGTTTAACAATGAATCGTTGCTAACGTTTAACAATGAATCGTTGCTGACGTTTAACAGTGCATCGTTCTGAAATGTAGAAATAGACGTTAAGTTCATTAAAGGAGGCCTGTGTTTCAAATTCCGAAAAAATTTGCTAAAATTCTTTTGTTGCATACAATTATGTTATACGTATTTAGGAAGGTGTGTACAGAATTTCAAAGCAGTAGAAGAAATATAGCATATACTTTTTACATGTTTCAAATACCGTTTATTTTCTGACTACCTGCTTTTCGTCTGCGACTTTCGTCATTTACTGAAAATAAATTGAAAAAAAATTGAAAAATATGAAACAAAATATTTTTTTTTAAATGCTATGATTTTGTAAAAAAATAATTGAAACTAAACTGTTAATAGTTCTTGAAACTTTAATGTCTGTTTCATAAACATATGAATAACTTTTTTTTAACCCGACATAATCTCAATAGGCGTTAGGACATTGAACCACGATCAGATTTATACACGGTGTATATATTTTTTTATCGCGAACGGGACGCATTTGTCAACCCTCCCGTTACCAAATTCCTACGCACATGATGGGTATCGAACCCTCAATCATCGGATGTATGCTCAACGTATCGTTATGAAATGAAGAGCTACCAAGGCTGTTTTATGTTCAAGAACATGCAATTCCCGTTCAATTTGAAGAACAGGGAACAAAAGAACAGGTCGTTATTTTTGTAACTAAGAACCTCATCTCATGTACAAAGATCGCTGTTTAGATAAGCCACCCAAAGTTATTTACACATGCCCGTTTAACTCCTTATGAGTTCGCAATCATGGACACATAGAATCAATGACATGTTTATTACTAGCTAGCAATTCCTGTTAAACTTTAATTACTTTTATACTATTCAGTGCTGGTTTTGTAATTTATTAGTTACAGCAAACGTTTAGCAATATTCATTAAACAAACGTGACCTAATCCCTCAACGAAGGGACTTCTATGACCACATCACGCAACTGTTTAATTACTACCATGTATTTTTTCGCCCATGTTTTGCTACCACTATAAAAGCAATACTGTAATTACGTTTTCGTTTGTATAAAAGAACTTAACCATTAACTACACAAACCATCATTAATCGATTTTCGGTATCCAATTTCGCCATGCCATTGACTATTAAATGGCATGAAAAGAAGAAGAAAAAATAAAACTAAACCATTTTAAACCATTACGTTGTAAGTGTTTACTTACAAAAGTTCTTTGAAATTTTCGAACAATGCTTGTTCCACGAATCGACAGTCAATTAACATGACCGCATCGGGGTTCCGAGAAATGGGCAGTTGGTAAGGAAAACTCTACAACGCCACAGATATTGAATCTAAATAATAAATGTCTTTCTTGTACAGAGGGGCTCACTTCCCTGGGGGGGGGGGGGGGGGGGGGGGGATTCATTTATTACGTCACATACCCTTGGGGTAAGGAGCTATCATGCGTGACTGTGGCGTAACATAGAGGGGGTGGGGGGTCTCAGTGATTTTTGCTTTTATGACCAATCAAAACTTTCAAAGAAATGCTGGAAATTGTATCATTAACTTTGATATTAGTCGCTTTTTAAAGAATTCACAATATTTCTTTCTAATGGGAACTTTGGTTAAGAAGACGCGGTACTATCTAAAGTTGTTTTGTTTCCTTTTTGAAACAAATTTTAATATATATTATTTAAATTTATATAATAAAACAATATTTCACCCTAAAATTTCGTAAATATTTGCATTTTCTTCATCAAAATTTAAATTTTAAAAAAATCTTAAATTATTTATATTTTTTTACAGAATTTTTTTGTCAAATTCTTTAAACTATAATACATAAGAATTGGCTTCCAATTTTGTATATTACATGTATTTAATTTTTATATTAATAGTTGTATTTTATTTTTATATAAATAGTTATTCATAAAAATCTAAATTTTTTCTTTAAAACCCAATTTTTTTTATTCAAGTAATTAAAAAAAAACAATGCTTGTAGCGCTAATTCGCATATCCATTTATAACATGCACATATTTTACAATATGTTAAAAAAATTATATATTTTTCTATTAATAATAAATAAAACTTAGCGTTTCGTAAAACTTAACATCATAGAACAACAAACACTGAGAAAAACGATTTAAAAGTTTTTGTTCTTTGAAAAACATACTTGTCATCCAGCATAAATATCTCATTAACGCGTGTAAATAACGTCCCTGTAGAATGGTCCTAATATTTTAAATCCAAACTTCGTGATGCGGACAATCGAAAACAGTAAAACGAAAATGGAACAACAACTCCAAGAAAATTAATCCCAAATCACTCAATGAGTTTTTGTAATATCGAATAAAGAGAAAGATAATTCTACAACGGTTTTGTTTTGTTTTGTTAATTAACGTCACACTAGAGCTGCACAGTGAGCTATTGGCGACGGTTCGGGGTCAATTTAGATGGAAAGACCCGGGAACACATACACATTCATACACCTCGTTATTTTAGAACCATGGTCAGATGTCGAGGAAACACCTGAACTGGCACCCAAAGCCTTCAATCGACGTCGGGACTTTGGACCCCGATCTGATGTATCGTGCACCAGTCCCGTATACACGCCAGTATAATTTGTTGGATATTCTTTCTATTATTTCGATTATTATTCGATTTCTATTATTATAGACGACTTTCTAGTATTTTTGTAGTGAAGCTGGCAACCCTCCGATCGCAAGATCACTACTTTTTTACTTTTCTATGTCAAGTCCATTTCCCGGATTCGAACCACCAATCCTCTGATTAGTAGCTGAACGCCTTACCAACTGAGCAACAGGGGCTCTAATTCTACAACGATATAGCGCCAAATAACAAATGGCTTTGTTTATAGAATCTCTTGGCTAATTTCGGACCCAGCGTCTGTGTAAATAAGCCCTGAATGCAGATTTGTCGTTTTGTCGTTGCTTGAAACCTGTTCGGACGTTGTCGCAGCTGCTGTTTCATGGTGGTTTTTTCCTCGCACGTGGATGCTTAATCTTGTTTTTAAATGAGCCATTGCATAAAGTCCTCTGATTGGCAGGAAAATAAAAAGTTTTTATGGCTTTGGACCAATGCCGGGAGCCCCAGTTGCTCAGTTGGTAAGGCGTTCAGCTACTAATCAGAGGATTGGTGGTTCGAATCCGTGCAATGGATCTGACATAGAAAAGTAAAAAAGTAGTCATCTTGCGATCGGAGGGTTGCCAGCTTCACTACAAAAATACTAGAATGTCGTCCAGAATATCCAACAAATTATACTGGCGTGTATACGGGACTGGTGCACGATACATCTGATCGGGGTCCAAAGTCCCGACGTCTATTGAAGGCATTGGGTGCCAGTTCAGGTGTTTCCTCGTCATCTGACCATGGTTCTAAAATAGCGAGGTGCGTGTATGAACGTGTGTGTGAATGTGTATGTGTTCCCGGGTTTTTCCTTCGAGATTGACTCCGAACCGTCGCCAATAGCCCACTGTGCAGCTCTAGTGCGACGTTAATTAACAAAACTAAAAACCAATGCGGGAGTTTCAGGTGACGTATCAACATGGAAACTTACTAGTAGTTTCGATTTCTTCCCTACAGCAGACAACTTTTAGTCGCTACGATTACAATTATAGGAAAGTTTGTTTACAATATTTGTTTTTTCTAAATAAGTAATATTTTTATTCTAAATATAAATAAATTTAAATACCGAAATACTTATATTATATCTGTATACAAGTAGCTTGTAATTAGAATTACAACGAAATACGGAAAAATATTTTTATTTCAACACAAAAAATGCTTCATAAACGATGAGTACAATCTATCACAGTGTATGAAGTAAATATTTCTATATTGACCTATTTTTTGTTGGATGTTCTGGACGACTTTCTGGTATTTTTGTAGTGAAGCTGGCAACCCTCCAATCGCAAGATCACTACTTTTTTATTATTTTCTTTGTGAAGTCCACCGTACGGGCTCGAACTAGCAATCGTCTGATTACCAGCTGAACGCCTTTATGCACTAGGCTACCTGGGCCCGTCGGGCATCTTGGAGAAATTTAAAACTACTACTGGTAACAACACAAATAAACTCAAACTGACCAAAACTTTTTCAAAATCTTTTGTTGGTTGGTTAATTAACGTCGCACTATAGCTGCACAGTGAGCTATTGGCGACGGTTTGGGGTCTATCTCGAAGGAAAGACCGGGAACGATGCCTCGTATTTTTGAACCATGGTCAGATGACGAGGGCAACACCTGAGCTGACACCCAACGCCTTCAATAGACGTCGGGACTTTGGACCCCGATCAGATGTATCGTGCACCAGTCCCGTATAAACGCCGATAATTTTTGTGGATGTTCTGGACGACATTCTAGTATTTTGGTAGCGAAGTTGGAAACCCTCCGATCGCAATATCACTACTTTTTTACTATTCTTTAGTCTAGTCCTCGCACAGGTTCGAACCGTGAATCCTTTGATTCCCAGCCGACACCTTTATCCACTGGGCTATCCGGCCTCCCAAAATCTTCTGTTTTGTGTAATATATTGTCTTAAAAGTTATTTTATAAAATGAATTTGAATAAAAGTTTTGTAAAAGATCTTTGTCTCTTTGATAGTGCAATATCGGAGATTTTTTTTTTACATAAGCAGTGAAAATCCGGTATTGAATAAAGATCTTTTCAAAGAGTGCACTGGCCTTTGAGATAAGCAGTTGCGCAACCTAAACGCTCATTTCGTGAGATACCAAAGAGATTTCAAATGACACACCCGTCAATCTAAACACCCGATGTCAACAACCGAAAACGAGGAAACACGTTTTCATTCCATCCCCAATCGAGTGTTGACGGAAACAACAACAAAAAAAGGCGATTTCCCCTCTTTTTCAAGAAACAGTTAATTTTTCAAGTTATTTCTCACTTTTTTTTTAAACAAAA
Organism: Troglohyphantes excavatus; assembly: GCA_963932185.1. Lineage (NCBI taxonomy): Eukaryota > Metazoa > Arthropoda > Arachnida > Araneae > Linyphiidae > Troglohyphantes > Troglohyphantes excavatus. Next base: position 8,506,279 of record OZ010671.1, read on the forward strand.
TAAATTGCCATTTCCACCAAGTAGCGGAGAGATCCAGACACCACCAGGAAAGTGATGGCCGAAATCTAGGGCACTTCTTCCAATTCACTGCTTGACTAGATCTGGCGATTGCCGCTTGCTGCCTCGTAATCTTCCAGATAATTCCAGAGATCTTATGCGGTGCCGGGCTCGACACCATCCTTTCTCCCGTGAATGTTGCCAGATTAGCATCGTTGAACCTGTATTTCTTTCTGATTGGCTCGATTGGGAAGCTCGGCTACTTGCTGTTGATTGTTTGGCGGAACAGAAATATCCGTTTTTTCTTTCGGTTTAGGCTATCTGATGGACTATTTACTCTTTTGGGCAGTAGTGTGTCAGGAGGTTGACGACTGCTTGTTGGGGATCGTTGATTCTAGGGGGGAGTGAGTGTGATTATCGTCTGCACGCACCCACCCACACCCGGTTTTGCGTGCTAGGGATTTCCGCCAATCAGCCGTGGGAACGTAACATTTTGTGACGAATCACTACCTGCATGTGTGTGAATAATGCAGAAAGTCGACATGGGATAGTATCAAAACTTATTGTATTTTGTAGTGACATGAAATATTAAAATTATCATTCGTGTTTTTTTAGGATGAATTAACATGCATTAGAGCTACATAGTGGGCTATTGGTAACGATTCACGATCTATCCTGTAGAAAAAAACTAAAGAACAGTGCCTTGTAATTTTGAACCATGGTCAGGAGGATTAAGGACGAGTATAACACCTGAGTTAGTGTCCCACTCTCGAAACTTTCACACTACAACCAGCATGAATGTAGTTTTATGTATTCTTCGAAGAAATTTAATGGAAAAAAGTGCAATAAGTTGTCGTACGATGTTTGGTGTATACAACTAAACGTAGAAGATATATTTTTTTATTTGTTTTAAATTTTTTTAAAATCAATGCATAAAAATAATATAAGTTTAAAAAAATAAAACATTTGTTTATTTTTATTGAACATTTGTTTGTTTTTATTGAATATTTGTTTATTTTTTTTAACATTTGCATATTTTTGCTGAACATTGATCATTATTAAGATTTTTTGTAATAAAAAAACGGAGTAAAATTAAAGACATGGGTGCAAGAACCAGACAACTCCATTTTTTTTCTGATTTATACTTTTTCACCTATTCCTATAAAGAAAAAAAATCTATCGATTGGTGCAAGAACCAGGCAGCTCCAAGCAATATCTATAGAGATATAAAGGAAAATAAACTACTTTTGTACTATCTGATGCAAGAAACGTACAGTGTTTTTCGTCCTTCCTGGACAATTTCGAAAACTGGAGCTGCCTGGTTCTTACACCCAAATCTTTAATTAAACACATCAGGTTTATAAAAATAATTACAATACAGAAAAATTCAATTCAAAGGGAATAGAAATTTTCTATTAAAGTTGATTTGATTCCACCAAGTCGTGACTTTTAAATGAAAAGAAAGTTGTTTTTTTTAATGAATTTTCAACGAAGCTGTTTTCAAAGGCATATTCAATTCCATTATTCAGACACCGCTTTTAATCAACTGACGCATGACGTTTGTTTTTGCTGTGATCTACATACAAAACCTACTTCAAAATGCGGACTATGTCCATTATGCTATGTCCATTGTGTCCTTTTCGATTAGTAGACCTTTTTCTTCCCAGCCTTTCATCGAAGTGCCAGCTTTTATCCATGCATTGGCACTGACCGGATTTCGTCCGAGCAATGGACGATTAGAATGACCACGCCCACAATGACGTCAGAGCCGGTTTCTTTGTGGGATACCATTAGAATTTTCTACTGATCTCTAACTGTAACTTCTGGATCGGGCAAGACAATTTGTTGACTTGAAGTCGATATGGAAGCCGCCATGATGTGCCCACTTTTCTTGATACCGCAATATTTCGTATATTTTTCATGTTGAAATACGCCGACATATATTGCTTTTGGCTAAGTTTTTTTTATTTTCTTTTTAAACCCATTTTAAATGCAATCTGCAATTAAAATAGGAAGTCATTTGCAAGTCAAAGTAGAGGTAGTTAAAAAGCAAGAGCAAAAACTATTTGTTTAGCAATATAAAAATTAATTCTATAAGAAGAAAATATAATATTTAATTACATTTAATATTTCTACAATGCTATGGTAATAAAAAACACCACTAAATCACTTTAAAAAAATGTTGGGGCACAGCATGGCAGCTTTCAATTGGTGTCAACGCGCCCATAGAAGAAACAAGGTTTGAGCCTTCCAGCAGTTACAATTATAGTTCAGTGCTTGAAGTCAATGCTATACCCCACTTTCATCTTTACCGCAGTATTTCGTATATATTTCATGTTAAAATAAGCCTACATGTATTGTTTTTGGCTGAGTTTTTTTTCTATATTTTTAAATGCAATCTGCTATTAAAATAGAAAGTCATTTGTCAGTCAAAGTCGAAGTGGTTAAAAAGCAAGAGCAAAAAATATTTGTTTGGCAATATAAATATTAATTCTGTAAGAAGAAAAATAATATTTATATATATTTAACATTTCTACAATGCTTATGGTATTAAAAAACATTACTAAATCCCTTAAAAAAAATTGGGGCACAGTATGGTTGCTTCCACATTGGCTTCAACGCAACCCAAAGAGGAAACAAGTATTGAGCCTTCCAGAAGTTACTGTTAGAGTTCAGTAGAATTTTCCTCGAAACGACTAAAATATTGAAAAGCTCGATCATATTATTTTTGGAATATGCACTGTGAAAAATAGGTATTCAAATAATTAATAAAATGCACTTATTTCTGAGTACATTCGATGCTTATCATGGCACCGAATACATAAGTCTCAATTTTGAAAGAGACATATACTCAAAAAAGAGTAAAAATGAACAAAAACAGCAGTTGCTTGCCTACAAAGGCTGCCGCCACCATAAATCACTTTCAATAAATATCGACAATTAGAACCAAGACTTACCGGTAATTAAACCCATAGAGCCTTATCCGTTAAGCTACCAAGGCTGGCCCAGTGGATAAAGGCGTTCAGCTATAAATCAGGGGATTCCTAGTTCGAGCCCGATCGGTGACAAGTTGTCATCTTGTCATCGGAGGGTTGCCAGCTTCGCTACAAAAATACTACAATACTAAGAAAACTCGAATTTTGAGTTTTATGAAACGTTATGAGTTTTGGTGCAACGTTTCACCACTAAACCATCCGTGGTAGCACCGTTAAATGGTAAAACTTAGCACCAAATGTCGATTGTAGCTAAATGGGTACCAAAGTTTGGTGCAAGGTCGTAATAATTTTTAACAGTATATAATAGTAAATGGCATGTCAGTTTTGGTTTGGTTAATAACGTCGCACTAGAGCTGCACAGTGGGCTATTGGCGACGGTTCGGGGTCTATCTCGAAGGAAAGACCCGGGAACACATAACATTCACACACATTCATACATGCACCTCGTTATTTTAGAACCATGGTCAGATGACGAGGAAACACCTGAACTGGCACCCAACGCCTTCAATAGACGTCGGGACTTTGGACCCCGATCCGATTTATCGTGCACCAGTCCCGTATACACGCCGTTAATTTTTGCGGATGTTCTGGACGACTTTTCTAGTATTTTGTAGCGAAACTGGTAATCCTCCGATCACAAGATCACTACTGTTTTTACTTTTCTTTGTCAAGTCCATCGCCTAGGATTGAAGCAGGAATCTTCGTATTCCCAGCTGACGCCTTTAACCGCTCGGCCACGGAGGCCTCAAATGACATGCCAGAGTCTGATCTAGAGGGAGGAGGGGGTAAAAAAAAGGTATAAATATTGCGCGACGTAATAAATAAACGCTCCCTTTGATGAATGTAACAGCAGAACGTCTTTTCTGTTGTCTTCCATAAAAGAACACAGAGAAAAGGAGTTGTCTTATTGTTTGTTCCCTTCCATTGACTGTTGTTGAGCACGACTCGACGCCTCAATGCAGTTTCGCGTCCAAACCACCGTTGTAAACTATTTAACTTGGAATCGCTTGTGAACAAAAGTTACGTTTTCTTTTCTGTAGATGACAAAGGAGCCCAACAACAGATCCTCGGTAACAGGTTGCGTTGAAATTGCACTCTTTTATTGTGGAGTTGTTGCCTGAAAAAAATGAGCCACACGGGTTTTTTTTTTGTTCCGTGTGCTATTTACGTTGTTTCCGCGTTGAGACAAAGTATTTTTAAGTTTTGAAGTTTGAAATAGATTTTAGTTCAGGAGAAGGATTTTTTAAAAAAAATGCTTTTCTATGTTTACATGTTCACGCGTGTTTTTGCAATACGAAAAGTGTATTGTATTTCTTTACTTAATGTAACGGCGTTTGACAACGCGCGTTTTTCACGCGCGTGTAACCGAGTCCAAGGCTCTGTGATTCGAGAATACAAACCACGTGGGTTAGATTCTCGAATCACAGAGTCGTCTGAAAAGGCTCGCGCGCGTTTTTCTCGTTCGTGTAGAATAGGTTTAAAGATAGTAAACATGTCCTTGAGTTTTTCTTCTGTGGCTATTGCATTTTTCCTATGGTGTGCTGGATTAGTTGGTTGGTTAATTCAATAAACCAACCAATCAAACCAGCGTCTCGGTGGATAACGCAACCACCACAGAAGAAAAACGAAAGGACATGTTTCCTACCTGAAAGGATTTTCAATAAGCGCTTTCGCTTAGGAGAAGTGTATTTTAAACTTCTTTCATATTTACACATATTTTTGGAATACGGTAACAATGTGCTTCTTTACTTAAAGTAGTAACGGCTTTGAAAACGCGCGTTTTTCTCGCACACGTAACCTAGTCTTATGGTTTTTCAATGAGAGCTTATGTAAAATATCTCATTGCATTGAAAAATTAGTATTCTATTATGATTCGATTTCGTCTATGTAAATTTAAGCTTCTGCACGTACATTAACTACGCGCGTACTTGTGTTCGCTTATACGCATGTAAGAGCGTTGTTGACGCCCGTTTTTCCTACTGTCTGACGACTGTGTTAAAAGCACTATTTTCAACAGAATTAAATATCGCGCGTATACTCAAGCTTTGCAGACTAATGGGTGTAACCTATATGACAATGACCTTTCTACATCAGTGTAACCTATATGCCTTATATGTGAATAATATTTTCATATAGGTCATGATATATTCTTCACGTTACGATACTTGTCGGATTACATAGGACACTGAATCTTTTTCGATTTCTTAAGAGCTATTTGCGTTTTCCCGTTCGGGAAACAACCTATTTTTAAAATTATGCTTTGTAAATATATGCTACTTTTCAGAATACTTTACGATATTTCCCCCTGTGTTAAAACATTCGCATAAACAGCTTCAACAAAGGCTTCCTTGTTTTCGGAATCAGAACGTGGTACACACCGTTTCTTGTGCCATTGTTAATAGCCGGGTTCAACTTATACCGTTGCTCTAACATAGATTCAACGCACCAATACAATTCGGTACGTCGCATTCTAAAGCAATTTTAATTAAAAACTGAACAGGAAAACGAGTACTTTTAGCGAAAATAGATCGTTACGATCAACGGAAAAATACTACAATCCTAACAAGGTACTCTTTCTACTATTATTAACCCTTTGCACTCGTAAGGCGCCTCTCAGGCCCCAACATAACGACTAGTTCTTTTGTTTCCCTGTTCTTTAAAATAAATGAGAACAGCAGGATAATGTGTTTAGAACATCAATCTTTTTTGCAACTTGTTCTCTTGCAAATACTAAACAGGTTAGGATTTTTTTTCCCTTTATGAGTATCAAAAAAAATCTGTGGAAAAGAACATAAAGAGGAATAACTGTTCCCTAGAAAGAACACAAATCGCAAAGTGTTCGCGGAATGCGGAAAAAAAAATCGTTATTATGGCTTTAATTCTGAAGTAGTTTGATGTATAAAATGACTTAATAAAATTAAAAAAAAAATAGAGGTAGGCTTTGTCTATCGAAACGTCCACAGAATTCACTGTAAAAAATAACGGTACTTGAAAATGAGTACCAGAACATACTCGTTTTTCTTTGAGTACAATTAAATGGTAAATGAGCAGAGTGATTTAATATTGCGTATTTCAGCTTCTGTTCAAGCCATCTTAACAAAGCGACCTGAACAAACTTAAAATGGTTGTTCAGAAGATGGTTTTCCACATTATTTGATGTCGATTGCTTCAATGGAAACTGAGTTATTACGACTCAATTATCTTACTTCCCATTCTTTTGCCACGCCTTTTTAACATTACTTCTGTTTATAACTTCTTCACGTCGTCCTGGTAGCTTAACGGATAAGGCACTGTACTGCGATGTCTAAGGATATGGGTTCGATTCCCGGTAAGTCCTGGTTGTAATTGTTGATATTTATTGAAAGTGATTTATGAAGACACCCTGAATAGGCAAGCAAACTGTTCTTTTTATTCATTTTTACTCATTTTGGACTGCATGTCATTTTCAAAAATGAAACTTATGTATTCGGAGCTATGATAAAGATCGAATGTACTCAAAAATGAGTGCATTTTACTTATATTTGAGTACCTATATTTAACGGTGTAAAAATTTCATATCGATGAAAAAATATTGTTTTTAATAGTCATCAAAGAAAAATTCGTTTTTCTTCTTAAGAAGTAATTATTTTTGCGTGAATTATCCTATTATCCTGATGGTATCAGGTCCCAATTTATCCGGATAATTAGAGTTGTACTGTACTAATGTAGTATTTTTAGAAGCGAAACGCAAGCAACTTTCTAAGGGGAATTAGGCCTAGTGTTCGATGTCCACTACGAAGTGGACCACAGCAAAGAGGTCACCCTCCCCATTGTTTAGCCTATTAAGAGATGGACACAAACGTCGAAACGGAGCATACGTCGTTAGTGACCTCAAATGAACCGTGTCACGGTGTCTTGCAGATATGAGCTACTCTATCCTTTTTTACAATAACGAGATAATGAATCGTCGCTTGATCTCTAATATTAGACCCCGTCGGACACCGAAAGACAGAGATAAATATAACTCGCCCTCTTTGTTTGTTTGGTATGTTTTATTCATGGAGTTCTGTCACGATCTGTCCAGCTGATTGGATGCTTGCTAAAAGACAATTATCAGACCGATCTTGTTTTGTAAAACTTGATATTGTACAATTCAGTGCTTGTTTATATCGGTTCGCTGGATTATTACTGCTTAAAGATACGGGCGCCAAAAATGGCGCTATTTTCACTTGCCCCGCGACATTGTTAAAAATGTCTATTCAATAATGAGACTCTAGATTTACTCATAAGTTAAATTATTTCGTAAAGGAATTGGGACATGTTCAACAAATGTAAAACATGCTCAATAAATTTAAGTAATATGCGACATGCTCAACAATAAGGTTAAGTAATATATGACATGCCCAAAAATAGGTTTAAGTAATGTACGTCATGCTCAACAATTAATATAAGTAATATTCGGCATGCCCAAAAAAAGGTTTAAGTAATATGCGACATGCTCAACAATAAGTTTAAGTAATATACGGCATGCTCAACAATAAGTTTAAGTAATATGCGACATGCTCAACAATAAGGTTAAGTAATATACGACATGTTCAACAATAAGTTAAAGTAATATACGACATGCTAAATATGCTCAATAAATTAAAGTAATACAAAATATGCTCGATAAATTAAAGTAATACAAAATATGCTCGATAAATTAAAGTAATACAAAATATGCTCAATAAATTAATGTAATACAAAATATGCTGAAGAAATTAAAGTAATACAAAATATGCTCAATAAATTAAAGTAATACAAAATATGCTCTATAAATTAAAGTAATACAAAATATGCTCGATAAATTAAAGTAATACAAAATATGCTCAATAAATTAATGTAATACAAAATATGCTCAATAAATTTAAGTAATACAAAATATGCTCTATAAATAAGAGTAATATACTAATTACTCAACTAATTTGTAAATTTAATACACATGTAAGGTATTAGGTGAGTTCAATTGTTGGATCGATACTATTGCTCAAGTGTTCTGTGCAATTCTCAGCAAAATATCACTTACTTTGTAATTTTTGGCTGATTTGTAACAATTTATTGTTTTAAAATTTCTCAACTTCCCCAATAAACAATTCAGTTCGTTTATGCACATTTTAAATACCAAACATGATTGTTTAGGAAAACTTAAGTATCATTGTTTTGCACAAACGAATGTTTAACGTTCAATGTACGTTTCATAAATGTTGGTATTGTTTACCGTATATGCGAGTTTCGATAAATTGGTCATCACTGTTTAGTATATTTGCAGGAATGTTTGGATTGCTGTACTGAAATGTAGGGTAAAATCGTTACTCGTATAAATATTTTCAGAAATAAATTTAAGAAAGGAAAAATCGCATAAAATACAATCATTACTTAAATTCATATTAATCTCTATACTTTAAATAAACATTTACATATTTCAATATAAATTAATTTCAACAGACACCAAACTAGCTTCAAGGTATTTTGATAGCTTTTCAATTTCCAACTCGTTGTTAACCATTTATAAATGTAGGTTATTAATATTGTTTTTATGTTTGTAAGGTTGTTTACAAAATAAGTCCACCGTGTTTCAAATCAACAGCAATACGTTGCACTTTTTCCCAAACAAAGTTTATTTTACCTTGCATTGCTGCAAAAATAGACATCTCCAAATTACCGTTACACAAAATGTTTTTTGGTGGGTTGAAATAAGAAATTTCCCAACTTTCGATTCTAAATTCCCAACTTAACTATTCGAAATTCCTAACTTAACGGTGCTGAAAATTTCCAGTTTCAACTTATCGGCATTTTTTTTTATATGTTAGGTGATATTAAACAGTCTCTCACAAGCATTGTCTAATTTAAATGTAATCTTATTATAGTTGGGTAATTTCTAATCTTCCATAGCTTTCATTTGCTAATAATATTATTTTTCATCAGGCATAAATTTTCCCAACTTCAGAACTACTTCGCTTATATTACAAACAAGTCGCCTAGCTTTAGTAGCAACAAACAAGGTAGTAAAAAGTATAGAAAAAAGAATGGTTGATTATGTGTAGTTAAAAAGCCAAACAGTGACCATCCTCAAATAATTTTGACCACTCTGTGTGACATAAACGTGCAATGAAAACAACTTTAGAATTTTAAAAGTTTCCTAAGAAAATATTAAAGTTGATATGTTTGCTTTTACTGTTATATGACACACACGTGCTTATTTCAGGTAGAAATACACAACCATTTTCTTTTATTTGCCGCCAACAGTTAAACAGCTCCGATCGAAAGATAAACCTGACGACATGCTGTCTCGTTTTCCATTGCGAGTGTTTTCCTTTTGGCGAGACATATCGATGGAAACTTTCCAAAATCATAACCTTTTTCACGTGAAATGAATAACTGGCGCTTTTTTAACGGGGGGATCTGAAAAAACAATTATATCGTAAAAGTGCTTTGTTGGCGAGAACCTTGGCATTGACCGTCTGCATCTGGGCGTTCGCATTTGGCACTAAAAAAATTGGAAAAGTAAAGAATGGGAGAGGGTGTTTATGCAGGCAATTTACTTTCAAATATGCGCCTGCGTTTTGTGCGAGGTACTTCCATTTCTTTTTTACATTTCTCAATCTCCTGTTGTCTTTTTTACGCGCGCAGGTGACGCGGCTTCATCTGTTGGTTAGCTATTGATTGAAAGGTTATAGGGTGAATTATTGATCGATGTTCTGGTAATGTGGAAATCAAATTGCATTTGGGTTGTTTATAAAAAAAATAAAGTTAGTAACTCGGTTATGTGTTACTAATGCCCAATTTCAATGTCCTTTTTTTTTTTAAATTCGAAATCCATAATAACAAGATTTGGTCTTTCCATGTGCCATAAATCAAAGAGAATAACCGTATTTTCTATTAACAATTACAGTAATAACGACTCAGCAGTGAGGAAAATATAGTGATATTTGTTTATTTTAAATTGTTTGTCACTTGTATTTGGAGCATCATGTAATTATCTAATAATCTTTCTTTAAAAATCGCTTAGAATAAACACTGAATAATGATAACAATCATGTTGATGAAAATGTGATAACACTGAATAATGATAACAATCGTGTTGATGAAAATATGATAACACTGAATAATGATAACAATCATGTTGATGAAAATATGATAACACTGAATAATGATTACAATCATGTTAATGAAAATATAATACAACTGAATAATGATATCAATCATGTTGATGAAAATATGATAACACAGAATAATGATAACAATCACATTAATGAAACTGTGATAACGCTGAATAATGATAACAATCACGTTGATGAAAATATGATAACACTGAATTATATCAATTAACGTTGATGAACATATGATAACACTGAATAATGATGACAATCATGTTGATGAAAATATGATAACGCTGAATAATGATAACAATCATTTTAATAAAAATATGATGACACTATATAATGGTATAAATCATGTTAATAAAAATATGATAATAGTAACATGTAATAGAATTTTTTTTTTAATAATGACAATAGTATACGATACGATTTTCTTATACTTATCTATGTGTTCTCTTTCATTGTAGGCTGGTCTCCCCCTCCTGCCCTGGCCAGCAGTTCCGGAGCGTCCAGCTACTGCTCCGGGGGCGGGGGATCGACGAGAGCCACCCCCTCCCCCCCGATGACGATGGACGCCGGACAGACGGACGAGGGGATCGACTCGGACGCCTCGTCATCATTCACAGCCGAGGACGCCTTCCCCGCCCCAAAGAGGAAGGTGAGTCCCCATAGGAATTAGCATGAAGTGTGTGCAGAGTGCGGCTCTGAGTAAATGGCCGTTGGAGGCGTAATATTGGTTACATGGTTTACGTATGAATAGCCCAAATGCAGAAGGAGTTTCTGGTATCAATAGGTATTTTGTAACTTTCGCTTCGATTTTAAAATACAATTAAGAAGCAAAATAATAATTTTTTTAAAAAGAAGTCATTTAGAAGCAAAAGTAGCTATATCCACTCTAATCAAGTTTTATGCAGTTGCAAAATCTGCTTTATCCAGCAACTGTCAGTAAAACTGATTTCTGATCCGTTGGAAATTGGATATAGCGTCTTTTGCTTCTTCGTAAAAAAAAAGTTGGGGATGTATATAGTTTCAAAACCAGTTAAGTCCTAATTCCAGTTGCAAAACAAGTCAGGTGGATATTAAAATTTAGATTATTAATATTTTAGTAATATGAAAATTTACACAATTTATTGAAAAAAAAGGTTTTTTTTTCTTAATTTTTACACAAAAAAATTTATTGTATTAACAATAATTAAGTTTTGACAGTTTTTGGCGATTTAATCAAGGAAGCTTTTTGTAAATATATCTGCTTTTGTATCTGAGCAACTCATATGCTAATTGGTTAACTGGTTTTTGATTGTCATGAAACATTTAGAGATGTTATCTATTCTATTAATAAGAATTACAAATTTTGGTAGAAATTGCAAATAAATTATATACATGCTCCCCTCCATTTTGAAGCTCTGCCTCATTGCAATTGACATACAAAGATTTCCATTCTAACTAATGTTAGATATATACGCTTCAATTATATAAAAAAATAAAGACATTTTACTAGAAACATTAATTGTTAATTTTAGATAAAATAGCAATTTATATTCCATCCTAAAATAATTTTAAAATTATATTTTCATTTTGTACTTTTACATCTTTTTTTTTTTGCTCTGTTTCTATAGTAACCATGTAAATAATTATATTATTATTACGCGGTCACACTTTTATTTAACCCACTCTGCCTGATGTCTCACCCGGAAAGTTCCAATTGCAGCCCATGGCAACCTTTTGCCTGGACGATAAACAATTGTGTTCTTCTTTGAGAATTATTGTAACCCGGCTCCCTTCGGCCGCAATCAGGCTATTACCGTCTCACCTAATATTTCGACTAAATTTCAACCCCTTCAAATGTTATACAGACTTTAAAGCTTGCACTATCCAAATGAATACAATATTTAGTCCGAATATTTCTATTAAATACTTCAAAAAGATTTTATTTTAACATGTGAGGTTAAATTCAATCTCCTATTCAAGATTCCTCACATAAGTCGTTTAAACAATCCACTTACCTTTTAGAATTATATTTTTTGTGATGCCTAAATTAAAGATAATATGTGTTTCAGGGTTATCAGAAATCCTCTAAAATAACAACCCTGAAGATCTATTCTTTCAAAACGATATTGACTTAGCCGAATGATTATTATGCAATGTCATGACTCCGGTGTGGCCTCTTTCTTTATGAAATGCATTGTGCTTTTATTAAATCATAATTTATATACTTAATCGAAATCTCATTTTTGAATTGAGGTCGGCGCATCCCACCTTCAAAAGGATTTATTCTTGTTGTGACATTCCTTTTAGCCGGGTAATCTTCTTCACTTTCTTCTTTGGCCTCAATCTTCTAAGGTGAAGTGAACGCTATTTAATTTTAAATGAATGGTTTATTTCGATTCGGGTTTATCATAAGTGACTAAGCTGTAGATTGGTGGGGGGTGAGTGGTTGCGTGACGTAGAAATATTAGTAAAAAAATTGAACTTTTATTCACAATGTTTGATGTAGGTAACTTTTTAAAATAATCACTATCTTTATGTTGGGATGTTTGGTAAAATACACAAAATGGAAGCTATAATGATTGTTTTTTAACTGCATTTTTGTTTGTTTTACTGTGATATGTGTGTGGGGGGAGGAAAGCTTAACGTACGTGACATGGAAAGAGGGGAATGAGGTTTATAAAGGATAAAAGATACTTTTTATGTAATAAATTAACTATATTTTTTATTGAAGACTAGTAAATGGAAAACTATAGGTATATAAACCTACACCCTAATTAAATGAGGAAAAAAGAAAAAATGCGGCTTAAAAAAACTCTGGATTTTTTTTTTAAATATACGTGGTATAAAACAACCGTGAGATAGCTCTTTGCCATTTAAAAAATTGGTGTACTCAGTAAATGGCCCGGACAAAACATCAAAAAGGTGATGATGGGAAGTAAGAGAAGTAAATGGCAGTAACTCGGTTCCTTTTTAACATAAAGACACGAAATAAAGTGGTAAACTATCCTCTGAACTACTATTTGTAGCCATTTCATTAAGATCGGTCAGACAGTTGCTGAGATTAGAGCGAACAAATTTTGATTTTACGGCCATAATATCCTTATAGGAAAATAAACTAATGCAAACATCTTTATAGCTATAATTGTACTTGAAGCAATAATTTTAAAAAACTGTGGCAATAGCTTTTCTATAACAAACACCAATAGGTGATAGCTGCGAAATTGCAAACAAATGTACAAATGCTGATTTCCAGAATTTTATGGGACCAAACAATTATTGCGGATGAATAAGGAAACATTACAGTGGGATGTGCTGTGCTACAATCAATGTTATCATCCCCCTTTGAAAATCCGCGAACAATATGGATACCAAGGATCGTGGGTTTATTCAGATTTATTGCAAATAGCAATTGCAATGTATTTCGTAGAATCCTTTATAGAAAACACAGTGAAAGGTTCAACAATGCATTGCAATGCCCTATTATTTCCAATAGAGTTCACAGGGACCACAACGCGTTGCCGCTGGAAAGTGAAACGCCGCAATTAGCTGCATTTCCTTTTCAGGGAACGTTACGGTTAGCAGTTAAAAGGGGGGGAGGGGCATAAACGGATGCGTCTGACGTCACTCTGGGTGTTGGAACGATCCGGGAATCGCCTTGACACCCATCTCGTTTGGTGGGGCACGACTTTGACCCATTTCGATGGGAATGCGCGATTGCCCACGTGCTCACCGGCCGGCCTTTATGCGCCACGCCATGTTGGGACGGTTGATGCAGTAGAGTTTCGATTATCCGTTGCTCGATTAATTAACCGTGTACCCTTTTTAATTGCCGGTAATGCGTAAACATGTTTTTTTTCAGCCGGTTAAGCGCAAACATGCCGGCCTTTATGCGCCACGCCATGTTGGGACGGTTGGTACAGTAGAGTTTGGATTATCCGTTGCTCGGTTAATTAACCGTGTACCCTTTTTAATTGCCGGTAAAGCGTAAAGATGTTTTTTTTTCTGCCGGTAAAGCGTAAACATGCCGGCCTTTATGCGCCACGCCATGTTGGGACGGTTGGTGCAGTAGAGTTTCGATTATCCGTTGCTCGGTTAACCGTGTACCCTTTTTAATTGCCGGTAAAGCGTAAACCACATGTAACTATTTTATTTTGAACGTGGTTGCTACACTAGAAGTTGGTTGAGGCGACACACTTGTATGCAGGGTGGTCACAAACTGTTGGGCGATGGGCATTGTTTGGCTGTGTCACATTTGGCTGTATTGGCATAATAAGACATTATTTTTGACCAACTACTTCGCTTCTATTTTAAATGAATCGCTTAGCATTAGTAGCAGCACGTACAATAGAACTCCAATTATTCGGATCAAACAAAGAAGATCGCCAATTATCCGGATCCGCATTGTTTTGGGGAAAAAAAGGCCTCGTTAATCTCTTCTTTCACTTGTAGTTGTTGTAGGCAAGCCACTTCTCTTTTTATTCATTGTACTCGTTTTTGAGTACATGTCTTTTTCGAAAATGAAACTTATATATTCGGAGCTATGATAAAGCATCGAACGTAATCAAAAATGAGTACATTTTACTTATTTTTTGAATACCTATTTTTAACGGTGTGAATACATTGACTTAAAACTTCACTAACTAAACCACTTTTCGACGTCATCTTCTGGAAAGACATTCTTCCCGATAACAATCGGAGAGTCATTTCAGAACATGTGACAAGATCTCCTTCTCTTCACGAGAAACCTAAACTCTTTAAATACACCTTGTGTGCCGGGGCTGTCAGAAGCAACCGTAGGAAAAAGAAAAGAGTGGGCAAAAACAGCTGATTCGTACCTCAAGGTCAACCGCGCAGAGAGGTGGGAGAAAAGAAAAACCTGCACCTGTGAGAGAAAGAAGCTTCTTCTGATCGGTGGCAGCACATTGTCTTTGAGGGTCTCGTTGCTGCCACCAGACGGGGAGACGACAAAATTGAAGGTCGTTTGAGTTGTCCCAAGGTGACATTAATTAGCGTTAACTAATTCTGCGCGTTGATGTAATTAGTCTGGAAAGTGGGTGATATTTTTTATGGGGGGGGGATGTTTTTTTTTTTGTGTGTTGTGAATGGTTAATTGATTTGTTTGGTGGTAGTTTTTATCCGGGTTTGGATGGAAGAAGTGCACGAGGAAAAGTTTGGAAGAAGGTCAGAGGCTTGGATGAAAAATTGCGTTGATGAGCTTTTTAGGGAAGAAAATGAGTTACTTTTTTTAGGGTGTTTTGTGTTATAAAACCTGAGTAAAATATCGGATGTGGGTGTGTCGGAGCACGACCAGAAAAATGTTATTAAATTATACAAGAAAGATTACGCAAGCTGAAAAAGCGAACTTCCATCCCCGCCCCGTGTTTGCTTTATTTAAAGATTTTACGCACATCGGTGGTCTATCTAAATGAAACCAAATGTATGTTAATCGAGCTATTTTACACGGAGTTGTAGTGTTGGAATATGCTGAACATGTTGTACACCCTAATAAAGCTCATTTTAGAGACTCTTTGTGTAGAAAGTTTGATATTAAACGAATGATTATTTAGTTTAATTAACGTTGTACTAGAGCTAGAAAATGGGCTATTGGTGATGATTCGAGATTTATTCGGAAGGAAAGACCGGGGAACACTGCCTCATTATTTTAAACGATGATTAGCTCTTCACACTAAATCTTCGGTTGGCTGAATCGGGGTTCGAACTCGAAACTCTCCAATTCTCTGTTGCTTCAGCACTCCCCTGTCGACGTATATAAATAAAATAAAAAAAATTAAAGTTTTTGTAAATTGACAATAGATTGCGCTACTGTCTAAAGTATAATAAATAAAAGTAACAAATGTTATAATGATAAGACCGTTTTTAAAACTTGTGCAGAACGGTAAGAAGAATTTCCACTTGCACTAAACAGATTTAAACACAGCAAAGTATAGGGAAGAAGCACTCAACAAAACATTTTTAACAAAAACAAAATACAAATTTACAATCTCCGTAAACTGGCAGTAGATGGCGCTACAGTCTAAATATTTTATTCTGTAAACTGACAATAGATGGCGCTACATTCTAAATATTTAATTCCGTAAACTGACAGTAGATGACGCTACAGTCTAAATATTTAATTCCGTAAACTGACAGTAGATGATGCTACAGTCTAAATATTTAATTCCGTAAACTGACAGTAGATGGCGCTACAGTCAAATATTTAATTATTAATAACTGCTAATATAATAGTGAGAAGGGCGTTTTAAGAACTTGGGTGGAACCGTAACATGCGAATTGTACTTGACCAGCTTTCAACGCAGCAAAGGCTAGGAAAGAGTTATACTTAACACCTTTTCCTTTTATTTATAATGCAACGGACTTAACCGACACCACGCCTTGCGAATTGCAACTATCAAAAGAGAGGAAAACCAAAACAAAAAAATATTATCTCCAAGGTCGTTTTCTCCCTGCTCTTTCTCTCTCGAGCTGCCTTGGTGAAATGAAGGTATCTGCCCCAACGCCCACGATAAGCTTTTTTTTTTTTGATGGGTTGAAATAGGCCATCACTGACAGGTAGGGAAGATTTCAAAACAAAGAAAGGGGTCGTGCAAAAATTACGGGGTCATACTTATGTGTTGGGGAGGGGGGGTGGGGTTCAAGGCTTGCTTTTGCGGTTGTTTAATAAGCCGCAATTGAAGCTTGGGTTTCGGTTTTTATTGGAATATACATTGTGAGAAATCATTTAAGTGAAATATATTTGTAGGATATCAATACCCATTTTGCCATCACCCCTGCTTGTTTGTAATAGAACAACCCATGCATATAAACTTGTAACTTAGTGGTGGCAACACCCTATCATTGTTGTTAAAAATCTTCATGTGATCAGTCCTGTGTCGTCCCAGTGGGTCAATCTCGTAGGCACCCACTTAAATGTTCCTATCTTTAAACATTATCTTAGCTTGAACCTAAAGTTTAAATATATTTCAATAATGTCATGTCTACCCTCTTGTATTCCTTTCTTTGCTAAAACACCACAATATTAGTACGGCCCCGAATTACTGGGGATCCAATAATATACATAATTTTATATCTATCAGAAAAGAAATTGTATGTCTGAACATACACATTCTTTGAAAAATAAGGTTTTATGCTTATAATAAATTATAGATAAAATAATATAGTATAAATATGTAGATAAAAATCTAAAAAGTAGCAATTTTATACTTCGTATACTCTTTATTTGCATGAACATTTCTTTAAATTACATAAAGAAATGTTCATGCAAATAAAGAGTATACGAAGTATAAAATTGCTACTTTTTAGATTTTTATCTACATATTTATACATTTCCGTAGCTCCCATTATAAAAGAAAAAGAATAATCAAAATCCTACAGATAGATATCCGTAACTTTTTTAAAAAATGATGTTACTTAAAATTAATATACAGAGTATAAAAATGCGATTTTTTAAAAAAGATTTTTGTACGCATGTAATGTACACAAATTTCTCATTAAAAAAAATCATCAAAATCGGTCGATTCATCCAAAAATAAAAAGAATTATCAAAGTGAGGGTTACATTTTATTTTTAATATATATACAAAATTAAGATTTAATTAAAAATAAGATTGAAATTGAAAATTAAATTAAAGTATGGAACTCTATGTAATAAATAAAAAAATATCTTTCAAGGTATATGCGGTTTGCTATTCCTATTGGTTAAGAAATAACATGGCAAAGCGGATAAACTAAACAACTCTAAATGGTAAGGGGGAAAAAATGGGATGCAACAAGTGGTGTTTGATCTGTCCCTGAATGTTGTTTTCCGTTTGCGGTATAGCCATTCGCAGTGAAAAGACTTTTAACGGGTAATAATATACTATGGTATTTTAAATCACTATTCGATTCGATGCATTTACTTTTAATATAAATAAACATTGCTTAAAAAAGTCCTTTTCAATATGTTTACTTATTTAAATAAATTGTAAAATCAAACTGCTCTAGCTTTTGGACTTTACAACATCTTTAACAATTATTATTATTATTATCGTAAAAAATTAATCGTCTTATTTTGTTTAATTTTTTTATAATTTATAAGTGTGCTAGAAATGATTTTGTGGAACTAGAATTTCTTTTAATTAAAAGCGTTTCTTTAAATTGTTTAATAAGATATTGTTAATAAAGGTTACAGTATGTTTTAACGATTTTCAAATTTCGATTTTTTTTATTCTTGATATCACTTAAAGTAAAAGAAAAAAAATTAGCATTATGACTTCATATTTAAAATCTTTTGATTTGAGTAATAATTTAAAAGCTACACTATTAAAAATAGATACTCGAAAATAAGTCAAATGTACTCATTTTTGAGTACATTCGATGCTTATCATTGCTCCAAATATATGTTTCAATTTTGAAAAAAAAGCATGTACTCAAAAATAAGTTCAATGCATAAAAATGAATAAAAAGAGCAAAAGCTAACCTACATAAGCTGTCTTCATAAATCACTTTTAATAAATATAAATATCGACAATTATAAGTAAGACTTACCAGGAATTGAACCCTGGTCCTCAGTAATCGCAGCCCAATGCCTTACCCGTTGTACTACCAGGGCGACGTGAAGAAGTTATAAACGGAAGAAATATTAAAAAGGTGTGTCAAAGGAATGAGAAGTAAAATACTTTAGTAGTAATAACTTAGTTTCCATTTAAGCAATCGACATCAAATAATGTGGAAAACCATCTTCTTAACACATATTTTAAGTTTGCCAGGTCGCTTGAACAAAAGATGATATTAGCAATATTTAATCACAATGCTTATTTTTAAGAAAGTATGGTTACTTCAATTTGAGTACGTTATCGCTCATTTACGATGCAATTGTACTCAAAGAAAAATAAGTTGGCTCAGGTACTTATTTTTAAGTACAATTTTTTTACAGTGTATCTTGATAAAAAAATGATTTTTTTTAATACTTGCATTTAAAATAAATGTTAACTTTTTTGCAATGATACTCAAATTTGCACTTTCGGTATTTCCGTGGCGCTGTGAGGGTTAAAATTCAAATGAAACTTGTGAATTCTTCAAATCCGTTGAACCGGTCAACTGAAGATTAAATCTTCAGCCACTAAATTCCTTCATGCAACAAAAAAAAAATACGCAATTAAATCTTGCAATGTAATTCGTATATATTTTTCCCAACCCAATAAACAATGGCAACTTTCTTAATACGTTTCGAAGATCTGCCATTCAATCGAAAAGGTTGCGCTCAATAGTAACTCCCAAACCCAAGGTTCCTTCATTAGGAAACCAATTACAAATAATCCTCACGCCAACGATATACAACGATTTATCAAACTTTTCTTCATTAGCTACGGATGGCAAATACTCACTCAGCCCGTGGATATGTGAAAAAAAATAAACGCTATGTTCTTTACACCTGTTATTTCAAATGAACGAGAACAAACTGTTATTGCATTCAAAAAAGTTTTATTTAAGCTCTTAGTCCGGGCAGATGTATTTTTTCCGATAGTGCTCAATGTTGGCCTTGTCATCTGACCCAGTGCACGTCACGCAAAAAATATTTTGGAGGGGTTGGAACAAGAAATTTCTCAACTTAACGACTCGAAATTCCCTACCTAACGATTCGAAATTCTAAACTTAACTATTCTAAATATCCATCTCAACAGTGCTGAAAATTCCCCGTTTCAACTTATCGACATTTTCCATCTTTTTTTTTATATGTTAGGTAATATTAAAGAGTTCTCTCACAAGCATTGATGTGTTGTAACCATATTGCAATGTAGTGTTCGTTCGGAGGTCTAATTTGAATGTAATCTTACAAGTTGGGCAATTTGTAATCTTCCCTCTAGCTTTTATTTGCTAATAATATTAATTTTCTTCAGGTATAATTTTTTACAACTCTGGATTTTTAGAAGTTGAAATTCCCAACTTTCTGGGTTACAGATTATTAAGGGGGGAGGGGGTCTTGCTCCCCCCCCTCCCCCCGCCCTTTGCGACGGGCCTGATTACGAGGCGGTCTAAATTATCTGGTCTTTCAATAGAGATAGATTCCGAACCGTCACCAACTCCTCATTGTGTAGGTTTTATGCGAAATTAATTCAACCAGTTTAATAATTCTTAGAGTATTTATAAAAAATATCGCTTTTCGTTTTTGTTTTTAGTCCCTTGACCTTTTGGCCAAAAACCTATGTATCTTATTCATTGAAAGAACATATTTTACCAATATTGTAAGTTTGTACAAAAGCCGTAAAAAAAAAGCAAAATCCTCACAAAAATATGTTGTTTATGTATTAAATTGTAAAATTTCATGAATTGTTTCTTTGCTGGAAATAAGTTTTAACATCAGTGATAAAAAAAATTTATTATTTTTCTTTAAATTATCAGCCAAATTACAAATTCGTGTAATGTTATTGAAAAATATTTATGCAAATGGCATTGCAAAAATTTTTTTTTGTAAAAATTAGTGCGAATAAAATTTTTTAAATGTCCATACTTTAGTTAAAAGAGCAGTCAGTGCTTGAAAAGAACAGTTCTCAAAAAGAACAATTCGGAAAAGAACTGAAACTTATCGCAACTGTTCATTAAAAATAACGTAAATAAAACAAGCCAAATGGTTGGCGAGTGTTCATAATCTTCATCGCATGACACACGCCACAAAAATACAATAACAAAGAAGGGGGGGGGGGGGGGGATAAAAAATACTTGTGGGGCGGGGGGAGAAAACGAACTCATAAAAGAAGCGAGGGGCCCGGGAAAGGTATGTCCTGCCGAGTAAAAGATTCAAGGCACGAGTAAAAAATCTTGTTTATCAAGTCAGAGGACGAGCAAAAAGAACGCCTCGCCCATAAAATTTAAGGCCACGGTGCTTGGCTGCCATCTTGGTAATTCGGAACACGCCAACGGTATAAAAAATCGCCACTTACATAAAAACGTGGATATTGTTCAGTGTTTAAAATATTTAAATTATTTTAAATGTAGAATGGAATTTGAAAAGAATTTAAAGCAAAAATTCTAGAATGCGTTAATTTTTTTGCTTCAAACTTGGCTGGGTTTAAAATCAAGTGTGTGTTAAAATACCGCCAAATTGACGGTTTTTCGCCAAATATGACAGTTTTTAGAATTTAGTGAAAAAAAAGTGACTGAAAGAAAGATATTTATTTGTCAAGGAAAACTTGTTCAGAGTATAGATTGGTAATGCTATTTATACAGCAGTTACACCCATTTGAAATGGTATTTAGTGACAACTTGGTACAATCAATTAAATTTATCTAACTGAGACATCATATGTTTGTAAAAAATAAATTTTGATTATAAAAATATTACAATTTTTTATTAATTTCGTAGCATAAATAATACTTTACCTCAAAAGAAAGGTAAGTGATTGTTATTGACTGACTCATCAAGTTCTATAAATAAACTTAAATTTTAAATTGATAAATTTCCTCATAATCTTACGAGAGTCACTGATAATTTAACAACAAAAAATAGGGTTAGAACATTATGTAAACGAAATATAAGAAATTATTCCATTGTAGCAAAATTATTGTTAGATACACTGTAAAAAAGAATTTTACTTAAAAATGAGTACCTGAACCTACTTATTTTCTTTGAGTACAATTGCATCGTAAATGAACGATGATGTACTCAAATTTAAGTAACCGTACTTTCTCAAAATGAGCAGTATGATTTAATATTGCTAATATCAGTTTCTGTTCAAGCCATCTTAACAAAGTGATCTGACAAACTTAAAATAGTTGTTCAGAAGATAGTTTCCCACATTATTTGATGTCGATCGCTTAAATGAAAACAGAGTTCTTGCAATTAAATTATTTTACTTCCCACTTTTTGGTACACCTTTTTGACATTTCTTCTGTTTATAACTGCATCACGTCGCCCTGGTAGTACAACGAATAAGGCATTGGGCTGCGATCCATGAGGACCTGGGTTCGATTCCCGATAAGCCTTGGTTGTAATTGTCGATATTTATTGAAATTTATTTATGATGGCAGTCTATGAAGGGTAGCATCTGCTGTTTTTATTCATTTTTACCCATTGTACTTATTTTTGAGTACATGTATTTTTCAAAATCGAAACTTATGTATTCGGAGCTATGATAAGCATCGAATATACTCAAAAATGAGTAAATTTTATTTATTTTTGAGTACCTGTTTTCAACAGTGTAAAAGGGAAAAAAGCTTTCGTTTTCGTTTAAACGAAAAATAAAATGGCTGCACGAACTTTTTAATATTCCAACCATGGACTGGCATTTTTCAGACACATCCGCATTGAAAAAAAAACCTTGACGAAAAAACTTTGTTGCGCTTGAATATCAATTTCCACAGGTGTCAATGGAATATCCAAAACAGAAGGTACCTGACAGGGACGCACGAGGTCTCTTCGATTTATTGTTTTTTTTTATATATATATTTATCCAGTTGCGTAAATTCGTCCTTCACAATACCAGAAGCGAAGAGATTCCATCGATTGAATTATTAAGATAAGGAAGCACATTATCGCCGACGCTAATTGGACGAGAGAGGTCATGTGACCCAAATTCAAATTGACAGATTTCGCAATCTATTCTGTTGTATAGAGAAAACTTTGTTTCAATTTCTATTCTTCGCGTAAAACGGTTAGAAAATAATAGGATTAATGAATCAGTTATCGATCACGTACCAGTGAACGACCACTTGCAAAAAAATATTTAAAGCTAGGAACAAATCATTGTGTTTAAAAGTTCCATCAATCAATGCTATTCGAAAGCTTTTAAAAATTATGGACATTTCATTTTAATAGTCTAATTCGTGTCCAGTAATCACAGGGATTTTTATGTTTGGAATAATACATTCACTCTAGTTTTGTCTTTAGAAGAAGAAAATTAGCAGACGATATTTTTTTACACATCAAAATCCCTGTGTAATTATTCCATTAATTATTCCAAACATAAAAATAACTGTGTAATCACAGAGATTTTTATGTTTGGAATAATACATTCACTCTAGTTTTGTCTTTAGAAGAAGAAAATTAGCAGACGATATTTTTTTACACATCAACATCCCTGTGTATTCACAGGGATTTTTATGTTTGGAATAATACATTCACTCTAGTTTTGTCTTTAGAAGAAGAAAATTAGCAGACGATATTTTTTTACACCATATACGTAACACATACTTTTTTATCCGGTTAATGACGTCCCATGCATAGAGTTCTTTAATTTTGCATTTGTGGAGAAAAAACAAGAATTTATCAAGCGATATTTTTTATACACCAATAAATGCGGAATTTGTAAAAATCGATTGTATTTATCTGATTGATGACGTCATATAAAGAGTCCATTGGCAATAGGGGGAAGAATGTAAAAAGTGATCACAAATCGTTGAGAGGTGGTCATTGCTTGACTGTATCACATTTAGCTGTATTTACTTAATGAAACATTGTTTTTGTCCAACTACTTCTGTTATATTTTAAACAAATCGTTTAGCTTTAATATCAACAAACAAAAATATTACAACATGGGAAAAAGAATGGTTTATTATGTATAGTTAAACAGTCCAACAATTTGTAACCATGCTATATAATCTCAGAAGTTTAAATCTCTAATAATAAAAGAAAGAATATGTGTGTGTATTTGTGGTACGCAAAACACTATCTTCAACTACTGATACATGTCTAAAAATGTGTATAAAAATACTATCCAACCTCTTATTGTGCATCTGAGGTTTTGTAAAATTCCGTTTATAATGGTTTTAGAAGCTGTCATTTAAAAAAGTAGTATCTACGTTGTTATAAAAGCATAGGATCTTGACAAAAATGAAATCGTTTAAAATAAATTAATATATATTTATTGTTTTAAACAATTGAAAGTTGGCGATCAAAAATTGCTTTGGCGAAATAACTCTTTTTAACCGACTGAACAACGCGCCAACCAAAATAAAAACCGCAGAGAAAAATCGCCAAGGAGAGAGGTTATCAATTCGACTATTATGTATTTTTTTTTAACAATGATGCTCCAACGGGAAAACTAACGGTAAATCTAACACTCGGAGATGTCTGAACACTAGACCAGTTATTTTACCTTAGAGAAAATAAAAGAGAAGGAATAAAGGGAAAAAAACCAATGGGGTAAATGTTTTCTAACGCGTGTGGAGCCGGTGGTAACAACTAATAATAAATATAAATACATTGTAAATAAAAAAATATGAACAACTAAAAATACCACAAATTCATACCACTTATTAACATATAAAGTGAATTACATAACATATTAAGCATCGCATTTATTGTGAGCAATAACAAAACATTTAGAATCCCGGGAAAATCCGTGCGAACACGACTTTTCGTCACGAGGAAAAGCCAAGTAGGGGGAAGAAAAGCTTCGTCACAAATGAGAGAGCGGTTGCTGATGAAATTAGGAAAATAATTAACCGCTTCCTCGTCTCCGTTGCGCATCAGCACAGGGAAGTTGGTAGGGAAGACGAGGTGTCCATCTTTGCTGCGTTTTGTTAATCCAGGTAGTGAAACTGATTGCATTTCAATTGGGGTCGGGCGTTCCCCTTGGGAGCCATGCTGTCGAGCTATTGCAATTGGCAGGGCCTATTCTAAGTAACTTTTAAGACTGTCCAGTTTTTTAACAACAAAAAATACGACGATGGTACCAAAAAGAAATTACGGCTACTCAATTCTTTAAAAAAATTATGAAAAATAACTACTACTCAATTATTCAAAAAAATACGACTGCCCATTTATTCAAAATAATTACGACTGCCTATTAAAATAATTTACGACTGCTCATTTCTCAAAAATATTACGATTGCTTATTTCTTTAAAATAATTGCGATTGCCCATTTCCTCAAAAAAATACGAATGCAAAATACCTACTAAAATTATGACTGTCCGTTTCCTCAAAAAAATTACGACTGCCCTTTTTCTAAAAAAAAATTACGAAAAATAACTACTACTCAATTATACAAAAAAATACGACTGCCCATTTATTCAAAATAATTACGACTGCCCATTTAAAAAAAATTACGGCTGCTCATTTCTCAAAAAAATTGCGACTGCCCTTTTCCTCAAAAATAATTACGAAAAATAACTGCTACTCAATTATACAAAAAATTACGACTGCCCATTTCCTCAAAATAATTACGACTGCCCATTTCTTAAAAAAATTACGGCTGCCATTTTCTCAAAATAATTGCGACTGCCCATTTCTTCAAAAAAAAATGCCACTATCCAATACATACAAAAATTATGGCTGCCTGTTTTTCTCAAAAAAATTACGACTGCTCATTTCTAAAAAAAAATACGAAAAATAACTACTACTCAGTTATAAAATAAAATTACAACTGCTCAATTGTGATCACAAAGTTCAAGATCAGGAATCGAAAACCAAACGGAAAGTCCCCCCCCCCCACTTGCAGCTTTGAAGTGATGATGACAGACAGATATTCTCAACGATTCGAATATTTTTTATTTAGGAATTAAGTGATAGATGAATTTAAATTGCATATACAGTAGATGTTTTATAATAAATAAACACTGGAAAGATTCTACATTCATTTACATAAAATAAGTACTTAGCTTAGTACTTACAATTTATTTTGTCTCATTAGAAGATAGGGGTCCTCATTTAATCCAACTCGGTCGTCTGTGACCAATTAATTGTTTTGGAACACCACTGATCTAAAGAATTAATGTTCTCTAACATGATTCACCCCCCCCCCCCCCCCCCCCAAGAAATACCTCTCTCAATGACTAAGTTTTCCACTTACGAAAGACCATATTGAACAACACAAAAAGATTTACAAAAGAAAGAAAAAAAAACAATCTTCTAAGGAATGCTTTTATACCACGATGGGTCAAACCGGCACACATCTCGGAGCAGAATCACTCCGGATGGTATGTAGGTCAACAACAGAGAGTTCTTCCGGAGTGGCTAAATCACGCACCGGCACCGGGACGCATGTTCCGGTTCATTGGGTCCCTGTCATTTCACTACCGGAAGAACGTGTTGTTTGATTGGCTAGTGCGTCACGGGACGTAATTGGGCTTTGACGGAATTTAAATTGGGACTTTCGTTTTCGCATTAGGTTAGGTTAAGTTAGTATTAGTTTTAGGGAAAGAATCGAAACTTGGAAGCAGTGCCGTCACTCAAAAAAAAAAAACTCAGCTCTAGTGCGACATTAATTAACAATACCAAATCAAATTTAACGATTCGAAATTCTCAACTCAACAGTGTTAAAAATTTCCAGTTCCAACTTATTAACATTCTTTTTTATAGATGAGATTAAACAGTTATCTCAAAAGTATTGATTTGATGGACGCATGTTCCAATGCAGTTTCCGCTCTGTGGTCTAATTTAGGTTTAATCTTACAAGTTGGGGAATTTCTAATCTTCCCTCGATTTCATTTGCTAATGATATTAATTTTCTTCAGGCATAAATTTTCCGAACTCAGGGGTTTTTTAAAACTCGAAATTTCCAACTTTTACGGTTTCCAGATTATTGGGGGCGGGGGTCGTGCTCCCCCCAACTCCCCCGTTGCGACGGGCCTGCTTAGAACTTATTTATTACCATGGTTGTAAGAAATACAGGCTATTTTGAAGCGGCTTGGCACCATAACTTTTCGGTATTTTGAATTTTATTTGTGTTAAAGAAGATATTTCATTGTTCATTCATGCGTTTAAAGTTTTAAACTATCAAACAACTAATGTCAAACAGTGTTTTCTCAGTTACTTCCACCAAGTTCTAATATCGAAGTTTATTCCATTTCTTTTCTAACGTCGGTTATTACAGATTCCTTCTTTTTAATCATTTATGACAAATCAAATCATTATTATAAACCAAAAACTTGTAAGCCTCGACGGCTTAGTTTTGAATAGAACTAGAAATATAAGTATTGAATAGAACTTATTTTGTAATAGAATTACCACGACGTTAAATATTTGGTTAGTCAAAGTAAATGGAATCACTAAGTTCTTCTGAAGTTTAAATAAACCCACTAAATTTACACTGTAATGGCGATTATTACAGATTTCATCTTTTTCCATGACAAATATGACGGCCTTTAAACATCCTATTTCAGTATTTATTCTTTGTGGAATACAATAGATGTATATTCTAACAGTAATGTGTCATAAATCAAAAACTTGCATGCCTGGACGGCTTAGTTTTGAATGGAACTCATTAGCACGACGTTAAGACATTAGTTTGTCAAATTAACGGTCTATCCCAAAGTTCTTCTAAATAAATCCATTTCCACTCTAATGGCGGTTATTACCGATTCCACCTTTTAAATCGTCTATGACTCTAGATTGACAATTGAATCACTGTTGGCAGAAACCACAACTGATCCCACCTACCGATAACATTTTCCAAATGTCAGAATATCCGGCATGAATCAGACTGTGCGGCACGCGACAACTATGTCCCTAAGTTGCCAAATGGGGGCCATTTTTACCGCCAAAACAAAAACAGAACCGAAGAATCCTCTGGCAACAGGTGACAGTTGCAGCCACCATTTTGAATGCCAGCGCTTGCTTGCCTACTTAAGAATGAGTTTTAAGGCGGAGAAAGTATTTGTGACCCATTTCTTCTTGTTCCTGGATCCATTCCAGGCAGTCTATTTATATAAAAAGCTTCTTTAGTAAGGATACCATACTAGACTCGGCGTCGAACAAACCGGCGTTTGTTTTACCGGTGTTCTTGTTTAGAATATTCGAATAATTTTCTGGATTGTTGTGCAGTTGTTACCAATGGGGTGGCAAATGATTATTGTTAGTCTTAATATCATTCTACAATAGATAAAAAAAAACAATACTGTAATTATTTTACATCGTTATCGTCTCCTTCCAACTTAAGCCACTACTTCGCGAAAGTTATTAACGCGCGTTAAGTTTAGCGGTTGCCTCCTATGAGTGGTCAATACAAACCACGTGATGTAGCAGATGCATCGGTGATTGATCAATAAAAACCACGTGGTTTGTATTGACCAATCACAGATGTATCTGCTGCATACAACGCGCGGTAATAACGTTTGTGTAGTGTGGGGCATTATGTTTATTCTACTTTAGGCAACAACAATTCGTCATTAATTTTAATGGAGTAGTAGTGTTTAGACTAAAAATACGTTTTAATTTTGGATCGTCTGTTAAGTATAAAACTTACCAATATGCAATGTAATTAGTTAGGAAAGGTTGGTTATGTAATTATAGTTAGGAACACCACATTCTAAACGTGGTTAAGAAATTTCGAATTTATTTAATCTATTTTTTTATACATTTTCTTGTTTTCCCCCCTATAAACATCATTATAATTGTTTTCAAATGTCTTGTGGAATTTGGAATGTTTTGATCTTCGTTTTGAGGAGTTTTCATTTTGTAAAACAAGTACTTTTCAATCAATTTAAATACATTTCGCATATACGATTTATATGTTGTTCTGTTTTAATCATAGCACAGATTGGCGACACACAATTTTACCATCTAAAGAAATAATCACAATTCAAAAAAAAACAATCTGAAATTCCATTATTCAACGATTCATCTTCCATTTTCCTCGAGCAATTTCGCATTTCATTATTCCAACGATTATTATTTTCCGCTCGGGGGGATAAAATTCTCGACTAAGAGAAATCCAAATTATTTTTTTTGATATTAAGCTATCTTCATTGTTTTCCCTGTTTTGTTTTGAAGTGAAAATACTGAGTGATTGACATTTGCGGCAACAGGTTTCCTAACAAAATGGCCGCCGAAAAAGACATTGTTGCATTGTCTTTGACACTTGCGCTGTGGTCACAAAATACTCACACGGTGACGAGATGAAAGCTTCGGTTGGGGAAAGTCTTGTGAGTGCCAGTACTTTGTTCTAGTGACCTGGGAGAGAGGTACTTCGTGAAAGACCACCTTTGTTGTTCAAAAAGATTGGACAGATTTTACCTATTTTTCAACAAGTTGGCGAACAATCTTCAAAAACAAAGGAGAATTTCTTGGAAATGTTTCTCACACTTCGTTCACTTTCCATGGACATTTTAGACGTTGAGACATTTTCCCATGTCCTTAACTAATTGAAATTCTAGCTGGTCTTCAAAATAGGCATGTCTTCGTCGCGGTTCGGAATTTGTAACTAATCTTGTATTCAATTGTGCATATTAATTGAGCCTCCAACCGAGGGCAAACTAAAATGGTATTAATGTGCAACATATTTTTACTATTCTACATGCAACATCTGTCTTCGGATAGTTTAGAACTAAAACTATTGAGCAACTTACTGCACTATGTTTGATGAAGATCATATAGTTTAGAACTTAAACTATTGAGCAACTTACTGCACTATGTTTCATGAATATCATAGTTTAGAAATTAAACTAATGAGCAACTTACTGCACTATGTTTGATGAAGATCATACTTTAGAACTTAAACTATTGAGCAACTTACTGCACTATGTTTGATGAAGATCATAGTTTAGAACTTAAACTATTGAGCAACTTACTGCACTATGTTTGATGAAGATCATAGTTTAGAACTTAAACTAATGAGCAACTTACTGCACTATGTTTGATGAATATTATAGTTGTTTAGAATTTAAACTATTGAGCAACTTACTGCACTAGTTTGATGAAGATCATAGTTTAGAACTTAAAATATTGAGCAACTTACTGCACTATGTTTGATGAAGATCATAGTTTAGAACTTAAACTAATGAGCAACTTACTGCACTATGTTTGATGAAGATCATAGTTTAGAACTTAAACTATT
Source organism: Troglohyphantes excavatus (assembly GCA_963932185.1). NCBI lineage: Eukaryota > Metazoa > Arthropoda > Arachnida > Araneae > Linyphiidae > Troglohyphantes > Troglohyphantes excavatus. Next base: position 8,536,146 of record OZ010671.1, read on the forward strand.
GAGCAACTTACTGCGCTATGTTTGATATGATCATAGTTTAGAACTTAAACTATTGAGCAACTTACTGCACTATGTTTGATGAAGATCATAGTTTAGTACTTAAACTATTGAGCAACTTACTGCGCTATGTTTGATATGATCATAGTTTAGAACTTAAACTATTGAGCAACTTACTGCACTATGTTTGATGAAGACCATAGTTTAGGTTAAACATTCAATTGCAGCACTTTCACTATAACAATGTGTTCGATATTTATAAGAGAATATATACAAATAAGGACGACGTGCTACAGGCTAAGTCCAGCAAGATTGGTCATGTTTAGCGTATCCTAACAATTCCCCAATGCCGATCTAATCGCCTTTGAAAACTACCTACTCCTGACGAATTAACCACCTCTTCAAGTTCAAGGCAAGCTGTTCCATTTGTCTATTAGTCTGTTATAAAAGTAGTGGTTTCGGCCTTCCCAATTAAATTATGATTTGTATAACTTGTACCCATGACCTTTAGTCCCATTTTCTGTGTTCAACTTCATATCTTCAACATCACCCAATTTGATAAATTTGAATAGCAGTTCTAAATCTGTCTCCATCGTTCATTTTCGAAGTACCCTGATCCAATTTCGTAGCCCTATATTGAACCTGTTCTAACAAATCAATATCTTTTTTAAAGGTGAGTTAATCAGAATTGTCAAAATTCATACAATCTTATAAAAAATCAATACAAAAATGTGAACAAAAAATCATACGTTACGAAGAATGTAAACTATTCGTAAACGTTTTAAAGACGAGTTAGTTATATGAATCAATAAAGATTCAATGCTATTGATTTAATAGACGGGTAACAATTTCTTAATCAAACGTTAGCTTGAGATTTTTTTAAAGAAATCACATCGTTTAAAGATTAAAGAACTCTTGGTGAATGATTCAAAGTTACATAATAGGGGAAAAAAGAAATGAATAAAAACAAATTAATGTATTTGACTTCTTTTCTCTTAATGAATTACGAGAAAGATGTTAGACAATTGCAACATTCACAAAACACAACATTCCATACAACAAACCCGGAAAAGAACATTCACCAATTTATCTGCACAATCGAAATTAGAATCGACATAAGTCATAGAAGCAAATTACACGATGCAGGCAGATAACGACAACAACAACAAACTGTTAAGACGACAAACGAATCTCCGAAACTCGATTCAAACAATCGATTCAGAGATCACTCGAACCATCGATCGATTCGAAATCTGGGTAACGAGTGTTCTTGATGGCGGGCATTGTTGATTCTCGGAATGGTGTCGAACTGCAGGTGGTTCCAGTTACAGTTACACAACGCTATCGGACAAAATCATCAAATCCCTGTTTCCAGCTTAACTTTCGCCATTGCACCATTTCTTCTCGGCCGGTAGGCTCTTGAATGCCGGTCCTATTTATTACCGGCTTTCACAGTCCATTACGAATCGAGACGAGACACGGTCACGTTTTTTGAATTAAACTTTCTGTTCGTTTTGTTGTGAGGAGGTTTTCTAACCCTTTTGTTTCTTGGAACCATTGTCCGGGGCTCTTGTGCGCCAGTATATAATCGCCCGGCTCGTTTTGTTGGTTTCATTACACGAGAAAGAGATAGGACGCAAGACGTTCTTTTCTTTTACTACTTCCTTTGCAAATTGCATTGTTGCGAGAATAAAATCACGTTGGGGGTTTTTCTGAAGAGTAAGTCTTTGAGAGATTTCGAAAGGGAAGTGAAATCTGGAGATTCAATCACAATATTTTTTTTTAAATCAGGTATGGCTGTGACAGAGCACGGACTGAAGACGTCAGGGTTTGGTTTGGTTTTGTTTTGTTAATTAACGTCGCACTAGAGCTGCACAGTGGGCTATCGGCGACGGTTCGGGGTCAATCTCGAAGGAAAGACCCGGGAACACATACACATTCACACACACATTCATACACATATTCACCCCGAACCGTCGCCAATAGCCCACTGTGCAGCTCTAGTGCGACGTTTTAACAAAACCAAACCAAACCAATCATACACACATTCATACATGCACCTCGTTATTTTAGAACCATGGTCAGATGACGAGGAAACACCTGAACTGGCACCCAACGCCTTCAATAGAAGTCGGGACTTTGGACCCCGATCAGATTTATCGTGCACCAGTCCTGTATACACGCCAGTATAATTTGTTGGATATTCTGGACGACTTTCTATTATTTTTGTAGTGAAGCTGGCAACCCTCCGATCGCAAGATCACTACTTTTTTACTTTTCAATGTCAAGTCCATTTCCCGGATTCGAAGAAGACGTCAGGGGGAATAGCTTGTTTATTTACCATCTATCGTCAGTTTTTTTTTGTTAGCGAGTGATTCCTGTAATCTGCTGAGACGACGTTTCATGAAATTGTTTCTTTCAAGTGGATGGGCAGTCACACTCGATTTTGAGATCTGAATATGTTTTTAAAATCGTCGGATACACCTCCGCAAGGAGTTGCAACATGAAAATTTTATTTTTATTTTTATCTGACTTATTTTTAAAATATACCTACTCCAAACAGCACAAAAACATCTGTATAGAACGATTCTCCACCTCAAGGTTCTTCGGTGACTAATACAACCCAGAAAAAAGTTCTATAACCATAAAAACTCCCAACTTTCTGGATAGAAAGAGGCTCACAACATTCTTTCCTCGCCAACAAAAAACGTGCCATTACAATGCAAACATTTCCTTTGGCTTCTTGGCTCGTAAAAAGTTCAATCACTTATTCTGGATAGCATGCATACTTCGGGCGTGCTTTGTGTTGTCCGGCCCTCTTCTTGGCGAAGAATCTCCATTGTACTTTTTGTGAATGACTGCAATAGTCGAATTCTGAGGTCTGAGGTGTGGTTTATTGTAAGGGAAGGGGGGCTTGTTTGGGGATGTTTTCAATGGGGACAGTATGTTGGCGATGTTTGATCAAACCCATATGTCCAATTTCCCTTGTTGTGATTCTCGTAGGTATTTTCAGGCTTTGTAGGGTTGCTAAATATAATTTAATTGGGTTTTCTCATCGTAAAAGAACGTATTTCTTTAGCTGCAGATGGAAAAAAATCGTAATCTGGTTTGGATATCTGCAAGAGAAAGCCTGAAAAAAAGGTCGATGTTTTTAAACACAAGATCATACTGTTCTTATTTATTTTAAAGAACAGGCTACCAAAAGAACGGGTCGTTATGTTGTCGCTTGAGAGGAGCAGCTAAGTGGAAACGATTAAAACTTTTGAAGAAAATAATTTGTGTTACTAAGTTTCTTCCATTGAAAGTATTGCCCTTTTGGCACACCTCTCTTATCTGTCAGGTAACAAAATAACGACCTATTCTTTTATTTGTATGTTGTTGTTTTTTCAAAATTAACAAAAACAACATGTTTTTGAGTATGAAAACGTCTTTCTTTCGTAAAGTTTTCCTCTCACCATCACCAGAACAGATTATTATGTTTGTCATCTATAAAAAAAAGCAAACTCAAAGGGTTAGAATTGTAACACGATCCCGAAGAACAAATATGGACCTGTTCTTTTGGTAAACATGTTCTTGAGGACATGTTCTTTTGGTTCTTTGGTCCTGCTCTTCAAAATGAACAAGAACAAAACGTTTTTGAGTTTAAAAAACGTCTTCTTTCATCAGCTTGTTCCCCCACTAACTCAAAAATGTATAGTTATTTTAGTTGTTTAAGAACACAAAAAATATTGGGCAAAATAACATAAACGACAATAACTGTTCCGCGAAAAGAACGCAAACGTCAATCATGAAGTTTAAAGGATTACAATTGAACGCCATCTCGAAGAACAAATAAGGGCATGTTCTTTTACTACTTCTTTTTTTAAAACAGTATGTTCACAGAGTTCCAAATTTCATTTCGCAAAAAGGAAGAACAGGAATTGATGTAACTGTTCCTCGAAAGCAACTTAAACGTCAAAAGACTGTCTTCTGAGTACAAAGGGTTAAGGTATCTCGAGTTCTCATCTGCCCACTTCCATACCAATGGGTGGGTGGCTGTTTCCACAGGGGGATGCTCGTTATTCCGTAATCTGCAGAACAATGCTCAATTGGCTGCGGAACTACGCTGGAAACTTGCGAATGCCAAACTACGTGACTCCCATATGCCTTTTCTGTCTTCCCTTTCTGCAGCAACACCAGGGAGTGAAAGCTGGATATTTCCTTTCAGGGAAACCGCTTGGAACCGGTTGCAACAACCGTTGTGCGGAATGAGACAATGGGAGATGGAAAGTGACACATGGATACTGTGTCACGGGTGATTTTTAATAGGGGGAGGTCGGCTGTCTAGCTGTTGAGAGGCATTTCATTGGTTAAAAATCACTAAAGAGCAGTGCCGTCCACAGAATTTATTTAGGGGAGGGGGAGTTGAAATAAGAAATTTCCCCAATTAACGATTCGAAATTCCCAACTAAGCAGTGCTATAAATTCCCAGTACCAACTTATCGGCATTTTTTGTCTTTTTTTTTTTACATAAAAGGTAATATTAACCCTTTGCACTCCGAAGGCGCCTCTCAGGCGTCAATATAACGACCCGTTCTTTTGTTTTCCTGTTCTTTAAAATAAACAAGAACAGCAGGATATTGTGTTTAGAACATCAATCTTTTTTGAAACTTGTTCTCTTGCAAATGCAAAACAGATTAGGATTTTTTTCACTTTATGAGTATAAAAAAAATCTGTGGAAAAGAACGTAACCAGGAATAACTGTTCCATAGAAAGAACAAAAATCGCAAAGTGTTGGTGCAGTGCAAAGGGATAAATAGTTCTCTCACAAGCATTAATTTGTTGCACGCATGTTCCAATGCAGCATTCGTTTTGAGGTCTAAGTTAAATGTAATCTTAAAAGTTGGACAATTTCTAATTTTCCCTAGCTTTCATTTGCTAATAATATTAATTTTCTTCAAGTATGTGAAAGTATACGAAACGTGTTTACTTGAAAAAAGGAGATGAGAAAGTGGATGAACCTCCCTTATCCGGGAGCCCGGCTCAAACTGAAAATTAAAAATTCGAGCAGTTTTATTTCATTCTATTTTTCATTAATTCAATTTCGATTTACCAAATATCAAAAATGGTATATTTTTTGCATCCTGGCGTCTTATTTTTTCTCACTTCGGCAAAAAAAACCTCTTGTTTTAGGAAAAAGGGTCGTTAGCAGAATGTATACTTTAACCCCCCTCCCAAGACTCTTCAGGTAACTCCCCCACCACCACCACGGCGTGTCCGGATTTCACTAAAAAAAATAATGGTAACCCTATATATATATATATATGTACATATATATATATATATATATATATATATATATATATATATATATATATATATATATATATATATATATATATGTACATATATATGTACATATATATATATATATATATGTACATATATATATATATATATGTACATATATATGTAACTTTGCACAGGGGCCGTTTGGAAAGGGCCATGTGACGTTAAAACATTCAGAAATTCGAAAAACACATACTAACTTTGACTCTGAAATATTATTTTAATTGTTTTTATTTCCACATAAAGAATAGGAAATAATAAAACGGACTTCAAAAGATGTATTTGTTGCTAAATGAGCTCGTTTTTAGGCCACAGCGCCAAATCTCGTAAACATGTGTGAAAGCCCATTCAAAACCCCGCTGGGGACTAATGGAGGAACACTACACCAGCCATTACGCCAATCTCTCTTGGCGGGGTCGCTCTCAAAACAGAGCGCAAAGAATAATAATAACACTTCAACACGATGCTCTAGCATGAGAAAGGGAAAAAAATCACTATACTGCGCAATCGCTTATTTTCTCTTTATTTTCGGTTGCATAAACCTGATCCCCTAACCGCAAAAAAAATAAAAGGAAAATCGCGATGTCCTGTGTGCAGGGCTGCCATATTTAAAGTATCAAAAGTCGCCAAACTACTGTAGCCTATCGGTTAGTTAGTTTGTATGTATGGGATTTTTATTTTAAGTCGTTATAACTACTTTTCGTTGTAGCGACCATCTCTCGTATTGGTTCAACGAGAGGTTGTTGTATTCAGGGTTTATTGAACAATTCAATCACAATTTTAAATGTTTAATTTTTTTTTTAATTATAAAACTTATTTAAATAGGGGACTGTGGGTGGCCCAGGGGTAGAGTAAAGGACTCATAAACGTAAGGTTGTAGGTTCGAATCTCGATTTTGAGAATGCAGCGGGCTTGTGATCGGAGAGTTGCCAGATTCGTTCACATCGCATGTTAAAAAATAATTCGCCGTGTAAGAAAGATCTGGTCAGCGCCGGATTTAAGTTTATTGCGGCCTTAGGCCAATTTAAAATCAGTAGGTTACTATAAAAAAAACGGGATTTCAATTAGAAAACTTTTTCAAGTAGAGTAACTTTAACTAACGTAAGGTTATTCAGAAATTAAATGTAAAAAAAAATATTTGTTTATTCTCTAGGTAAGCAAATAAATATTTTTTCTTATAACTTTAATAACATTAAAAAAATGTCTCGATTTTTTTTTATTCTTCGACAAAAGAGACTAATCTAAAACAAATAGGCCGCGGCCTAGTGGTAAATCTAGCATTGGGTCTGGTGGTCTCTAAATCCATCGTGGTTCAACCGTCCTCGTTTCTTATCAGGTTGCGCGAGGGGCCAGCTCGGGTGTTACACGCGTCATCTGCACATGGTTAAAATTTTCGATACAGTGTTCTCACCAATAGTCCATTGTGCAGCACTAGTTTTACGTGAATTGAACAAACCAAACAACTATTGACGAAATCATAATTTAAAAAAAAAAATTGCCATATCAGCGATTATTTGCCGAGTGTGGCAGCAGTGTCCCGTGTTGTGTTTACATCTTTCGGCTTCGTGACGTCACTGCGGGGGCACGGGCGTGCGCGCGCAACTCACGCCACTTTGTCGATAAACAAAGTGTGACGTCAGCGTTGTTGTGGATCGATGGGGGTATGCGACAACTCAACTCGCCGGCCGGCCGGGCCACACGATTGTGCAATGTGTAAGTGTACATATATATCGATCCGGACACCACACAAAACCTTCCATCCATCTGCAACGTTTCGAATGGCGCAGGTGTATCTTTTGGGGTGAAGTGATACTTTGTTTTGGTTTTTGGGGGGATTATGGGCAATGTGGCAAAGACGTTCGTTACTTAATAGAAACTGAGATTTTAACCAAGTTCTTCCACTACGAGTTAGGATTCTTAACTTCCGGGGTCATTGAACACTTTGTATCTAAAAGCTATTTTACACAATCAGGGTTGATGTTTGGATGCAGTAACGTCGCACTAGAGCTACACAATAGTTTATAACTGCCAATTCGAGATTTATATTCTGAAGGGAAGACCATAATTTATTTATTATAGTCTTAAGTTATGATCTGCAATCAGACATGACCGCCATTCTGTGCTAATTCAACTTGTCCGTCCTGTGCAGTCCTCATCTTGTCCTAGGTCGCCTAGTGCGAGTCATTCATAGCCAATCTCATCGCCATGTCGTAACAACTAACAGCTATATAGGAGGTTAAAGGGGCTTCGCCATTACGGTACTCCGAACGCTTCGCACGATAAAGAAAGTTATGATCTGAAGACGTGGGTAACACTTGAGATGGCATCCCACTCACCAAATTTACGGACCCTGACATAATTAACGTGCACCCTTCCTCTTACACGGCGAATATTTGGCGGAAGATGAGAATATAACTCGTAAACCTCAAATTTGGCACTCTTTCGACCCCGTAATCGGGGTATTACGAGTTCGATCATCATCTTGGGGAAGAGCAGCGAGCTCGTAATCGGAAGGTCGCAAGGTTGAATTTTTTTCGTCCGTCAAACGTTATCTGCGTAGACGGGACTGGTGTATGTTAAATCTGTCATAGTTTAAATGTCCTCAGTAGATTATAGTGTAGAGTACGGTGCCAACTTTTGTGTTTGTCCTATCATCATTTTTAAAATTACGGAGTGTCCCGGGTTTTTCCTTTCAGATAAATTCCAAACCGCCAACAATAGCCCGTTGTTCAGCTCTAGCGCGACGTTAATTCACAATCTTGCATATTAGGTTAATATAAATGCAATGTCCACACCTTTTTGTGCGATTTAAAATCAAAATATCGATACGTAACCCATACATCTACCCTTCCTCTCCTCATCTAACGGAATGAATGACTTGCTCCTTTCTACAGCCCAATTTACACGGACGTGATAAACGCGCGTCTCATTTTGCAGAAGCCTCTGTAATTGATGCATTCAAACCACGTGCTTTGTATACACTAATCACAGTGGCTTCTGCAGAATACGGACGTGATAAACGCGAGTCGCAGTTTGTAAAAGCCTTCGTGATTGGTGCATTCAAACCACATGGTTTGTATGCACTAATCACAGAGGCTTCTACAAAATGAGACGCGCGTTTATCACGTCCTTGTAGATTGTGCCTAAAAACATTTTCTTTTGAATTTTCATGAACTGGAATATTTGTAGAATGTAAGTTTTTATAAATTCGAATTTACCTACATCACAATCTTGTTTGTTATTTGTATCATTGATGGTTAATTTAAGAGCCTTTCCACGCGGACGCGTTTAACGCGCGTCAGCTTTTTCAAATGCCTCCATGATTGGGTGGATACAAAACCACGTGGTTTGTGGCCTTTTCTCGTACACGTGTGTTTATCACTGAACTCTAATAGGGTGTTTATTCTCACAAACACGAGTTGTAAAAACGGAGCCTTTGTGCTGTTGACATAATCCGAACTCTCCAATCGTGGAGATAGATATTTCGAGGTTTGTGTATTTTTCGTCTATCTTTCCGACGCGCGTGTGGCTCAAGGTGTAACGTCCGTTGCAATTCACTTTTGGTGTATTTTCACCGATCAAGAACACGGAAGTGCCAATTTCTCAAAACAACGATTTTCTCTTGTATTTGAAAGGCGCGTTTTCATTGGTTTTTTGGTGTAGAAAAAAAATAGTAAATATTTTTTTTAATCATTGTTGAAATAAAACAGTACGTTCCGTCGCCAATTTGTCTCTTTTACTAGAAACACGCTGTTTCGAATGAGGGAATTAAAAAATGGTAATCCTTAAAAAACAATTTGCATCACATTGTGTTTGGAAAATCGTTTTCGTAGTTTCTCTTTGTTTGCTTTTTTTATTCGTTTTCTTTTCGTTATTGTTTATTTATATTTTTAAAAGTATATATTCCAATATTTAACAATATAAAAAAAATTATAAGTTACGTATAAAGAAATAATGTCAAGCCAAATAAAAATTACACAAACATATTTAGATTTACGACACACATTTTATAACACATATTTATAACACATATTTTATAACACGTATTTATAACACATATTTATAACACGCATTTTATAACACATATTTATAACACATATTTATAACACACATTTTATAACACGTATTTATAACACATATTTATAACACGCATTTTATAACACGTATTTATAACACACATTTCGTAACACATATTTATAACACACAGATGGGAAATATTAAAATTCTTGCTAATAATCTGGCAGCCTGCAAATAATTGAAAGAAAATAAGGTTAAAAAATATTTTAAGTTTGAGTTCTATGTATATTCCTTCTATTCTTAGATATATCAGCAGAATGTCTTTTTCTATTGAATGAAAAAGACATTTCATTGCTAAAAAATACACCAACTGATATATCTAACAATAGATAAAACAGAAATCTTCCTTCAATCTTAGATGATTTTTTAATCTTATTTTTAAGTCTCAAGTAGCAAGGTTATTTTTTTTTTATGATACTGTATGTATCTTGTCTGTTTTGATATGACTGACTTTGATGTATCAATATATAGTGCATCATTTATACTTACAAGTTGTTGTTTTATATATAAAGCTGGTTATGCTTATCCAAATGTGTTTTCTTCCAGAGCCCCTGCCGTACCAGACTGGTCTTCCAGTGCACCTGGCCGGGCTGTGGTCAGCAGTACCATGAGTGCGAAGAAGTGGAGCGACATGTCAGGACGATGCACCTTAAGTGAGTAACATGCCTTTCTATGTTATAACATGACATTTTATATGTCATATCATATGTTATAACATGACATTTTATATGTCATATCATATGTTATAACATGACATTTTATATGTCATATCATATGTTATAACATGACATTTTATATGTCATATCATATGTTATGTCATATCATATGTTATGTCATATCATATGTTATGTCATATCATATGTTATGTCATATCATATGTTATGTCATATCATATGTTATGTCATATCATATGTTATGTCATATCATATCATATGTTATGTCACATCATATGTTATGTCATATCATATCATATCATATCATATGTCATATCATATCATATGTTATATCATATCATATCATATGTTATGTCATATCATATCATATGTTATGTCATATCATATCATATCATATGTTATGTCATATCATATCATATGTTATGTCATATCATATCATATCATATGTTATGTCATATCATATCATATGTTATGTCAGACGTCATGTAATGTTGTTTTGTGCTGTGTTATGTTACTTTACGTTATATTACTGTCTTAATTGTTTTTCTAAAATGAGCAACAATTAAAGTTGATTTGATTGTTAACTAAATTTAATAGTTAACTTAATTTTAATAATTAATTATAATTGAAAAAAAATTTAGATAATGAAATTTGCTACCGAATTTCTAATTAAAAATCCGAAGAGGCTTCTCTAGTCTCAATTTGTTTATGGCCTCCTCAAATCTTTTATCAATCCGTTAATTCACACCTATTTTACTTTAACCTGGAGGTGGTTCTAAACATGATTCCATACCTATTACATTGTTCCATGCATTTTCTAGGTTGCTCAACGAACATCTTTAGTTAATTTTGCAAACCATCTCTAGCACATCGTCCATAGATTAGAACTAATAACCAGTCTCGGGCACATCATTGAAAGGTTCACGGTTCGATACCAGACACACCTCTAAAGTTTCTCTCCTTCTTGTGTGTTTGTGCAGGAGGTGCGGCGAGACCCTGGACAGCGAGGGCAGCGACCACGAAGAGGAGTTCTACTACACTGAGATGGAAGTCGACGGAGGCTCCTCCATCCAGTCCTCCATCTATTCGTCCTCCGTGCCAACCCTCAGCCACCTGGACATGGCGAGGCCCGCGCACGAGGACCCGGAGTACATCAGAAAGAGTGCCCAGGTGAGGCAGCCTTGTCCGAGATTCGAACCCGTGCATTTGAGTGGGATACTATGTCTATACTATATACGTCATATGATATGATATATGTCATGTCATATGATATGTGTCATGTCATATGATATATGTCATGTCATATGATATATGTCACGTTATATGTCGTATCATGATACATGTCGTGTGTCATATCATATGCATGTCATATCATATGCCATGTCATATCATATGCCATGTCATATCATATGCCATGTCATATCATATGCCATGTCATATCATATGCCATGTCATATCATATGCCATGTCATATCATATGCCATGTCATATCATATGCCATGTCATATCATATGCCATGTCATATCATATGCCATGTCATATCATATGCCATGTCATATCATATGCATGTCATATGTCGTGTCATATCATATGCACATGTCATACGTCGAATCATATGCCCATGCCTTATGTCATGGCCTATGTCATATGCCATGTCTTATGTCATATCATATGTCATGTTATATCCATGACAGATGGCATATGGCAGCAGGCAATAATTTAATTTTATTGCATGTTAGGAATAAATTGTTTATGACGGTATTAAAGTTATTTTTTTTTTTAAAGTATTTTTGCAAATTTTAGCTTTAGGAATTTTCAGCTATTTTCAAAATATAAAATCATTAGAAAATCCCAAACTCAATTTTTTTTTTAATTATTTAAAAAAAAATTATATCTATTTATGTTGTATTTTAAAGTTTCAAAAAATATCTTATATTTCTAAATTTAACACCTAATTCCATTCACCATAACACCTAAATTAATTTATGGTCAAACGATGCAGGTGTCATTGTAAAAAACCCAGATACCAAAATTTGTATCAATCATAAGAAATGCATATAGTATCGTTTCTTAGTTTATCGTGTCGTCATTTTGTCGATTTTTAATATTGTTCTATTTGTTTTTTACTTATATTAATTATTATTTGAAATAAGTCGAAGCACTTATAATTAGAAACCCATATTCCTGTTGTCTGTGGAAACTAACAGCAGTTTATTTTACAGATGATCGGACCAACATTCACGCAGGCTGCTCCCATATCAATCCCGCAGCTGCAGAAATCCGCAGCTTGGCATCTGCACGGATACGCGGCTAGTGCGCCCAGCAACATGGTGAGTGCAGCAGTACCATTATTTATTCACTGCGTGCAGCAACCGGCCTGGCTCTTATGTATAGTGAAGACAGTTTTGGTTTGAGAATAGCATGTGCTCGTTCGGTGAAAAATATAAAAAAGCACGTAAATAATAAAAAATAAATATTATCCTTTTACAGAGTGGCAACATAACCTGGAAATCAGGGAATTATCATGGAATTTTTTTAATTCTGGAAATTTCTGAGAAATGTCAGGACAAATTTCAAAAAAATCAGAATTTTTTTCACATTTAGATCACTGAAACGACAATTATTGTCTTTTCTGCTTAGTTTAGTTGTCGAAATTTCCTTTTAGTTCGGAAAAAGATTTTTAAAAAAAAGCATGGGCAGTTTTGTTGTTGATGTTGAACATGAACAACTACTGGAGGGAGAAACGAAAACACATTGTACTTTGGATTGTGAACAACATATGAGCGACTAATGAATACGCGATTTATTGAAGATTGGAATAATAGGACACATTTAAAACACTAAAATTATCTACAAAAGTAATAATTTGAAAATAATTCTTTTGTTTTTTTGCATTCTCTGTTCCAGAGAACTTTAATTACTTGCCTGTCTCACTTGTATAATTTCTTGTTGTATCCATAAATTATTATTTTAACTGACTATAAGTATTGCTTATATTTTTTCATTTATAATGCAATATATTTATTGTATTATTGTAGCGTGGGGGCTTTGTTTCTATACAAAGCATGTATATTTGGTTTGGTTTAATAACGTCACACTAGAGCTGCACAGTGGGCTATTGGCGACGGTTCGGGGCCTATCTCGAAGGAAAGACCCTGAAACGATGCCTCGGTTTTTTTGAACCATGGTCAGATGCCGAGGACAACACCAGAGCTGGCACCCACCGCCTTCAATAGACGTCGGGACTTAGGACCCCGATCAGATTTATAATGCACCAGTCCCGTATACACGCCGTTATTTTTTGTGTATGTTCAGGACGACATTCTAGTATTTTGGTAGCGAGAAGTATGTATAGCAACATTTCTTAATGTAATTGGAAAGTCAGTGAAATTTTTATGACACCTTCATGCAAATCAGAGAAACAAACACTGAACTTTTTTCCCAGGATTTTGTTGCCACCCTGTAATATATAAATATTTATTTATTCTAGGGCTCTCCCCAGAAATGCATGCGACTGAGCATCAAGTCCACGGCCTCACCGAGCAAGGCTTCATCCCCACTCCACCGTCGGACCCGCTCCGAAAGCCGCAAATGCAGGAAAGTGTACGGCATGGAGAACAGGGACATGTGGTGCACGCAGTGCAAGTGGAAGAAGGCCTGCACCCGGTTCACCGACTGAACGTCTCGCGCCCACGGACCCGAACTCGCTATTCCTCACTACTACTAGCTGGAAACGAAGCCGTGAACTGAGCTTCATTTTGGGCTGGAGACATGAAAGATCTTTTTTCCCTTAAACACTCAATCTATTCATTTTGTTTTAGATGTGACAACAAATAGTGACTGATCTAGGAGTTGGCGCTATAAAAAAAAAATGGACAATATACTTATTCGCAACAAAGGAGACTGACTTTTTTGTCTTTTTTTTTTTTAACTCTCTAAGTTGACTTTAATTTGTGTGGGTGAGGGTTTACTTTTGTGTGGTCTTTATTATCGATGTTGTCAATGCGAGTCATAAATTATAATTTATATATTTTTTCATTGTGTGTATAGATATTTTATTATTATTATATAAATCATCAGATATGTATGGGACATTCGTATGTTTCTCGTGCAGCGAAGACTTAATTGGATGTTTTAAATGATTAAGTGCAATTAATTGCTTGCTGTTATTATTATTATTATAATTATTATTGTGTTTTTAATCAAATGATTGATATTATTTATATACATAACAAATTATATTTCTTGGATTGTGCTATTGTGTGTTTTACCCTTCGATCACTCGAGGTGTGATACATCAAGTATTTGTTCAACGTCGTTTTTAAATGTCGGGGAAACTAGATCTCAACAGACTCAATCGAATTTGTTCCACAACAATCCACCATGCCTTAAAGGCTGTAAAAAAAAGGCCCTCGGTTCGAGTCCTTTCGTCAAACTTCCTATGCAAACGTGTAATGCAATATTTTGGTCACTCCATGTGATATATAAACAAGACCAGGCAATATGTCAAAGTAGCGGTGAAGCAACCCAATTTGGTCGTTCAAGTTTCAAACTGTTCTTAAGTTCAACGACGGGTCAGCCTATTTATATAAATAACTGTACATTACGCCCCGCCCCCCTTTTGATTGCTCAAATATGTTTTGGCCAATCATGAATGGTGATTATAGACTTTTTATATTTATATGTACATAAACCTCGTTTAGTCTATTCGAATTTAGTATATAGAGATATATTATATATATTATATATGTGTAGAATACAAAACAGAAAGTGTAAAGAGATTTTATTAGGCTTGCAGCTGTTAATTTTTATATGCGTCGCCAGATGGCAGCATGATATTTGTTTTGCTGGTTCGCATCCAGATTGATTGCATGATTGATCTGCGTGAGCTAAAAAGACAGGAATGAAATTTTATACCAATCACTGCCTAGTCAATATTTGATGACCAGTAAAGTTTAACTGATGTTACTCGACTTTTTCGTTTACTGCCATTTATTTCTTAGTTATGGATTTAAAGTTTCTTTTTTTATATTAACTTTGAATTTTTTTTAAGAAAATAAAGTTCTATGATATATTGTTATCTTAATGGTTCCAACGGAGTCTTTTTCTAAAGCCATCTTAAAGTATTTATATTTAAAAGAAAAACTAATGCAATATATTTATATTTTAAAATAATCTCTTATTTCATATATTCTAAAAGAAATATTATTTTAATAACAATTTAATGGACGAAGGCCTGAAAGAATTTTATTGCTGCCATTGAAATAAGCTCAAACAAAAACCGGAGAGACACTTCTTTGAAATGAATGTTGCCGAATGGGCAAGAACATTGAAGTAAATATACTTAAAACCGAAAAAAACTGAGAGGAAACCGACTGTGTTATTAACAATTGATCGAGCTACACAACTACCAATGTCTGATTAGACATAACCACTAGAATATATACTGCCAAGTGAAAAGTGGCAACGGCTCGAAATGGGACTAAATATCGTCTGCAGATATGGACAGATGCTATTTCAAAGAATACTTCAAGTGAGATATATAATAAGCTAGTTGTACCTGAATAAATAGAACGAAGGGCAACGAATGCTACAATCTGTTCGCTCGGTCCTTTTATTGTACAGCTCATTTTAAGAAGATTATTTAAATTAATGTCATATTTCAATATATATAAATCTATTTTATGTGTTTTAAAGATGTTTTATTCCATTATATATATACATATATGTATTATTGATGTTGTCATGTCTTAGCGTTGTTAGTATATTCTACTAGAAGACCAAGGTTCTCCATTTTCGCCACCTCGCGAAAGAATTCTAAAGCAATAATTCGCAATAATTAAATGTTTTATAGCAAATGGAATGGCAACATCTTGAAATCGAACGAAACATCGCCAGAGAATTTTAGAAAAAAATAATGTATTGCATTATAAGCCAATGGAATCTATGAATATGACGTCATCAATCGTATTAACAAAAGAACGTTTATATGGTGTATAAAAATATCGTCTGCTATCGTCTCTATTTTATTTTTCGCAAATGCAAAAGCGATTCTATATTCTATTCCATTTAATCTCGACCCCAGGTCGTGTATAGTGTCCATTGATATTGATTTGTCTCAATAATAATGCTAAATTAAGTTTATAAATGGCAATAATTGTGAGATTGATCTTGCGCACAATAATGATAGCAATGATAAGTTAATTCAAATTTTATTCATACTGTTTTGCTTAATATTTATACAAATTTTACACACATTGATTTTAAACCTTAAACATATGAAATTCTAAAGCTGTTAATACTTGATCTATTTTTAGTAAAAGTTCGGGTCATGTCTATTTTATCATCGCAGAAAATCTTGACATTAAATTAAAAATTAATAAGAAAAATAAAATGAATAAAGATTTAAAATACCTTTTATCTCTAGAATCGTATAATTACTAGGATTTTTCGAAACTAAAAAAATAATAATAATAATAATAAAAAATATATATATTAAAGCAAGATCATTAATTCTAAACTTTTTCGTAGTGTTGCCATTTGGTCATTTAAAGTTCTATCGAAATTATTATCGTCTGTAATCGGATCTGAATGCAATAATAATACCGGAAATTTCGAAGGTCAGAACTTTGGAGCCTTGCGTCTTCGGAATCAGATGTTATATTTGCTGCGTAATTTTTATGTCACGATATTTTAGTACACGCTTTTTTGCACTTTCCCTCTTACCAATAGTAGTAATTTTCCGTGCCAAATTAATAGGATGGCAGTTTTTTGTTCGCTCTTTCTTCCACCCCTGCAAAAAAAATCAACCTTGTTACGCAATGAAAAAAAAAAGAGTGAAAAATCGGAAATGAATTTTAAAATCGTCTTGTCACTAAAACCTAAGTTAATTTGCAAGTCAAATTATTCCTGAATCTCTATTTCTAAAATCGAATGTTCCATTGTCTACGCATGTGTAATATTTATCAAATATTCAATTTCATATCCATGGAACATTGTAGTAAACTAAGTAATTTTTTTTCGTTAATGGAACTATTCTTTTTAAATATCGTAACATGTTTATGTAAATTAGCCCATCCTATTTAAGTTTATCACTAATTCTAAAAATCAACTATTCCTTTTTCTGCGCATGCGTAGTTGGTATCAAATATTCCATTTCATACGCATGGAATATTGTAGTGAACTAAATTATGTTGTTCATGAATTCTGCTATATTCGGGGACAATCTAAGTTGAACCTGAAGCGGAATCCGTGTAAGCCCATTCCCTAATTCTAAAATCAACTATTCCATTTTCTGCGCATGCGTAGTTAATATCAAATATTCCATTTCATACACATGGAACATTGTAGTGAACTAAATTATTGTTTTTGGTATGAAACTATTCTTTTTACATTTGATAACATTTCGATGTCAACAAGCCCATCCGTTTAAGCCCATTACCTACTTCAAAAATCGACTATTCTATATCCTGCGCATGCGTAGTAGGAGTTACATTTCTTGATCATACAAGAAATTGTATTGTTTTCTCATTGCGTAATAAGGTTTATTTGCGAACATTTTTAGAATAGTTCGCAAATATTTTGCATGCACTTTAAAACGTCTCAGGCAGTGAATAACGGCCTTGATATTAATATATATATATTTGTAAATTGTGCTCAAAGTGATAGTTCATATAATATAGCCTCGACACAGATGCGTCGAATTTAGAATTTCTTTTGAACTGTTATTAGAGAAGAAGGAAACAAGGATGTGATCATTTATACAGAGGACTGAGGTTCATAACGATGTTAATCAAATTTGTACATATTTGAATTTGAAACGCTGTATGCGATGTACAAATATTATAAATGAGTTAAACAATTTTGAAAAAGTCATTTACAAAATTATATTTTTAATTTACATATGTACATATGAAAATGAATTCACAAATATATTTTGTGGTGATACTAAAGTGTCAGTTTATTTAGTGATGTCAGTACATGTATTGTGTAACACGTAAATTGTTTAGAATCTTAAGTATAGAATTTTTAATGCATTGCGTTTTTTTCTTTTATTCCAAAATAGATTGTATTTTTTTTACTTAATTAACAAAACATATTTTTTTTTCTTTATTACAACGATCTGGTGATACTATACTAAATGTACATGTCAATGAAATTCTTTAAAGAAAAAAAAAGTTATTATATAGATGAATTTCAAATTCTTTAAGCCGCTATTAACTTTAACGCACACTGACTAAGGTTAAAAAAAAGTGGTTGGACTATATATTGTAAGGTTAAAAAAAAGTGGTTGGACTATATATTGTAAAAATGAAAGCTGTGAATGGTTAATAAGCATTTCAGACAAAAAATGCCATACTGTGATTTCTAAACAATATTATAATAATTCTAAATGTGAATATTTTACAATTATAAAAAGTTTTAGTCAATAAAATCAAAACGCTATATTCCAAGTTCATTTGCCATATTTGCAAACGATTTAGAATATCCTACTTGTAATCGAATTTCGATATATTTTTCTGTTGCAATTTTAAATTTTACTGTTATATATATTGATAATATATTCAACTGAGAATATAATGTTATATACTCAGTTTAATTGTAACGTGGAATTAGAATGTTATATTCTCGGTCACGGAATATCTGTGGAATTATAACTGTGACTGTTCTACTTGACTAAGAATAGAACATTCTAAACTGTTCTACGTGACTAAGAATAGAACATTCTAAACTGTTCTACTTGACTAAGAATAGAACATTCTTAACTGTTCTACTTGACTAAGAATAGAACATTCTAAACTGTTCTACTTGACTAAGAATAGAACATTCTAAACTGTTCTACTTGACTAAGAATAGAACATTCTAAACTGTTCTACTTGACTAAGAATAGAACATTCTAAACTGTTCTACTTGACTAAGAATAGAACATTCTAATTTAAAAATAGCTCATAGATTGTTATTAAAAATATTTAGGGATATTATTAGTCGAAAAATAAAAAATATATCAAATTGATTATTATTTTTTACAATTCATTCAATTTCAAATTATTATTTTTCCAAACGATTTTTAAACTTTGTCGTCTGAAATGCTTTTTTGACCACATCCGGCTACCAATGATATTATATGCTTAATAAACCCAGTCCGGCGATCTTACACCATTGTTTCTTTCTTCCCTTACTGTATATGAACGTGTAAAAATGTGTAAATAAGATAAAAAGCTATCGTCCATTAATATATTAAGATTGAATGTATTGTACCAGTAAAATCGTTATCATATCATGTTGTTCTATGTGAAGCTAATACTTTCATTTGATTGAGCAAAAAAAATGTTTCTTTTATGGATAAATAGATATGTGCTTGTTTGTTTTTAAAGTTTTAACATTTTTTTTTGTTTTGTGTATACCCCGAAAATATTTCTTCTTTTTTTTATTTCTAAAAAGATGGACAAAAGTCTTTTTGGCAATTGGAAGCCTCCTGTGATTTGTATTTATTAACTTTCGATTGATTGATTAATTAGATTGATTGGTTGTAATTATTAGGCGTTTATTACGTAAATGATTAACATGAAGAAGAGAAACAAGAAAATTTGAAGTAGTTTGATAAATTTGTTAGCTTTAATTCTACTTATCAAATACTTTAGGAAAATTGGAAATACCAAAAGGTTGTTCAATTTAATCTTCGTTCATTTCGCAACATTTGTAATTTCCTACAATAGTTTTTTACTGCAATATTTCAACTGTGCTATTTTTTAAAAAAATGTCACTTTCTTTATTTTTGGCAATAAAAAATTTATTTATTTAATATAAGATTATTTTCCTAATTATTATACAGTAAATAACATTTTAATCACTTTTCTTGAAGTAAAATGTACTTCAAGGATTAAAGCTTTAAGAGCCCCCTTCCACAATTGGATAAAATAATATTTTCAAATTTAAACCCCAAAAAAAGTTTCGTCAACAGCAAGAAATTATAAAAAGGAGAATGAACTTTTGTCCAACTTTTCCTCTTGGTGATTGTTAAGCCTTTTTGTTATTAATTTTTTTGCAAAGTTTTAAAAACTGGTTGTGGTTCATGTGTAAAATGTCTATTCTAAGTGTTGTTTAATCTTAGATATTAACGATCACTATGCAACTCTAGGCTTTTCCTAGCGGCACAATATAGAGCATGTCTGCGCAAAAGACATGAGAACTTCGAATCAAACTGTGGACGACTGTGCAAGATTTCTCTAACTGACCACCAGAGGGAGTTATATATAATTTTTTTAAAAGTAGTCGTTGCAGACGCTATTTTCAAACAATCTGAAAATTCTATACAATGGACCCTATGCATGTGACGTCATTGCTTTACGTATACAGTGTACAAAAATTATCGTCTGCTAAATTCCGTTTTTGTTTTACAAATGCAAAAGTGTTTCTTTATTCTTTTCCGTTTAATCTCGGCACCAGATCGTGCATAGTGTCCATAAGTTAATTTCATTCTAATTTGCTCATTTTATAATATTTGTTCCGCTCAACATTTAAAAATATAAATATGTTCTTAAATAATAATAAATCAGGTATAATTTCATATCTGTTATTTTTATTCACGGTTATTCTTTTAAAAGACAA
Source organism: Troglohyphantes excavatus (assembly GCA_963932185.1). Classification (NCBI taxonomy): domain Eukaryota; kingdom Metazoa; phylum Arthropoda; class Arachnida; order Araneae; family Linyphiidae; genus Troglohyphantes; species Troglohyphantes excavatus. The sequence continues at coordinate 8,556,830 of OZ010671.1, forward strand.
GAAATAACTTTAATTTAATTTCGGAAGCAATAAATACTAAAATTTTAGTGATTATCTATTTGTTAATGAAAGCTGGACATGTTATTCTCTATAAAAACTTTTTAATAGAATATTCCATAAAAAGAATTCAAGAAATATAATTCTAAATAATCGTCTGCCATCGATCAACGAGTTATTTTTGAGATTGTGACGTATTTTGAACTCATCCAATCACGTCAAAAATCGGTCGTATATCTAAATATCCGCATAATCTATGCAACTCTGCATTTAAAGAAGACCACACTGTCTTGCACAGTCCTATCAGATTATATTTTGTGATCTCAGTATTGGTTTTTCTGATCACGCTACAGATATTTTCTTATTAAAGATGCAGAATTATATTTTTTTCAAGACACAGTAATAAAAGAATACTTCTTTCTTGTCATTTCAGGCATTATTCATAGTTAATGTGTTTTGTAAAAGTTCATGTTTATATATAATAATAAAGCTAATTTTTTTTGTCTATTACCTATAGTTGGTGTTTTTCTCTTGTATCATTTATTCATCTTATTAGACGTTTAAAACGAAAATCTCCAATAAGTTAAATTGCAATGTAAAGAAATTCTTGTTATTTGTAGATATTATTATTATGCAACTTCAAAACAAACTATGTTAATTGAAATTAGAAATACTCATATTTATTTATGACTTGACCTCCAAGCGCTGACAAATTTTACCAAAATCACGTCTACTTTTATGAAAATCTTTAGTAAAGCAATCTGTATAGCAACAAATTTTATTTCACAAAGCAGGCATTATATTTACAAAGAATAGATAATCTTTGACAAAACCTTAATGTTTTACAGTTATAAGGAATTATTTAATAATTAATATTTTAATGCAGTAAAAGAAACGAACATTTAAAAATGTCTATTAATTAGGAAATTTAGAAAAAATACAATATGTTAACCAAATTTCGAATTGATATAATTATTTTTAAAAAAAATCGAATTTTCAATGGCATCCAAAATTATAAGAAAATATTAAAGAATTTGACTTCTAATTATAGTTACAACTATTGTCTGTAGATGGCAGCAGCAACAAAAAATAAAAGTGGTTAAATTTATTTGTAAAAATAAAGGATAAACAGTCGACACTAAAAAATGGTTGTTCACATTTTAATAAAGGTCAATTGGACTTCTTCAGTATTTCATTAATTCTTCGGAATTTAATTGCATTTCATCACAAATCTTTTATTCCTGTAACTTTTGTAGTTAGTAATACTTTCTTACAATTGAAATTTCTAATTATTAAAAAGTATTTCATTTTTGGTGCTGTCATCTACTGTGTTAAAGAGTAACTAATTGAATATTTATTTTAATTATTGAAATACATCAAAAAGAGCTTTTACAAAACAAAATCTGTGCATAACATTAATTTAGTGAAAAATAAAAAAATCTTTATAGAGTGAAGATGAAAGACGTATGTTTTCTACGTTTTAAATTCCATTTCTCACTATTTATACTATTTTTGAGTTTTTTACTGCTGCCATCTATTAATAAAAACTACAACTAACCATAATTTTGTAATTTATGAAAATGCTTTTTATTAAGTAGTTCGCATGTAGAAATTAATATGATAAGTTTATGAGTTTTTTTATACTTCTTTCGAACTGAGATAGTACAATATATATTTTATTTCACTTTTTCGGTAACACGTTCACTATGCAAAATACCTATATTTTTAAAATGGGTACAAAAAATGTCCAACTCTAAAAAGCGGCCCTTACTATTAAATACCTTTATACTATAACAATAAAATATCCCAGTAAAAAAATAAACATTTGATTTATACTTTTTAATCCAACCAGAATACAATATTATTTTGTATGCTTATATTTCAAGGACCATATATTCAGCTAAATCTAGTTAACTCATATGAGTAAAATATTTATATATAACTTTGAAACCCTTAATAGAAACCCCAAGTTTAAGTGTAGTCCTCATTATTTGACCATTGTTCAAAAATACGAGGCAGTGTTCTCTAGTCTTTTCTTCTCGAAGCATTGCTATTTTTCCATTGCGTAGATCCAGTGCAAGGTAAATCAACCAACCCCTGAAATTCAATCATTTCCCAATGACACGTCAGTCAAATGAAATTCGTTCAAAAATCTTCAATTAAAATCCCCTGGGCTAACATATAGCATAAACAACACCTTTCTCTACGATGCACTTTACGGTTGTCATGGAAACGGACTTTGTTCACCTTTGAAAAAGAAGCGACCATTGCAAACAAAAACAACGCATGCGCCCAACGCATCGGATTATTTGGCGCCTTTCTTTAAAAAAAATGCCAAGCCGCTACAGTTCCTAGGTCTTTATCATGGCAGTTACATTGTTTGTGAACCCAACAAGCATTGCTTCAAATGTTAAATCACACATGTGGTATTCCAAAGTTTTATTTTCTAAGCAAAAAATATCAATAAGAGAATTTTGTGTAGTACAAAACTCGTCATGAAGAAGGGACAATGACTGTCTCAATTTTTAGGTTCAACCTTCGCTGCAGCAAGCAGTCGGTCCATTTTCGCAATTTCTCCAGTTACGAATTTTGACTTCTCTACGGTTTTCATGGCCTGTGGAAGAGAAAAAAAATACACAGAAAATAACAATAGTTAACATTTAAATGGATAGGTATTTAAAAAAATTTACAATGAAAAATGAATGGCATGAAAAAAAAATATATACTAGGAAAAGTGAATAGAAAAATGAAAAAGACTAAAAAAATGAATGAAGTATAAGTACGAAGAAATAAAATAAATAATAAATTAAAATAGGTGCGAAGAAATTAAATGAAAAAGGATGAAAAACAGGTATGAAGAAATTAAATGAAAAGGATGAAAAACAGGTATGAAGAAATTTAATGAAAAAAATGAAAAACAGGTATGAAGAAATTAAATGAAAAAGGATGAAAAACTGGTATGAAGAAATTAAATGAAAAAGGATGAAAAACAGGTATGAAGAAATTAAATGAAAAAGGATGAAAAACAGGTATGAAGTAATTAAATGAAAAAGGATGAAAAACAGGTACAGTAGACTCTCGACAACTCAAAATTCGATAACTCGAATTTTTCGATATCTCGAAAAAAATCGATTTCCCTGCACCTTCATTACTTATTTAATGTAATTTTATCTCTTTAATTCGAAGTTTTTCGTCGTTATTTTCGATAACTCGAAGCTTCCTCACAACTCAAAATTTTCCTCTCAAAACTACGGATTTTGAAGAACCTTTAGCATATATGTAATTGCCACGTTTTTCTTTATCGGTTCTTTTTCTTATTGTGCGTTATTGAACGTGTATACGTACAATGGATTCCTATCTGTGGCTCACCCTTTTGTTTGAATGTCGCCACACTGGATTCCCTGAGCTGTATCCCCTCCTCTTTAACACAGAGTCAGTCCAGCAAGGAAGGTTAATGATTTATCGTCCCTCAAGCCAGCTGGCGTTTTCGGTAAAGTCACTTTCATGGAAAATTACCGACCGTCCAGAAAGCAACTCACTTAAAATATGAAGACGACACTCGACCCCTTCTCATTTTTGTTTAGGCAATGCACTCTCTATAGCAGCATTTGATAAGAGATCGTTCTCAGAAGTAGAATGATAATGAATAATGCTAACCTCCTCCAAAGATAACTTTGTAAGAGGCTCTATCTTCTATAAAAACTATGCGTGCATTCATTGAATCGAGGCCGGAAATGAAAACATCAGAGACATTTCAAGTAATCGTGCATTTGGAAAATATAATTGATTTAAAAAAAAAATAGAAATATTCACCAAACTATTTTGGATAGATATGTTAAATAAAGTCGTGTAAGTATACTAGTATTTATTTTTACCAAAACAGCTTTTTTATAGGATTTTCGATAACTCGAATTTTTGATATCTCGAATTTTTATAAACTTCCCTTCGAGTTCGAGATAACGAGAGTTGTCTGTATGAAGAAATTAAATGAAAAAGGATGAAAATCAGGTATGAAGAAATTAAATGAATGATTTTAACTCCTTTTATGTCCGATCCATTCTTCATATTTTTTAATGACACGATGGGCTATAGGCGACGGTTCGGGATCTATCCGCAAGAAAAGCAACTACTGCTTCTTATTTTTAAATGAGTTGCCCAGATAAAAAAAAGCAGCTGTATGCACAAAAAGCTTTTGAGGGAATCGCGAAAAGGTGTAATAATTTATTTTTATGAAAATTAACAAAAAGTACAAAAAAATTATCTTAAAATGTGTTACTTACTGAAAAAATCTTAATCTAAATTTTAATTTTCACATAACTTGTATTGCAACTATAATAAGGATTTCACTAGTTTTACAAATGTATGCTTCCCTTCTCCCCCCCCCCCCCCCCCCCCATGTACAGGGAAATGATTCTAAAATTATAAGGTAGTGTTCCTGGATATTTTCTTTACTCAACATAAAGCCCTGGCAATGCAGGATACTTCACCTAACTATACATGAAAAAGAATTTAGAACAGATTTAAAAAAAACTTCTTACCTTAAGAGAAGATCTAACATTAGGTGACAGCTTAAAGATGGTAACACAACCCCTGCAAAAAAAATTAAAATTTTAAATATATCTATGGGCAATTAAGCTCTGTATAAAGAATAATTAAGCCAATTATAAAGAGTAATTTATATATGTAGCGTGTGTAATTGAGCCACGTGTAAGGGTATTAAACCTTGTATAAGGCTAATTAAGCCCTGTTAAAACTGTATAAATAATATAATGTTAAAACTGTATAAATATTAGTTAAGCCATGCGTAAAAAGAAATTTAGCCATTTCAAGATAAATTAAGCCATATATAAAGAGAAGTTAAGCCATATATAAAGAGAAATTAAGCCATATATAAAGAGAAATTAATTCACGTAAAGAAAAATTAAGCCTTGTAAGCCATGCATAAAGAGTAGTTAAGACATGCATAAAAAGTAATTAAACCATGTTTAAAAGAAATTAAGCTTTGTATAAGACAAATTAAACCCTGTGAAAGGTTTGTTTTGTATCAGTATAATGAATAATTAAGCCATATGTAAATAATAACTAATTCTCGTAAAGAATAATAAGCCATGTGTAAATAATATAACCTATATAAAGAATGATTAATCCATTTGTACAGAATAATTAAGCCAAGTATCAAGAGTAATTAAGCCAAGTATCAAGAGTAATTAAGCCAAGTATCAAGAGTAATTAAGCCAAGTATCAAGAGTAATTAAGCCAAGTATCAAGAGTAATTAAGCCATGTTTAAAAGAAATTAAGCTTTGTATAAGACGAATTAAACCCTGTAAAAGGTTTGTTTTGCCCTGTATAAAGAATAATTAAGCCATGTGTAAATAATAATTAATTCCCGTAAAGAATAATAAGCCATGTGTAAATAATAACCTATATAGAGAATGGTTAATTCATTTGTACAGAATAATTAAGCCAAGTATCAAGAGTAATTAAGCCTTGTATAAGACTAATTAAGTCCTGTAAAAGGTTTGTTGTCCTCTGTAAAAAGAATAATTAAGCCATACATAAAGAGTAATCAAGCCATTATAAGAGTAATTAAGCTATTTAATACGGATGTTATACCCATCATAAATAATAATTAGCCATGTGTAAAGAATGACCTATATAAAGAATGGTTAATCCATTTGCACAGAATAATTAAGCCATGTATCAAGTGTAATTAAGCCATTTTTAAGAGAAATTAAGAGTCGTATAAGACTAATTAAGTCCTGTAAAAGGTCTGTTGTCCTCTGTATAAAAGATAATTAAGCCGTGTGAGAAGGATAATTAAGCCATGTATAAAGAATAATTAAGCCATTTTAAGTGTAATTAAGCTCTTTAATAAGGATGTTATGCCCTGTATAAATAATAGTTAAGCCATGTGTAAAGAATAATTAAGCCCTATAAAAGATAATAAGCCATGTGCAAATAATATTTAAGCCCTGTAAAGAATAATAAGCCATGTGCAAAGAATAATTAAGCCCTGTAAAGAATAATAAGCCATGTGCAAAGAATAATTAAGCCCTGTAAAGAATAATAAGCCATGTGCAAATAATAAGCAATATAAAGAATATTTAAGCATATATAAAGAGAATAAGCATATATAAAGAGTTTAAGCATATATTAAGCCGTGTGAGAAGGGTAATTGAGGCCTTGTATAAGACAAACTTATCCCTGCATAATGGTTGTTAAGCCCTGTATAGACGTGCATACCTCTCGTCTCCAACTGCGATCACGGGTTTGTTGGGATGGAAGCTGATCCGGGTGAGGGCGATGTTCTGCTTCTTGGTGTACACGGTGCAGCTTCCCACGGCCTCCTGCTTGTTTAGGGACAGGTCGAACACGCTCACCTGAGGGAGAAAACACGTCCCCAGTCAAACAGCAGGATGGGTCGACTGCTACTGCCCTACCACCACGAGAAAACCCCTGGACTGAATTCTGTTGTGCGGTGGCTGCCATAGAAACGGGTATACCCGATTCCAAGGTTGAAGATAAGAGATGGGTACTAGTCGAATTGGCGAGTATAATAAGAAAACTATTTATAACCTTATCCTTCCACAAAATTTAGAGCGTCCCGTGACAGCAGCTTTGTTCGTGGACTTTAATGGTTGGCGCACAGTAGTTACAGGTATAATTTTGTGGGTAAATCAAAAGGGTATATTGTGAAAGATTGGTTGAACTATCGTCTCTCTAGAGCTACACGATCACAATGGGCTATCGATCACTGTTCGGGATCAATTGTGGAGAAAATGCCCAGGAACACTGCCTCGTAACTTTAAACTTTAATCAGGTGACCAGGACAACACCTGAGCTCCTTTATTCGAGGGGCCTCCGTGGCCGATTGGATAAAGACATCAGCTGGGAATCCAAGGGTCCCCGGTTCAAACCTTGCGATGGACTAGACTAAAGAATAGTAAAAAGTAGTAATATTGCGATCGGAGGGTTGCCAACTTCGCTACCAAAATACTAGAATGTCGTCCAGAACATCCACAAAAAATTAAAGGCCTGTATACGGGACTGGTGCACGATAAATCTGATCGAGGTCCAAAGTCCCGACGTCTATTGAAGGCGTTGGGTGCTCAGGTGTTGTCCTCGACCATGGTTCAAAAATACAAGGCATCGTTCCCGGGCCTTTTCTTCGAGACAGGCCCCGAACCGTCGCCAATAGCCCACTGTGCAGCTCTAGTGCGACGTTAATTAATCAAACCAAACCTTTATTCGAATTTCCATACCACAAACAACGTGAGGAGATTCGGACCACGACATATTTAACGTACTCCAGTTTCTACACGGTTAATTTTCGGCGGATGACAAGGATCGAACCCACAACCCTCCGATTATTATGTCGCTACTCTTTCGACCAGGCCACATCTTCATTCTCGTCTTTAGATCATAGTTCAAAATTACAAAGTAGTGTTATCAGATCTTATCTATGGGTCGCGAAAAGTCCTATGTATAGCTCTAGTGCGACGTTACTTCAACCGATCGACACAAACAGTTCACAAGACAAAAGATAGACTCGCACCAGCAACGATTGCATTGCAACTAAAAAATCTCACGCCAGCTGCAAGCAACTATTTATTCGCATCCAACTCAGGACTTCCCATTTCTCTGAAATCATAGTCGCAAAAGGGAAGGTGAAAAATCGCCAAAATCTTTGTTCCACAATCCATCGCCAAATTGTCGATTACTTGCCAAAACAGTGGAAACGAGCGAAAGGATATTTTGTCCAATTAAAAATTTGCTCAGTTAGCGGATACAATTTGTGTTTTCCAGTTGCATGGAACTAAATAATGTAGTTGTATGTCCGATAGTTGTCAGTGCGCGACTAACCTAAAGTTAGGGCCATACTGGTGTCCAGCCCAGCCCAATACGTTCCAAGGTAAGTCAAGGACGAACAGTGTGGCAGCTCAACCATTGGCAATGATCGCCAAATATTGGAGACTGGATGGTATAGGAAGGCTGGTTAAAGAGAGCGACAGGACCTTTCAATCCTCCAATCCCAAGCCAAAGTAACCAAGAATCATTGGGCCAGTGTGTAGCCAACTTATGCTGCTGGTGCTTCATTGCACACTGTAAAAAAAAAGGTACTTAAAAATGAGTACCTGAACCTACTCGTTTTTCTTAGCGTACAATTGCACCGTAAATGAGCGATGACGTACTCTTAGTAGCCGTACTTTCTTAAAAATGAGCAGTGTAATTTGAAATTTCTTATATCAGCTTCTGTTCAAGCCATCTTAACCAAGCGACCTGACACAATTAAAATAGTAGTTCAGAAGATGATTTCCCACATTAATCGATGTCGATTGCTTAAATAGAAACTGAGTCATTACAATTCAATTATTTTATTTCTCATTCGTTTGGCACGCCTTTTTAACATTTCTTCTGTTTATAACGACTTCAAGTTGCCCTGGTAGTTTAACAGATAATTCTCTGGATTGCGGTGCTTGAGGCTAGGTTTGATTCCCAGTAAACCTTGGTTGTACTTGTCAATATTTTTTAAAATTTTTTTTTTATTGAAGACATAAAGAAATCCTCATGCACCACAAAGAAAGTGATTTATGACGGCAGCCTATGTAGGCTAGCATCTACTGTTTTTATTCAATACATTTTTGAGTACATGTCTTTTTCAAAATTGAAACTTATGTATTCGGAACTATGCTAAGCATAAAATGTACTCAAAAATAAGTACATTTGACTTATTTTTGAGTACCTATTTTTAACAGTGCAGAACGGGGAGTCAAGCATTGGAAGTAAATATTGGCAAATGATTATTACACCCTTCGAGCATGAATGGTCTGTAGTAGAGAGAATATGACGTCATAATTGTGAAGCCATATCTCAGAGCGAAAAGCCCATATCACGTGCCATCCCATCAAAATGATGAAGGAAAAAATACTCGCGATTGGCTAATGAATTGGGAAATGTGTAACAGTGAAAATTTATGAATGGCATGACGTAAATAACCACGTGTCTGAGGCCATACATGTTGGCTTCACTTTGATGTTAGAGATAGTGACGTCATGACTCCTCCTACTACAAAGGATCCATGCTTGAAGATTACACCATGCTGGACACAATTATGACCCTGCCTTTATACTCAATTCCAAAGTTGAAGATAAGAGATGGGTATAAGTCAAGTTGGATGGTGGGGTGCTCACCACGGATCTGGAAGTGATAGCGGCGAAGACGGTGGTCGAGTACGGCGCCCACGCAACGTCCTGCACCGCGAGTTCGAAGAAGAACTCGAACACTGATTGGCTGTAAAAGAAAGTCCCAATTACACTCTGCTCCATGAACGGTGAGGTCATACGTTAACCTGTTTAACATTTTCCCCCCCCCCCCAGTGTTGCTTCAAAGCCAACGCTGAATCGAAACTGTTATATCTTCTTGTGTTAACGACTTCGGAGGAATCTATATATATATTTCTCTTACGAGGTGATTGAAGAACGCTGTTTTTCTATACGTGAAATGGCAACATTTACAAATATTTGTTGCTTTCGTATTTGTATTTTGCTATTTTTGCTATCGTATATGTAAGCTATTTTTACGATTAACAACTTCAATCCATTAATAAATAATTATTTTGATAATGTCGTTTAAATTAGAAAGAATGCCGTATTATATTAACAAAAGAGAAGTTTTGTAAAATATACCTAAACCAATGGACTGAGATCAGTGATCTAAACTGTAAACAAACTGGAAATAGAGGTGGCGCCATCTGTTGGCTATTTTGGAAACTATACCATAAATGATTCCTATAAATTCCATCTGCCTGACGTCATTAAAAAACACATTTTTGGTAGGCAAGGTTATGGTAGGATTAACATTAATTACATCCAAAACAAACTACAACTAATGTTAGAATTTGATCTAAAATGCTTTAAAGGCATAGCAAAAATGAGGAAAATAATAAATAATGGTAGGCATGTCAGTGATACAATAGTTTGGGGCTTCTCATCCCCCACTCAAGCAGAAAACAGAAAATCTATCACCACACCACAGAAAATCTATCACCACACCACAGAAAATCTATCACCACACCACAGAAAATCTATCACCACACCACAGAAAATCTATCACCACACCACAGAAAATCTATCACCACACCACAGAAAATCTATCACCACACCACAGAAAATCTATCACCACACCACAGAAAATCTGTAACCACACCACAGAAAATCTATCACCACACCACAGAAAATCTATCACCACACCACAGAAAATCTATCACCACACCACAGAAAATCTATCACCATAATATTTTTTTTCACTGGAATTCAACCTAAATTAAACCAAAATTAAATTCTACAAATAATTTAAGAGAACATGTTACCAACAATTTTTTTTTACTTTTAAATAAAAATTGTAAAGTTTATTATTTAAATTTATATAAGAGAACAATATTTCATACAGTAATTCCATGGTTGTTTGTATTTTTTTCATAATTTAAACTTTTTCAAATTTTTAAAGATTTTTTTAAAATTTTCATATTTTTTCCACCAAATTCTTTTCTCAGTTCCTTTGAAATATAATACAGTAAATTGGCATTACAATTTCACATATTTGTTTTTTGTATAAATAGTTATTCATAATAACACAAAATGTATCCTTAAAACTCAGTTTGTTTTACTTTTGTAATTAAAAAAACTACTACTCATAGAGTTAATTTGAATGCCAAAGTATAATATACACATATTTTACAATATGATTTTAAAAAATTATACATTTTTCCAAAAATAATTAAAATAGCTATAGCGTTTCGAAAAACTTATTGAAAACCAAACACTGAAAAACAAGATTATTTAAAATTTCTGTTTCTTGAAAAATATTATACATCATCCAGCATAAAATCTCAAATAGTAATACATTAAAAAACATAGATACAGTTCTAGGATTTTGCTAGAAGATTATAAACTATAAATTTAGCAAATAAAAACAATCGGGAGTTTAGTTTTTTTTTTTTTTTTGTACTTTTTCCTCTTAAAAAAGAAGCATGTTCAAACTCTACAAATTATAAAAAAATCACATATTTCCTTATTTCATTTATATACGGTTCCTTTAAGCTAAATTTGTGGCATTTTTAACTCGTGCCTTTTTTCGCATTATTAAAGATAGGCACTATGTACAGCCGGGGGAAAAAAAACGAACCACCAATGATTATTTCGTTAGTTTTTATAGTAGAGCTAAACTTAATATACCATTTTGTAGGGAATAAAGTCTGCTACACATTGATATACAAAAAATTTGCATAGAAGACTATCTTCATATTAAAATCCGCATCAACTTTAAAATTTCCAATAGCAACACCAAATTTTGATTCAATATTTAGAATCTACGACAAAATTTATCGTTGAATATCAATTTGCAAGTCGTTTGGTCAAGTAGTTTTTTTAATTATGAATATCGAAAGTTTAGAACTCGTAATGTTAAATGAATTTCTTAAACTTTTAATCCTATATTTCGAAATAATAATTTTATTAAGCTGATATTTTTATCTGTGTTACTTCTAAACAACCCAAATAAAATACACTAACTTTCCTTACTTATATGTATATTTTTTAATTTTATTTAAATTAGGATATTAATATTCATAAAATTTATGAATAGCAAGCATGCTATATATTGATAGTGATGGATTCAGAAAAACGTTTTATATATCTAAAATTTCATGATTTTCCTGTTTGTAGTTTTTTGGCTATATTAAAATGTGCATCAAATGATAATTTAAGGTGGTCATACACAAATTTAAAATCTGCAGAACTTAACAGAAATCTAATAATTTTGAGAATTAAAAGAGCAGTGATCGCGTTGGCATGAAATTCTAAATTCTTATATGAAGGCGAGGGATATACGGGAGGGGGGAATGAATGTCCACGGGAAAAGAAGAACCACGGCTAACGACAAAACATTTTCTACCAGCGTACTTCATTTCGAAGTCTCACTAATACTTTGTCCAATGTGGAAGTAGCCCCTCAAATAAGATAGATACATATCGTCTAATATCTCTGCATATAAATGTAGGAAATTAACGAAAATTTATATTTAGATTATTTTGAGGGCGGGGAGCATTTCTGCGCTATCAAAAGTCGGTATTGAACATTTTAAAGTTGGTGCGGATTCGAGTATGAAGATAGTCCCCTATGCAAATTTTTTGTATATCAATGTATAGTATACTTTATTCCCTACAAAATGGTATATTAAGTTCAAATATTACTATTCAATATTATTACTATATATATAAATTCAATATTCATTATTACTATTCAACGCTCAAGGGCTAGGTAGCCTGTGTCCCTCCCCTTCGGGGGGGACTACGTGAGTCCGGGCTTAGGTTTGGAAGTTTAGCTCTACTATAAAAACTAACGAAATAATCATCGGTGGTTCGATTTTTTTCCCGCGGCCGTACATGCGCAGTAACTTACAAAAGAAGCCCTCATCGCAATGCTTCTTGGGATACTGTCAGCAGTTCGTTATGCGCAGAACTTGAAAATCGGACAAAAAAACTCATCGGCGGAATGCATCTTGGGATACAAATACCATCTTACTCATAGGTGTGGTCCCAGACTTGCAGGGTGAAGTCCGTGCTGCAGGAGATGAAGACCCGGGGATGCAGGCGGTTCCAGCAGACCCTCTGCACTTGCCCCGTGTGTCCAGAGAAGCCGTCCCCGTAGCACCTCTTGTCTTCGAAGGACCCTCTGTGGACGAGTCCTGTCTCCGTCCCAACGAGGAAGGCGTCCTTCTCTGTGGGATTGACTGAAATGGTCGTGCCACAACCTGCAAAAGAGTTTCTAAGTTGAGTCCAGTTTAGGACTTTTAACCGAAGAGGTGCCAAGGCTGTACAGTAAAGTACAGTAAATACTTGGCATTTTTTTTAGAAAGTTGCCAAATGATCCGATGCGTTAGGCGCATGCGTAGTTTTTTTCTCTGATTGCAATGGTTGCTTCTTTTTCAATGGTTAACGAATTCCGTATCCATGGCAACCGTAATGAATATTCTAGGAAATTTTTTTGTTAATGTTGTCTGCGAGAGGGGGAGATTCCGTGGTTCCTTAAGCCAATTCCTCACAATTTAAGCTCAGGTATTCGGTTCGCTTCTTGCTTTAAAAAAAAAATCTCATTTAGAAGTGAATTAAGCTCTAAGCTTGATTTTCGTCGTTATGCAGCTTTCGTTACGGTTGCTAAATCCCAGCCGACGAGCTTTTAAATCTTATGATATAATAGTTTTCTAACTTTTGACTTGTAACGTCTTTAATCGGGTGTATGTAGGGCAAGTAGATCGTAAAGAATTTTTGACATTTTAATTCACTTAAAACTATGTAACTAACATTAACACTTTAATGGTGTTGGTATCGTTCTTGACCTCACAAATGTCGTTACACAAAAAGGTTTTGTGCATGGACCTCAAAGAAAGCCCCTAAAAAGCGTTGGTTCTTTTTCATGCTCATCGACGTCTTTCTAGGAACGAGACACAACGGAAAGCGACTATCATTTTGTTCTGTATCCAAAATAGCGCAACTAACTTGAGTTTGACTTACACGCGGCTAGATTCGAGATTAGACAAGATCAACTTAAGACTCATCATACGTGCACATCAATTGTTCGTGGCTCAAATGTCCTCCTGATGTTTGTGATGTAACCGCCGTCCGACCCGAGAATGGACCAGATTGAACAAACGGGGGATTAGAGGACAGAACGGTTAAATGACCTACGGACCAGACAATTAGAATTTAACGCAGAACATAAAAAAAAAGAACAGACGGGGATTAGAGGACAGAACGGATAAATGACCTACGGACCAGACAATTCGAATTCAACGCAGAACATAAAAAAAGAACAGACGGAGGATTAGAGGACAGAACGGATAAATGACCTACGGACCAGACAATTAGAATTTAACGCAGAACATAAAAAAAAAGAACAGACGGGGATTAGAGGACAGAACGGATAAATGACCTACGGACCAGACAATTAGAATTTAACGCGGAACATAAAAAAAAGAACAGACGGGGATTAGAGGACAGAACGGATAAATGACCTACGGACCAGACAATTCGAATTCAACGCAGAACATAAAAAAAAGAACAGACGGAGGATTAGAGGACAGAACGGATAAATGACCTACGGACCAGACAATTAGAATTTAACGCAGAACATAAAAAAAAGAACAGACGGGGATTAGAGGACAGAACGGTTAAATGACCTACGGACCAGACAATTAGAATTTAACGCAGAACATAAAAAAAAGAACAGACGGAGATTAGAGGACAGAACGGATAAATGACCTACGGGCCAGACAATTCGAATTCAACGTAGAACATACAAAAAAAGAACAGACGGAGGATTAGAGGACAGAACGGATAAATGACCTACGGGCCATACAATTAGACTTCAACGCAGAACATAAAAAAAGAACAGACGGAGGATTAGAGGACAGAACGGATAAATGACCTACGGGCCAGACAATTAGACTTCAACGCAGAACATAAAAAATGAACAGACGGAGGATTAGAGGACAGAATGGATAAATGACCTACGGGCCAAACAATTAGAATTCAACGTAGAACATAAAAAAGAACAGACGGGGGATTAGAGGACAGAACGGATAAATGACCTACGGGCCAGACAATTAGAATTCACCGCAGAACATAAAAAAGAACAGACGGGGGATTAGAGGACAGAACGAATAAATGACCTACGGGCCAGACAATTAGAATTCACCGCAGAACATAAAAAAAAAAGAACAGATGGGAGATTAGAGGACAGAACGGTTAAATGACCTACGGACCAGACAATTATAATTCAACGCAGAACATAAAAAAAAGAACAGACGGGGGATAAGAGGACAGAACGGATAAATGACCTACGGGCCAATCAATTAGAATTCAACGTAGAACATAAAAAAGAACAGACGGGGGATTAGAGGACAGAACGGATAAATGACCTACGGGCCAGACAATTAGAATTCACCGCAGAACATAAAAAAGAACAGACGGGGGATTAGAGGACAGAACGGTTAAATGACCTACGGACCAGACAATTATAATTCAACGCAGAACATAAGAAAAAGAACAGACGGGGGATAAGAGGACAGAACGGATAAATGACCTACGGACCAGACAATTAGAATTTAACGCGGAACATAAAAAAAAGAACAGACGGGGATTAGAGGACAGAACGGATAAATGACCTACGGACCAGACAATTATAATTCAACGCAGAACATAAAAAAAAGAACAGACGGGGGATAAGAGGACAGAACGGATAAATGACCTACGGACCAGACAATTAGAATTTAACGCGGAACATAAAAAAAAGAACAGACGGGGATTAGAGGACAGAACGGATAAATGACCTACGGACCAGACAATTCGAATTCAACGCAGAACATAAAAAAAAGAACAGACGGAGGATTAGAGGACAGAACGGATAAATGACCTACGGACCAGACAATTAGAATTTAACGCAGAACATAAAAAAAAGAACAGACGGGGATTAGAGGACAGAACGGTTAAATGACCTACGGACCAGACAATTAGAATTTAACGCAGAACATAAAAAAAAGAACAGACGGAGATTAGAGGACAGAACGGATAAATGACCTACGGGCCAGACAATTCGAATTCAACGTAGAACATACAAAAAAAGAACAGACGGAGGATTAGAGGACAGAACGGATAAATGACCTACGGGCCATACAATTAGACTTCAACGCAGAACATAAAAAAAGAACAGACGGAGGATTAGAGGACAGAACGGATAAATGACCTACGGGCCAGACAATTAGACTTCAACGCAGAACATAAAAAATGAACAGACGGAGGATTAGAGGACAGAACGGATAAATGACCTACGGACCAGACAATTAGAATTTAACGCAGAACATAAAAAAAAAGAACAGACGGGGATTAGAGAACAGAACGGATAAATGACCTACGGACCAGACAATTAGAATTTAACGCGGAACATAAAAAAAAGAACAGACGGGGATTAGAGGACAGAACGGATAAATGACCTACGGACCAGACAATTCGAATTCAACGCAGAACATAAAAAAAAGAACAGACGGAGGATTAGAGGACAGAACGGATAAATGACCTACGGACCAGACAATTAGAATTTAACGCAGAACATAAAAAAAAGAACAGACGGGGATTAGAGGACAGAACGGTTAAATGACCTACGGACCAGACAATTAGAATTTAACGCAGAACATAAAAAAAGAACAGACGGAGATTAGAGGACAGAACGGATAAATGACCTACGGGCCAGACAATTCGAATTCAACGTAGAACATACAAAAAAAGAACAGACGGAGGATTAGAGGACAGAAAGGATAAATGACCTACGGGCCATACAATTAGACTTCAACGCAGAACATAAAAAAAGAACAGACGGAGGATTAGAGGACAGAACGGATAAATGACCTACGGGCCAGACAATTAGACTTCAACGCAGAACATAAAAAATTAACAGACGGAGGATTAGAGGACAGAATGGATAAATGACCTACGGGCCAAACAATTAGAATTCAACGTAGAACATAAAAAAGAACAGACGGGGGATTAGAGGACAGAACGGATAAATGACCTACGAACCAGACAATTAGAATTCACCGCAGAACATAAAAAAGAACAGACGGGGGATTAGAGGACAGAACGAATAAATGACCTACGGGCCAGACAATTAGAATTCACCGCAGAACATAAAAAAAAAGAACAGATGGGAGATTAGAGGACAGAACGGTTAAATGACCTACGGACCAGACAATTATAATTCAACGCAGAACATAAAAAAAAGAACAGACGGGGGATAAGAGGACAGAACGGATAAATGACCTACGGGCCAATCAATTAGAATTCAACGTAGAACATAAAAAAGAACAGACGGGGGATTAGAGGACAGAACGGATAAATGACCTACGGGCCAGACAATTAGAATTCACCGCAGAACATAAAAAAGAACAGACGGGGGATTAGAGGACAGAACGGATAAATGACCTACGGGCCAGACAATTAGAATTCACCGCAGAACATAAAAAAAAAAAACAGATGGGAGATTAGAGGACAGAACGGTTAAATGACCTACGGACCAGACAATTATAATTCAACGCAGAACATAAAAAAAAGAACAGACGGGGGATAAGAGGACAGAACGGATAAATGACCTACGGGCCAGACAATTAGACTTCAACGCAGAATATAAAAAATGAACAGACGGAGGATTAGAGGACAGAACGGATAAATGACCTACGGGCCAAACAATTAGAATTCAACGTAGAACATAAAAAAGAACAGACGGGGGATTAGAGGACAGAACGGATAAATGACCTACGGGCCAGACAATTAGAATTCACCGCAGAACATAAAAAAAAAGAACAGATGGGAGATTAGAGGACAGAACGGTTAAATGACCTACGGACCAGACAATTATAATTCAACGCAGAACATAAAAAAAAGAACAGACGGGGGATAAGAGGACAGAACGGATAAATGACCTACGGGCCAAACAATTAGAATTCAACGTAGAACATAAAAAAGAACAGACGGGGGATTAGAGGACAGAACGGATAAATGACCTACGGGCCAGACAATTAGAATTCACCGCAGAACATAAAAAAGAACAGACGGGGGATTAGAGGACAGAACGGATAAATGACCTACGGGCCAGACAATTAGAATTCACCGCAGAACATAAAAAAAAGAACAGATGGGAGATTAGAGGACAGAACGGTTAAATGACCTACGGACCAGACAATTATAATTCAACGCAGAACATAAAAAAAAGAACAGACGGGGGATAAGAGGACAGAACGGATAAATGACCTACGGGCCAGACAATTAGAATTCACCGCAGAACATAAAAAAGAACAGACGGGGGATTAGAGGACATAACGGATAAATGACCTACGGGCCAGACAATTAGAATTCACCGCAGAACATAAAAAAGAACAGACGGGGGATTAGAGGACAGAACGGATAAATGACCTACGGGCCAGACAATTAGAATTCACCGCAGAACATAAAAAAAAAGAACAGATGGGAGATTAGAGGACAGAACGGTTAAATGACCTACGGACCAGACAATTATAATTCAACGCAGAACATAAAAAAAAGAACAGACGGGGGATAAGAGGACAGAACGGATAAATGACCTACGGGCCAAACAATTAGAATTCACCGCAGAACATAAAAAAGAACAGACGGGGGATTAGAGGACAGAACGGATAAATGACCTACGGGCCAGACAATTAGAATTCACCGCAGAACATAAAAAAAAAAAGAACAGATGGGAGATTAGAGGACAGAACGGTTAAATGACCTACGGACCAGACAATTATAATTCAACGCAGAACATAAAAAAAAGAACAGACGGGGGATAAGAGGACAGAACGGATAAATGACCTACGGGCCAGACAATTAGAATTCACCGCAGAACATAAAAAAGAACAGACGGGGGATTAGAGGACAGAACGGATAAATGACCTACGGACCAGACAATTATAATTCAACCTAGAACATGAAAAAGTACAGACGGGGGATTAGAGGACAGAAGGGATAAATGACCTACGGGCCAGACAATTAGAATTCACCGCAGAACATAAAAAAAAAAGAACAGATGGGAGATTAGAGGACAGAACGGTTAAATGACCTACGGACCAGACAATTATAATTCAACGCAGAACATAAAAAAAAGAACAGACGGGGGATAAGAGGACAGAACGGATAAATGACCTACGGGCCAAACAATTAGAATTCAACGTAGAACATAAAAAAAAAGAACAGACGGGGGATTAGAAGACAGAACGGATAAACGACAAACTCACAGAAAGACACTAGGACTCGCAAGGGGTGTTTTACACCCAATGACATAAATTCAAGTGAACTGCGAAACGAAATTACACACAAGTGTTTCCCTCATGAAAAGGTGACTTTTACAGCAGCTACACCGGGTTTGACCCATTTAAAAAAGGAGACGTTACGAAAATTATGCAATCGTCCCCTTCTGGGTTAAAAATAAATTTAACAGAAATTCAAAAAAACAATTACTATTATATTTATTATTGGTTAGTTCAACTTTTGACTTACTGGTCTGCAGCCATCTAAAGATTAGGAGCCCCAGCCTTAACTAAACCAAGCACTTAACTGTTCAATCCGAGGTTTTCATCTTCCTCTGGTTCCTGGTCCATTTCCAGGCCTTCAGATGGGTCTTCCAAAGGCCAGTCCTTCACCTTCAATTCTGTCACGAGATCGGCTGGGAACAGGTCATTCTGAAAGACATATTTCAAAGTTTTTTAATCCTTTCGACTTGAGTGGAGACTCTCAGTCCCCAAAATAACTGTTCTTTTGTTCTCTGTTCTTCAAATTGAACGGAAACTGCCTGTTCTTGAACATAAAAAACGCTTTTCTTTCCTTAGTTTGTCCTTTATCTAACTCCGTTTAAAAAAGTATGACACCACTTGGGTATCGATCTATTTTATTAACACTTTGCACGAGTGTCGAATTCACCAAAATAACGACTTGTTATTTTTTTTTACTCTGTTCTTTAAAATGAAAGAGAACTACCTATTCTTGAGTTTAAAAAGGTGTTCTCCCACAAACTTTAATAAAAATTATTTTTACTTATACAATGTAAAAAAAAGGTATTTATAAATGAGTACCTGAACCTACTCGTTTTCCTTTGAGTACAATTGCATCGTTAACGAGCGACGACGTAATCAAATTTAAGTAACCGTACATCCTCAAAAATGAGCAGTGGGATTTAATATTGATCATCTCAGCTTCTATTCAAGCTATTTTAATTAAGTGACCCTGATACACTTAAAATAGTTGCTCAGAAGTTGTTTTTCCACATTATTTGATGTCGATTGCTTCAATGGAAACTGAGTTATTACTACAACTCAATTATCTTACTTCCTAGTCTTTTGACACACCTTTTTAACATTTCTTCTGTTTATAACTTCTTCAAGTTGCTGGTAGTTAAACGAATAAGGCTCTGGACTGCGGTGGCTGAAAATCCAAGTTCGATTCCCGTTAATCTTTGTTTGTAATTGCCGATTAAAAGTAATTTATTAAGGCAGCCTGTGTAGGCAAGCATCTGATCATTGTACCCATTTTTGAGTACATGTCTATTTCAAAATTGAAACTTATGTATTCGGAGCCATGATAAGCATCGAATATTCTCAAAAATGAGTATATTTTATTTATTTTGAGTACCTATGTTTAACAGAGTAGGAGCACCAACTATGTTGATAATCTAAAACTTTCTTCAGATTCAATTTCCTTACAGCCCCTGTTTAAAAAAAAATTAAAAATTTATAAACCACTAAATATATGTTTAGACTGAGTTTAATATACAACCACACGTATAACTTTTTATTTTTTTGATTATCCACCCGAAACGTAAAAAAACATGTTACAAAATACCTCTTTAAAAAAGAACAGCTGTGTAACTGTTCCATAAAAGGAGCGTAAACATCTAACGTGTTCATTGAGTGCAAAGGGTTAAAGGAAAACAAAGACATTAGACTGAAAATTGAATCTTAGTTTACCACTAGAAACGACCAGTTGATCAGTTTGCCGTCAAACGATATGGAACAGAACTTCTGGGGTACTGGATCAGGAAACCATTCAATCTGGAAAAAATAAAAGAAGACAATTCAAATCAAACAAAATATATGTCTTATGTCGCTCTTCCGTATCGTACTAGAATTATATAGTGGGCTATTGGTGAAGGTTCGGTTTGGTTTGGTTTGGTTAATTAACGTCGCACTAGAGCTGCACAGTGGGCTATTGGCAACGGTTCGGGGTCTATCTCGAAAGAAAGACCCGGGATCACATACACATTCATACATGCACCTCGTTATTTTAGAACCATGGTCAGATGAATAGGAAACACCTGAACTTCAATAGACGTCGGGACTTTGGACCCCGATCAGATGTATTATGCACCAGTCCCGTATACACGCCGTTAATTTTTGCGGATGTTCTGGATGACTTTTCTAGTATTTTTGTAGCGAAGCTGGCAACCCTCCGATCACAAGATCACTACTTTTTTACTTTTCTTTTGTCAAGTCCATCGCGCGGATTCGAACCACCAATCCTCGGATTAGTAGCAGAACGCCTTAACCGCTCGGCCACGGAGGCCCCGGTGACGGTTCGGGGGCTATCCCGAAGGAAAGACTCGAGAACAGTACCTAGTAAGTTTGAACCATGGTCAGATGACGAGGATAACAACTTAGCTGGCACACCATGTAATCTCACATTAGCGTGAGCATGTTTGGTGGTTGACAGATTTAACGTGCACTTGTCCCCTAAACATGGCGGGTGTTTTTTATTCGAACGACTGGAGTCGAAACTGGGAACTCTCCAATCACGAGTTCGGCACACTCTGAAAATCGAAATTCGAGCTCAAAATCCTCCAATTATGAGTCACGTCGCCAATAGCCCACTGTGCAGCTCTACTGCGATGTTAATTAATAAACCAAACCAAACCAAACCAAACCAAATCAATTATAAGTCGAATATTCTAACTCTGAGTCCATATTATTTCAAATTGTCGTCTTTTTCAGGCCTTAAATATTACATTGAATAAAAAATTGCGTTTGAATTATTACGTTGATCGCTATTAATTTTTATTATTAAATAAGATTAGATAAATAATATGTAAGTTTTTTTATTGTAGTGGGCCGTTGCCCATTTACAATGGCCCTAGCCCATTATTATTAATTATTGTTGTTATTAATTATTATTATTATTGTTAAAAATATTTTTTTAATTATTATTAATTGTTAAAAATAATAATAATAATTTATTATTATTATTATTACTACTAATAATAATAATTGTTATTTATTATTAATAATAATTATTTTTTGTTATTATTGTTATTATTATTTATTATTATTAGTTGCACTATTCATTATTTTGAATTATTATTAATAAATAATAATAAAAATAATCTATTATTATTATTATTTTTATTAATAAATAATAATAAAAATAATTTATTTTTATTATTATTTATTATTATTACTACTAATAATTATAATATTTGTTATTTATTATTTATAATTATTATTATTACTACCAATAATAATAATTGTTATTTATTATTAATAATAATTATTATTATTTATTATTCTTACTACTAATAATAATAATTATTATTTATTATTAATAATTATTATTTATTGTTAATAGTATTTATTATTATTAGTTGTACTATTAATGTTTATTACACTATTTTATTACATGGTATCAAGCCAGTGCGTGCAGACGAGGGTTAATGGACAGGCTACAGAAAGCAGAAATAGTTTACATTGAATTGAATGGACGCATTTACACGCAAAACAACAAGCTGCTATGTGTTATCCAATAGGAGATGGCTGTTCAATTCAATCCTCCGTGTGAATGCTGCCCAAACTCACCTCAGCAACTCTGTCCTGATGAAACAAGGCCTGGAACTTGGAGTCGCGCCCCTGGGGTGGCAAGTTCGAGTCCTTCCCCCTGATATCGTACACTGCGACCGTGCCCCCGGTGAAAGCGACCGCCAGCAGGTGGCGCAGTTGTGGGTGGAACGAGACGCAACTCACACCCTCCGGGCTTTCGATCGTCTTCTCGGGGTGGGCGGGGCCCTTGAGGCTGTACACGCAGACGAAACCCTTCTCGCCTTCGAGATCCAGATCGTCTGCGAAAAAATTGAATTAGAAAATTACACACAGACAACAGAAATGCAGAGGTATACTTTACTGATGTAACAAAAACTGAACAAAACGTATTTATTGATGGCAAATTATACCTTAAGAAACTTTCGTTGCTTGTCGTCGGATTAATTCGTAAACCACGGATTGATTAGCCGTAACGAAAGATACTTGGCGACGGAATTCAAGCGATTCATTTCTAAAAGTGGAATTGTTTCAAATAGAAAAAGTAATAGGCATATCTGTGCTTGGATTGTGGGAGAGAGGATTCGGTTTAGAGAGAGTCACGTATTTCAGAGTTTGAATTTTGTCGCCCAGCAGCTTTCGCTATTTTTCAAGTAAGGTTTTAGTATACAGTTAACACACTAGATGGCAGCACGAAACTATATTGGTTGTTCAATAGAAATGGATTATTTTATTTAATTGAAGTTATCATATAAAAGGGTAGAATATTTTATTTCTTGTTTTGATAAAATTCAAGTTAAAACAATTTAAAATAATATTTTGTGTAATGTTAATGCTGAAAACGTGGTTTGAAGTCACGTGGTTTGCGAATTTAGCTGACAATATGTAAACCAAATTATTTATTAAAAAAATTCACTAAACTTTTATAATACTAAAAGTAATATTTTTTACTTTTTTTACTAAACTCTGTAATAAACTCTTACTAAACTCTGGATAACATGCAAGTCAAATATTTTTTTAAAGTGCAATTAAAAAAAATTATTAAAATATATATATCATTATTTTTTTATATAAATTAATATGACAATGACAATCGCCCAACAATTTATTACCTCCCTGTATATTTAGTTATGGCGCTCACAGAATGAGATTTAGTAACGTTCATAACTTGACAGATGTCCACCAGTTTTTCAAGTAAGGTTTTAGTATACAGTTAACACACTAGATGGCAGCACGAAACTATATTGGTTGTTCAATAGAAATGGATTATTTTATTTAATTGAAGTTATCATATAAAAGGGTAGAATATTTTATTTCTTGTTTTGATAAAATTCAAGTTAAAACAATTTAAAATAATATTTTGTGTAATGTTAATTTATGACGTTTTAGAAAGCTTGTGCAACCGTTATGAATCAATACATTTTTCGTGCTGCCATCTAGGGAGTAAACTGCATACTACACCTTTACATGCAAAACTTGAGGAAATCTGTCAAATATGGATATCCCTAAATCTCTTTCTGTGGGCACCAGTTTTAGATCACCAACATACTTGACCACTGTTTCTTCTCAGACAACAAAGTAATGACCAGTTCTTTTGGTTACCTGTTCTCGAAATTAGACGAGAACAATATGGTATTATGTTTCGAAAACATCGATATTTTTAACCGACTGAACAGCTTGCCAACCAAAACTTTAAAATAAAACCGACAGAAACTGTAATTCGCACGCTAAGTAGAGAGGTCATTAATTAGACTGTTATGAATTTTTTTTTAAATGTATGTTCGCACAAGATTTCTGTTCTAATTAAGATATTTGGACAATTCTTTTCTGTTGGATAGGGGATGTTTCACTTGTGCACATTTTGAAAATAATATCCGGTTATCCGGCATTTAATTTTCCAAAATTCTCAATTAACCGGACCGTTTGAAAAAAAATATTGTCCGATTTATAAAATTCTTTTTTTGTTGGATAGAGAAAAATCCTCGTAGGCATTATCCATAGGCAAAATCCACATTAAAGTCGGTTTTCCTTTTCTTTAAAAGATTATTTAATTTTTCCCATTTTAATTCCCTTTTTAGTTTAGTTCAACTTAGTAATATCTTTCAGATACAAAACTGATTATTATTTTTCCCCTCTATGAACATAAAAAAAAATGATACAGAATAACTGTTCTATATTAAGAACGCAAATGTCAACGACGTTCTTGAAGAGCAAAAGGTTAAAATTTGCGACAGCATAACTTTTTAAACTCAAGAATATATTGTTCTCTTCCATGTTGAAAAACACAGAAAAAAAATCACGTCGCTAATTTGGTGACATAAAGGTGACACTCGACTGGAAATGATTAAAAAAGAACAAGAACATGCAATTCTCGCTCCATTTGAAGAACAGGTAACAAAAGAACAGGTAGTTATTTGGGTAACTAACAGTCGCCACTCGAATCCAAAGGGTTAATATCATGTCATAAATCACTATATATGTGGGTATACTGAGAGTAACATTCAGCTGCACGCACAACTTTTAATTTTTGTAATTATCCACCCTAAACGTAAAATTAACTCGCTAACGAATCTTTATAAGAAAAACAGGAATATTATATAACTGTTCCATAAAAAGAACATAAATATCATACATATCCCTCTAGCGCAGTGATCGGCAAACTGATTAGTCTACAGACCCAAATATCAACAGTACAACGATTGAAATTTCTTTTGAGAACCACATATTTAAAACTTAAATTATATAGGTAGGTATATTGTTCTTAACTTAATTGGGATACTCCTAAGCTGGCCTTTGCTAAAAACGCCCTCAATCTGATTCATGTGCGTTTGCTGAGGTCGACCCCTACCAACTCTCCCATCCTTTCGTTCGTCCTCTCTACGTGTTCAAACCATCTCAATCCTCGACACTACATCTTCTTTCACTCCATAAAATTAACTTAATAAACTTTACTTAAAATCTTAAGTCTTAGTTAAACTATAGGTACGTTGAATAAAACTTGATATCATACTTAATAACGATATTATTTATTGATAAATTAAATTGTTAGTTATCCATAAAATTAAATTATAATATTGACTGACAAACACCAACGTGAACAGTGGCCTTGCACTCCTTGGAAAGTTTAGGTAAGCCAAGTTTGTATGTTATTGCTTTTAATTGTGGGCCACGAACTTTCAATCGCACTGTACGCGCGAGCCCGCACGTGGTATTTTGTGGCAGAGCCACACTCAAGAGGTCAAAGATCCGAATATGGCTTGCGAACCACGGTATGCCGACCACTGTCTAGTGGAAGCACAGTCCACAGTCTAGTGGAGTCTATTCCACAGTCCATAGTCTAGTAGGGTCTAGTCCATAGTCTAGCGACCACAGTCTAGTGGAAATGGCACTCTTTGCACTGGAGGAACATATTTGTTATTTTCATTATTTTTATGGAACAGTTGCATACCATTCCTGTTTTTTTTAAAGAAATATTTTTCAATTTAAGGATATTAATATATGATGATACCCAAGTGATGTCATTCTTTTAAACGGAAAGAACAATCTAATAAAAAAAATCTTTTTTTATTTTATGTTCAATAACAATTTTTCTTTCTCTTTGAATCTTTCAATTTGAAGAACAGGTAACAAAGAACAGATCGTTATTTTGGAGACTAAGAGTCCTCTGCAAAGAATGAATCGTCTTTAACTATATTTAAATTTACATTTCACGAACAGAATTCTTGCACAGTCACATTTCCCCATCAGAACGATCCGCTTAGAAAGTAGCTAGCGAAAGCGAACCCACCTCCGTCCACCTGGTGTCCTCCTCCCCCTCCCCCCACCGCCAACAGGTCCGCGTGCTGGGGACTCCACCCGAGGTCCGTCACGTGGACCCCCTTCGTCCTCTCGCAGGAGAGTCTCCACAAGGGGAGGAGGGACCCGGAGTCCGGCTTCACCTCGTCGCTCGGGTTGTCGTAGAAGGAGTAGTCTGCAAGAGAGCAACACGAGAGTGGCCCAGGTGCAAAACAAGTTATATCCAAACAAAAAAATTCGATATTGTAGTATCAATAGGTGCTTTATAACTCCGGCTTCAATTTTAAAATAGCAGAAACTGTTACTAATAAAAAAATATAAAAATTGGGTTAGGTACAAGTTGGACTGTACCGCAAGATTCTGTTCATGAATACTTTTAGGTCCCAAGCGGTACAATAATCAGAGAAGGGAGATAATAAATGACCAACCTGGTTGACGCGACCCACCTTCTTCCTACAGGATGGTATATCTTTTATACTTAAAGGATGATTCCCCGTGGAGATAGGGTGGAAGAACATTAATGCAACCAAGGGCGACACTCCCCTCCACACGGTAAAAAGGTCAGAAGTGGTACTGAGTTAACAATCGGCCTAGTCAACGCGTCCTACTTTCCTCTACACGATGGTGTGTCATTTCCCCATAGGCTGATTTTTCGATTATTTATGTGGCGGAAGCGTATGTTGCAGCCAAGGGCAACATTCACTCCACGATGTGGTACAAAAGTGAAAGGGGGGAATGGGTTAACAAACAACCAAAAGGGAATGAAATTGAAATAAAAGATTTATTGATAAAACGACAACAATGTGATTTAAATAAAACCGTTCAAAAAGAAATATATCTCAAAATATATATATAAAAAAATATATCTCACCTAGGTTTGCTTCCGTCATATTTTGGTCCAGAACACGTTCACACAATCTGAGGTATTTCAGATTTTTCTCGTGAAACTGAAAAAATTACATCAAGTTTTTTTACATAAAATTGAGATTTTGCATCAAAATATATTTCCATTTTTTTTTTTATTTATTCAAATTATTTTCCAAGTTTTTTTAACATTACCATTTACTCAATATATCATCATCCCTTCCTTTTTTTGCTACGGTATAAGATGCTTTAAGGTATCCGAACACGTTCGAAGCACTTTTTTTAAAATGTGTGAGATAAAATTTATTTAATGCTATTTTTAGATTGATTGTTAGTAAAAACTAATTATATATCATAAATATTTAAAGTTTATTATTATAATTATTAAAAAAATGATATAATCATTGAAAATTTTAAGTTTTTATTCAAAAACTTGAAAACTTATACAAGACATACACATCAATTCATATGGAAAATTTTACTATTAAAATAAACTGCATGTTATTATCTAGTGTTCCAAGTAAAATTAAACATATATATAAAAAATTAATTTTTTGGTGACACACCGAAAATTTATTATAAGATTTTTGACAATTTCACAACCTTATAGTTCAATATTTAGTCCATAAATAAAAATATATTAACGATTTTCCAACAATTTTAGTACATGCACTAGAATACACTCTACTGAATATGGACACAAAATTTTAAGACAATATAACAATAATATTTTGAGTTATGATTTTTAAAATTTGCTGTTTTTGAATAAAAATCAATTCTGAGAAAAATGCGTTTAAAGTATAAATTTATCTATTATTAATATTAAGAAAGTTTCAACACAATTAAAATCCCCCCGATTTATACGTTATACCCTCCTCTTGCTCATCTTTAGCCATTTTCCCTTTTTTAGCTAATCTATTTTTTTTTCTGGCAACTTTAACATTAGGTAAAGAGTGGCGCTTCTAATCCTTCACTCGTTCGATGTCCAGTTCTGAAAAACCTTTTAATGTGTGAACACCAGGATTTAGCCGAATGACCTTTCCCAATGAGTCTTAGTCCAAATACAAATGAAATATTTACAGAATGTAATTTGTTTGATTTTTCAGAGGCGCAAAATGTATTTTTGTATTCGCAGTTTTGACATTTCACTGTCATATTTGATGCCAGTCCAAATACAGACTCTTGTAGAAGACACAGTTTACTGCTAAAGCAATCGGGGCAGCACAAACTCTTTATCACATTGGAGAGAATTTGAATATTAATTATTTGATTTCCACTGATTTCAGTTCGAGAGTAATTGTCCAAATAAGAAGTCATAGTGAACTTCTTTTCACTTGCCGTAGGCACGTTGTTCGACGCAGATGAATCGGTTTCAGTGGAACATGTAATATATTTATTTCCTCGGAATTTTTTCTTACGAATAAAACTTCGGTTTCTCGAATTTCCCATGGTGTTTTAACGTAAATGAAATCAAATTTGGATAGTTAATTAAGTTAGGTCTTTAAAAATAATTATTAAACAGATTATACGAAAAAAAAACGCTGCTTGTAAAGAAATAAACAAGACAGTAAAGTTGTTGCCATTTTTAATACAAACACTTCTGATATAAATGAAAATATCTGGTGGCTAGATTATAGCAACATTAAAATAATAAATATTGCAATTAAAAATTAGAAAAATTGTAAACTATGGAAAAAACGATGTTTCTGCCTCATTTCCGGTTTCGGAATGCTACTTCCGTTTTCATTTAATATTTGTCCACTTGAACTTTAAATTACTATAACTTTTGTTCTAATTGACGCACAACTAAAATAAAAACTGTTTTGGAAACTTAAAAGTGCAGAAAATCATATTTTTAAATAAAAAAAATTTGGTAATTTCAGTCAAAATCCCCTTATTCAACGTGTACGGATACCTTAAATTATACTTGCGATGTGTAAACGTCTTTAAAATCAATTATATGGGGTATCAGGTAAAAAACGTCATGTCTCAATTTTAGAGTGATCTATTCCGATTGTATGACTGATTCTCTTACAAATATGACGATTGGAAACATTTGGTCTCGTTCGGTAGGGAATTAGGCAACGATACGTGTAAGAAAAGTACGAATGGAGCCAGTATAGTCACACAAAACAACTCGACTATCTTCTTTCAGTTGAAGTTTTTTTTTTAATTTTTATTGTTTATTTATTTTTTATAGCGACCAATACCTAATTTTATATAATCCGTTGTAATGACGTTTAACATAAGACCCTTCTGCCCGCGTTCCGACACAATCACACATGATTATTTTGAAATAATTTAACATATTGAACAACAACATAAGTAAGAGCAGCGTCGGTTTTGCATGGGAAATGTTTGTAAAGCTTCAATACAAGATTATTAGTGCTGCAATTAATAGTGCTGCCCTCTATTGGAATAAATTGCAGTTAGTAGTTACATGAAATAATTTAATTTTAAAACTCACAAGTTCAATAAATCGCATATTAATAACAGATGAACTACAACCATTTGAAACAGTTTATTTTCACTACCTTATATTTGAGCCTAACTTTCAAAGAATTATAATACTTAAACGGTTTCATCTTTATAAAAAAAAGTTTTGATTTTTTTAAAATTTGACATTTGATTAAAAGGCAGGTGTTTTATATTTGAGGTTAGCCTCTCACTAGCAACAATTCCATTGCAACTTTCAATCACTTGATCAACTGAAATACCACACACCAACTGGAGGTATTATTTAACTGAATAAAATTTAGGACTACCATATTTCAGATTTTGCAATCGCCAAACTAAAGGTGATCAATATCAAAATCGGATTACAACAATCCATCCGAAATCGTCAAAGTGTCGATTGTTTGCCAAAGCTACTAACGCGATAACTAGTGAAAGGATAATTTGCCCGATTAAAAAGTTGCTAAGTGAGCGGATAAAATTTAAGTTTTTCGATTGTGTGCAACTAAATAATTTAGTTGCATTCCTAATAGTTGCGAGTGCGCGGTTCGGAAACTTCCAGTTGCGGCTATTGGCAACCTTTTTCCTGAGCGATGAAAAACACCTGTTTTTCCTTCCCCCTCGTATTGAAAATAATTTATTTTTGAAGGAAAATTTTTGCACGGTCGAAATGCGGCCATTTTTGGACACACTAAATTTATCTTTTAAATGTATTTCCTTTTACGAGGGAATATGTAACAAAGTTGTAAATGCGTTTTTCGGGAGGTTTTATTGAATTTATACATGTTTTTTTTCTATATTATTTGCAGAATTTAATTTGGATTTAATTTAGGTGTAATTTCAGTGAAAAAAATTAATCTTATAGAAGACTCTCAAAACGACTATCCGAAATGGGGTTAAGAGGCAAAAACGACTGCTCGGACAGTGGTGGCGCCAGAAATTCCCCGGTGGGCACGGAGGCTGACTTTCGCTGACGGGGGGGGGGGGGGGGGGGGTACTAGTGTCCTCGACTTAAATTGTACATATAAAATTATTTCATCCTAAAAAATTACGATGTGGATTTGTTGAAGTACTTTCAAAAGGATTATACGTTAAACGTAATTTTAGCAAATATCATCAAAAATAGGAAAGAGTCGCCAACCAAAACATATCCAATAAATGAAGATAAACAAACTGTCCAAGCCCATCCACGTTCCGTACACGCTTTGCATTGTTACCACATTTTACACGCATTGGCGGCTAATTTCCTTTTGAACAAAAACAAATTTATGTAAATACATACATTTTTCAGGGAATAAAAGTGTTGGAATGGATAATCCTAAAAGAGTAATATATGGTGTTCAATCTGATGCTCCAAGTATTAGGTGATTTTAAAGGTGTTTCAAAAAATTAATTATTAATCCAAATTGTAAATTATTTAATGCCGTTTGAGAATAAATATCTATAATATTTAATGTTATTTATATGCATTGCGTGATGAATAGTAGTACTTTGTATAGGAATTATACACATAGTTAGTATTTCAGAATGAAATTTTTTAAATTAGTCTTGTTTAAAATCAATAAGTATGATTTTTATATGTTTTGATATTTTAGTACTATCCCAACTACTTACTGCATAAACCTAAAGCTTAGTTTAATTAATTATCCACAAAATATGTTTGTTATATTTTACTCTTATATAATAAATAACCAATAAAGTGCTTACAAGTTTTTAAGATACATATTGTCACTTAAAGTCAGATTAATTTTTTATACTTTTGAGAACATAGTATAAATCTTAAAGATCTATGTCAGACCAACGTTTTATTTTGTCTTCAATTTTCATAAATGCAATTCAATATTTTACTTTATCGCTCTCTTGGGAAAAGTTATTTATTTATTTTACTATTTGATATGCAAGAAACTTTCAAAGATTGCGTAAACTCATTTGTGTTACAAATGAAGGTTAACTCATTGTGTCCAAAGATGGCTGTCTTTCGACCTTGCGTACACGTTCTTTTCAATATCGTACGAGGGGGAAGGAAAAATCGAATTGTTTTTCTTTTTTCAAAAAATATGGTAACCCGGCTCTCTTCGGCCGCAACTGGGTCATTCCCGCGCGGTTAACCAAACATAATTTTTGTTCTTCATTTTAATATTTTAATTTTTTTAATTGAAACTATTCTTAAGTTACAATAATGTATTTGTTAATAATTTAATTGCGGTTGGGGGAAATTATGTCAAATTTTTTTTATAAAAAACAATTATTTTGTTTAATATATTATTTTTTATGTCGAATTGTTTAGTACTTACCACTAATTCTCTCCTACCAGTGAACTTCAATAAGACCTTCAAGTCCCCTTTGAACCAATGTTCGGTTGCGTCATTTTCATCTTTTTCCTTCTGCATCTCCTTCTACACAATGAAGCCAATTCCTTTTTAATTACATTTTAGTGCTGCCATCTAGTAGATATTACCTTAGCTAAATACTCATTTGTAAAAGTAAACTTATTTGGCCAAAAGTTATCGAAATTATCATTACAGTCTAAATTAATAATAAAAATTTCTTAATAATAATCTGACTTCTATATTTTGATCATTTATTTTTGCGAATGGTTCTATTTGTAATAAAAAGATAACAACCCGTTAAAAAGTCATTCAATTATCCGAAAGTCTCAATTAATCGGACTTTTAATCATTATTATTTATTGTTTTTATATTTTGATATAACTATGTATAATTTGGATCTCAAACTATATTCAAAGGGTCAAGTAAACTATATATTTTTAATGTTACTTATCATAAAAAAAAATTGCTACTTATAATGAAAGTTTCTTATATTGAAATTCCTTATGCGACTTAAAACGCAATTTCCTTATGTTACTTTAAATTTAAGTTCCTTATGACACATGTAATTCCTTATGTTACTTTTATGTTTCTTAAAACGTAAATTCCTTATGTTACTTATATGTTTCTTAAAACGTAAATTCCTTATGTTACTTATATGTTTCTTAAAACGTAAAATCCTTATGATACTTATATGTTTATTAAAACGTAAATTCCTTATATTAATTACAATGAAAGTTAATTATTTTACTTAAAATGTAAATTCCTTATATTAATTACAATGAAAGTTAATTATTTTACTTAAAATGTAAATTCCTTATGTTACTTAAAATGCAAATTCCTTATGTTACTTATAATGAAAATGTCTTATGTTACTTACATTGAAAGTACTTTATATTATTTAAAACGTAAATTACTTATTTCACTTATAATGAAAATTCCTTATGCTATTTAAAATATAAGTTCCTTCTGTTACTTAAAATGTAAGTTCCTTATGTTACTAATAATGAAAGTTTCTTATGTTACTTATTTTGAAAGTTCTTTATGTTACTTATACGTTACTTAAAACATAAATTTCTTATGTTACTTAAAATCTAAATTCCTTATATTACTTATAATGAAAGTTCCTTCTGTTACTTAAAATGTAAGTTCCTTATGTTACTAATAATGAAAGTTTCTTATGTTACTTATTTTGAAAGTTCTTTATGTTACTTATACGTTACTTAAAACATAAATTTCTTATGTTACTTAAAACCTAAATTCCTTATATTACTTATAATGAAAGTTCCTTCTGTTACTTAAAATGTAAGTTCCTTATTTTACTAATAATAAAAGTTTCTTATGTTACTTATTGTGAAAGTTCTTTATGTTACTTATACGTTACTTAAAACATAAATTTCTTATGTTACTTAAAACCTAAATTCCTTTTATTACTTATAATGAAAATTCCTTCTGTTACTTAAAATGTAAGTTCCTTATGTTACTTAAAATGTAAGTTCCTTATTTCACTTATAATGAAAGTTCTTTATGTTACTTATATATTATTTATAATAAAACTCATAATATAATATTTTTTTTACTTCATGTTCCTCATAAGCAGCTTGTATTTCCGACTTAGAAGCTGTTCCTTGAAACTTTAAGATTGGATACAAGTTAGGATCAGTACATTCATTTTGATCCTAAAATCACAATTTCATTGATACACAAAATAATAACAAAATGTATCTAAAATTTCTAATGTATAAAAACTTCTAAGGCGCAAAAACTATAAGTCCAGAATATATAATAAAAATGTACAAGATTTAAATGAAAAATATTAGAATGTTCAGAGTTGATTTAATTTTTTGATAAAAATAGGTATTTAATATCAATGTAGCCCAAAATCAGGTCAAACTTAATTTATTTAAATTAAAAACATATTCAACTTTGCAGGATACCCTACCCTCCTTTAAAATAACTTATAAATATTCCTATTTTTCTGTCACATCTCTCTTAATTTTTTTTTTTCTAAATAATCTAATTTTATATCAAAGCCGCCCAGATGCAAAACAAGCTATATCCAAAAATGAGACTTTTAATACTATTGTGGTAACAATAGGTACTTTATAACTTTGGTTTAAATTTTAAAATGTAATAAAATAGGTTGTATCGGTTATTTACATAATAAAAACAAAATGTACACAGAATCAAAAGTAGCTATATCCAGCGAATGATTTGAATTCTGGTTTTGTTTTTAGTTTCTGAATGACTGGATGAGGATATAGCTGAATTTGTTTCTTGAACTAAAACAATATGACGACGTATACATTTTCAAAACAAATTAAATGACTTCGTTCAGTTGCAAAACAAGTTACGCAAAAATTAAAATATATCTTATAATTTATTCAGTAATCTGAGAACTCAGACATTTTAGTGAAAATTTGCTGTATTTTTTTTTCTTCATTTTCACAAAAAAACAGGTATTTTTGCATTAAAAATAGTTAAATTTTGACAATTTTTCACGATTTACCCCAAAAAAAGTTGAAACTGCATATAGCTGCTTTTGCATCTAGAACTCTAATAAATAACATCCAAGCTTTAGAATAATATTTCGTGCTGACATCTAGTGAGTAAATTGTGTTCTAAACTTATACTTGCAAAAATGTACACGTGCTATCAAGGTATGTTTGTCACCATAACTTTCACCGTGAATAGCAAGAAGAGATATTTTAATTAATCATAAAGTATTGTTCGGCTTATTTAATAAGGACATTTCAAATTTAATCTTATATTTAAACTAGAACATGCGAATAGCAGAGCTATATATTTTATTAAAAAAGCACTTTGAAAAAAAATCATACAAACCAGTTGCTGTATGTTAGTAACTGAGTACTATTCAGAGTAAAAAAGAAGTTTTGAAATATGTATATATATTTTAATTCCTTAGAAACAGAATAGCTTAATATTATATTTTTTTTAGAATGTTAGTATATTGGATTAATATTAGTGCTGCCATCTAACGTATAAAATATGTACTATTTAAAAGTTTCAAATGTGGATTCTGTCAAGAGAATATTCGAACTTACTCAGTTACCTTCTGTTAAGGCTAAGTGTTTTCGTAATTGAAAAATGTAATTTTTTTTTAATTTTAAAATAAAAATATATTTTTTAAATGATTATCATATAAAGTTAATTTAGAAAAAAAAAATACTTTCAAACAATCCCTGGAAGAATTTTAATTAAAAAATTTTTTTCTTAAACATTTATACAAATACTAAATGAGTGTTTAGAGCTGAGAAGCCTTTAGTATTCAAAAAGATTAATATATTTAAACTTTTTAATTTTTTTTATATTAGAATATTCGTAATTCTTTGTTCTTACTAATTATTGTGCAGCTGCAATATTATTTTAAAATTTATTTATTTATTTAAAAAAAAATTCTGCGTCTTACGTTGTTAGTTTAGTTAACTGATTATACTACATTTATAATTACCATCACGCTAACGAACGAAACGCGAAGGGAATTTTTTTTATTATTTATCATAAAAAATAAGGCCGCCAAATAGAGCGCGAAATCGCCAAATGCGCAAGTTGCAGTTACGTCCTATTTTCAAACTGTTCTTAGAGCAGTTTTGAATAAAGACTGATTTGTTTTTATTCTGAGAATAAATCAGCAACTTACCTTCTTATAAACAAGAGTATTTTGGGTTTCAACTGATAGCAAATTGAAGCTGTCTCTGGATGATTCATCTTTAGGAACCGGGACTTCTTCGTAAACAATCCCGTAACCTATAAAATTATTTGTTACAACTCCAACCAACTCAATATTATGTGTGTTATTGTTTATTTAGTGCTAAAATTACGTAAGTTCATTTGCTTTACTTGTTTATACGATTCCGCTTAGTAATATTTTCACTTGCCTCAGTCATTCACTTCTCATTGCACAAACAAATACGGCAAATGGGTTATAATAGAGAATAAGGGGACGCCAAGTCGTCAAAATTTTATGTCGCCAAATATGATTTAAGTTTAAATTGACAACCTTGCTCATTACTTGCGTAATATATTTTATACTAATACGCAAATAGTAACGTAATTCAGTTTACATGCCTGCACAATTTCGAATTAAAAATCGTAATTTCGTTCGTTCGGCCATTTTGTTATTAGTTATTATGCTAATTTTATTTTACCATTCTTTATTTCGTAATTACTTATTATTTAGTAATACTAATATCTGTCTTAACCAATGCCAAAATGAGTCAAGTAAGTTTTTCATTCCGTGCCTATCATTGATTTATTCAACACCAAGTATCTCCCCCCACTTGTTTACGTGACATCGGTATCGGTACTAAAATGAAAACACTGGGCCTTCTATATTTGAATAACAGTTAAAATAACAGTTATATTTGAATAACAGTTAAAATAACAGTTATATTTGAATAACAGTTAAAATAACAGTTAAAATAACAGTTATATTTGAATAACAGTTAAAATAACAGTTATATTTGAATAACAGTTAAAATAACAGTATTTAAATAACATTTATATTTGAATAACATTTATATTTGAATAACAGTTATATATGAATAATAGTCAAAATATATCTTTATTTCAATTTCCGATAGAATTAAAAATATTATTTTTGAGATCTTACAGTTCTTCATTCGCCCAATAAAAGTAATATTTCGAAATCGAATAAAATAACAAATATTTTGAACAACAAAGCTCTTCTTCATACGATCGATGGACAGCACTGTTTATTTTATCAAGAACAGAAATACTGGTCAAAAATAGGTTAAATAAAGAACACCCTGTTTGTAAAAATAAACAGAAACAGACACCGTTCTTTTTCCAAATTTTTACAAGAACGGTCTGCTCCCGCTTTCAAGACGACCTTGGGTGAAACGAATCTCCTCAGAAATTACCGATCCAAAGTAGCTGTTATTTGTCAATAATATCGTAGTAACTACCGTTCTTTCAGAGTAACTGGTAAGCCTCTCCCTATGTGAAATATGGGACATAAATAAATAATTAATTACTGAAAGGGATTCATAAATAATAATTCTTACTTCCTTCCAGTCTCTGTTTTGTAGATCCGACACTCCTGTAGTAAACAACTGGTTTCTTGAAATCAAATATGGGCTTGAAGCATTTGGACTGAAATGAAACATTACGTCCTTTTTAAAACAATAGCTTTAAAGAAAATAAGTAAGACTTAAGATTTTAGAATACGAGGGCAATGCGCCAAATTAATTTTCGTAGCCAACTTTGGTGTGAAAGCTCAGTTTTCATTTCCAACACCAAAATACCAATGTTACGTAAACATCTGAGAGGATCTACTTTCTGTAGAGAAAACCAATTATCATTACGAATTCGCTTATAAGGTATACACACAGTTCAGAAGAAATACAGAGAGTTGTCAAATTGAACTGAAATCGCATTTGGCGACATTGTTTAAGACGCCTTGGCGGAGTGCCCCCGTATTCTTAAGTTTAACCGAAAATAACTTAGAGAAGCAAACTTGACTTA
Organism: Troglohyphantes excavatus; assembly: GCA_963932185.1. Classification (NCBI taxonomy): domain Eukaryota; kingdom Metazoa; phylum Arthropoda; class Arachnida; order Araneae; family Linyphiidae; genus Troglohyphantes; species Troglohyphantes excavatus. Next base: position 8,594,195 of record OZ010671.1, read on the forward strand.
ATTAGACCGAGCATGACGATAAGTAATTTTCGACCGCCAAATTCACCCTGTTTTCGTACCTTCTGATCAAACTCCACGCAATTCTGCGAGACATAGGGATTGTAGATCGTCAGGAACACGTCAAATTCTTCGTTCAGTTCTTCCTGAAAGTAAATAAGGTTCAAGGAGGTTGATTAACGTCAAAAAAATAATACACATTTGCATGTTTACAGTTAGGTACATCCTAAAAGAAAGGTTGGTTGGGCTGCTGAAGTTATTCTGCGCCAAACACTAGTCCAAGCGCAAGTCTCGAAAGAAAAAGAAAAGAACGCTGTGTGGTGGTCACTTCATAAACCCGATACAATCCTTCGAGGTAAAGACAGTAATTATTTTAATCTAACGGATAGAGTATCGGCGTAGCAAGCGAAAGGTCCCGAGTTCAATTCCAGTAAAACGATATTGCTACTACTGCATCGTAATTTTGAACCACGTTAAAGGTTAGATGAAAAGAACAACAAAAAATTAATAAAATTAGGGTTCTTTAATTACAAATATTAATTGACATGAACATGTCTTACATGACATGAACATAACGTGACATACATGACATGACGTGATATACATGACATAACGTGACATACATGACATAACGTGACATACATGACATGACGTGACATACATGACATGACGTGACATACACGACATTACGTAACATACATGACATAACGTGACATACATTTCATGACGTTATATACATGACATGACGTGATACACATGACATAACGTGTTATACATGACATAACGTGACATACATGGCATGACGTTATATACATGACATGACGTGACATACATGACATAACGTGACATACACGACATGACGTTATATACACGACATGACGTGATATACATGACTTGACGTGACATACATAACATGACGTGATATACATGATATGACGTGACATACATGAAATTTTTTTTGACATGGTTCGGTGCAGAACAACGGTCATCGGCAGAAACTGGAGTGACCGAAAAGTGTTAATATATTTCTTAATGACGAATAACTCCATAAGAAAACAGATTATTGGGATAAATGACCTACCAGAAGGAATAGGATCATAACGACCAGGTTGGCCACTAATCTACTCCTCTTTCTAATCTTTGTGCCTTGTGGTGAAGAAAGGAATCACATTAGCGGGCATACGCTGGCCTGTTTAACAGATGTAACTACATTTTTGATCGTTTTGATCGACGGGTTGTGACGAACGCGTATTTAAATTTAAAAGAATGACGAGTTCCACAATTCCATGAAAATTGTGCGGAGTGGAAAGTTACGAAGTAAATTTTGATTTGATTATCACACTAATTAAAGTTGAATTGTGGTATAGGAAAACTTAAACAGGCTGAAAGAGCAGTTCAAGACGAGTAAAATTATACCAATAAGTATAAACTTATGACATGTGCTGAGAGATCTAAAGCATACCAAAGACGCAAGAAGGAGCAGGCGCGAGTACTAAGTATTCAAGAAATAAACCTTACGGTACAGTGGGTACTGTACATACCCTATTTTTTTTAACTCTCTGTATATTAATAAATTTCGAAAGAACATTTTAATCATCAAATTTTCAATGCTTACGCAGTAACAATATCATATATTCACTCTTTCGAAAGTAAGGTCTACAAAATAGAATGCTTTTAAGCCAATTTCTGGCGGCATTCCCAAACGTCCAACATTTGGCGATGAAGCCTTTAACTGAATCGACTAACTGATGTATATTCTCCATTGATTTTGATTGTTCGTAAGTAAAACTTCTGGTAAAAGTTGCTAAATGTCATATTTGCATTGTATTTACGTAATTATTTTTATTAAGATTTATAGTTCGCAACGCCTTCACAATTATTTTAGAATTTCGCCAAACAATCTTGCGCAGTAAGCGCCTCCATTGATTTTTGCCAATCAAAATGGTTGTCTTATATTTCACATTTGAAAGTAGATTATCTAAATTTTATCGCCAAGCATCGGTATCACGAACCGAAAACCTGAACTTTTATTTATTTACATATATGATTTTAATTATTTCTTAATGATTACAACCCAAACCGATCATCTTTTTGAAATTATTTTAATTTTCAGTTTTCTAGTTTTACACCGCTAAAAAAAGCATTAAAAACAATTTCTTAAACATCTTTTCCTAAAGGGACAGTTTTCGTCGCCAAATCGTAGTTAATACATAAATTCCAACGAATTTCCTGAAACAATTCCTTAACTTTAAAAGCTTAAAACAAAAATGGTTAAACTTAAGAAAAATGGGACACTCCGTCAAGACATCTAATTCAATGTCTCCAAAGATGATTTCAGTTCAATTTTTCAACTTTGCGCAATGTAAATTTTAAGCGCATTTATGAACAATCACTAATTGGTTAGGGTTACCAAATGGTTCTATTCACGGGTTTTAAAAACTGTAGCCAATGAACTTTTGTCAAAAAAGTTGGCGATAAAAAAAAGCTTTGGCGGAGTGCCCTCTTATTATTAAGTCTTACCAAAAAACATACCGGACGAAATGGAAATAACTTTTACCATGAACATTATTTGGTTAATGGTAACAGAAATGTACAGATTCTAACCATGTGATATGGTGTCAATAAGCAATAAAATCGTCCTTGGCGATATTCTTATAATCATTAATTGACAATCACATCGTACACTTCATTTTACGTAATAATTATTTACCTCATTTCCCTTTCCTGATGCTGATTTCTTAACTTTCTTCTTTGGTAACGCTTTAGGCGGCATCAATGTCTCGTTTTTTCGTATTCTGTCTGTATTTATTAATTCTTTGAAATGTAGCAAGATATATTTTTCACAAAACCCATTGACAAGACGGAACCTCACATAAAACTAATAAACAATACTTTGTAGAAGAAATTATCTGTGTCATTGCCACTCATTGGAATAAAACTTTTCATAAATAAAACTATAAAAAATATATAATACTAACAGGTCTTGTGTTCTTTACAAACAAATATTTAAAAAATGGAACCCAATATTTCAGGAGCTACAGACAAACACATATAACTTTTTTTAAGAACCATTATTTTAAACTTCATTTAATAACAACAACAAAAAACATCGAAATTTTAACTCAAAATCTATAGAATATTTTTAATGTATCCTTTTTGGTGGTGCCCTCTATATATTAATGGTGAAACTAAATAAATTATGTCATCCATTTTTTTTTTTTTTTTAATTTTCTTTTAGACACATTACGATATTAAAACTTCATATTGTTTATGAGCCGAGATATAAATTAAAAGTCATAATTTTATGAAAGAAAAAAATGGAAGTTAAACACAATATTTTTGAATATTAAAAATATATACTTATCAATTATCGTGCCGCCATCTATAGGCATTAACTGAAACTAATATTTGTGCGAGTTTAGTGTTGCGAGTATATATGGATAAGATAATTTAGTTGTATGAGTTGCGTATTCATGGGGCTTATCCCATGAATACATAACTCATACAACTACAAATGAAAAATAATGCTGTAGTATTAACTACATTTAATATTTATTTCGCTTATATTTTAATGAGCGATTAATTTTCAAAATAGATATTGTTCGTAAATCATCATTAACAAAAGAAATCATAATGCTTTATGCAATTTTTAAAAAAGTGACATGAGTGAAAAATATTTAATCTGGCACACTTATTTAAAAAAAAGAGAAATACAATAATATTTTTAAAAAAATAATAAACAGTTAAAAATTACTGAATAATAACTAAAAAATAATTCAATTTTAGTTATTATCGCAATGTTTTCATTAAAATAATCGAAAAATACCATGAACAAGTTTATTAAAAATTTATTTAAAATCAGTTACTGCTACAATACATTTAAATTGAAGATAAATAAATATTGTGAGTTATTTTATAAAAATTCCTTATTAAAGAAATTATCGTGCTGCCATCTACAGGTTTAATTTAAAACTATAAATTTACTCTTGTGATATCTTTAAAAGAAAGAATATAACTTTTTCATATGATTTTCTTCAAACTTTCTGACCTGTAAATTTCTGAATATCCCCATTAAACACACATTGTCTGGTTAGTATAATTTACATACTAGTTAGTGTAATTTATGCACTTTTTAGTGTAATTTACGCATTTGTTAGAATAATTTAAATTGCACTTCAATAGTAACTCACATAACATTCTAATATAAAAAAATAAAAGCAGTTTTTGTAAAAACAACTGAATATGAAACTAAATTTTTTTTCAAAAGTAATGTAATTTTTTAAAAATATTTTTTATACCTGTATCAATTTATTGACCTATACCTAAATCCTAAGAGTTTAAAATGTATAAATTTCTCAGTGTCCCGCATTTTGGTGGCCTTGGGAAGTATATCAATCGAAGACTTTGTTGCATAAAAATTCCAGTATTATAAAGAAACTGTTGATATAAGCAATAGCCGGAATACAAATAATTCTTCTTTTGGGTATATAGGGTGCTCACAAATTGCTGGTCAAATTGTTGTCATTGTTTGGCTGTTTAACAATACATAATAAAACATTATTTTTACCATGCTTCAACTACTTTGCTTGTTGCCGATATAATTAGAAGCGACTCATTTACAATATAAGCAAAGTAGTAGGGTAAAAATAATATTTTATTATGCTAATGTAGCTAAATGTGATACAACAAACACGATCTCCCAATAATTTGCAACCCCCCCTGTTTATGTGGTTATATATTTTCCTATAAAAAAACCCAAACGATAGTTGGTTAATATAATTAAAGTAAAGTAAACTTCCTTTCACATTTCTTACAAAAAAAACGAATTCTTGCAATGTCCTGATAAGTCGTCCGAACTTGTCTCTAATTTATACGGCGTGTATACGAGACTGGTGCACGTTAAATCTGACCGGGTCCAATGTCCGAACGCCTATTGAGGTTGCATCGGGTGCCAGCTTAGGTGTTGTCCTCGTCATTTGATCATGATTCAATCATTCGAGACATTGTTCCTGTGTCTTTCCTTCAAGATAGGGGTATCCGTGGTCGAGTGGATATAGGCGTCATCTGGGAATCAGAGGGTTCCTGTTTCGATCCTTTGCGACGGACTTGACTAAAAAAAGTAAAAAAGTAGTGATCTTGTGATCGGAGGGATGCCAGTTTCACTACAAAATACTACGAATGTCGTCCATAACATCCACAAAAATTATCGTCGTGTATGGGGGACTGGTGTACGATAAATCTGTTCGGGGTCTAAAGTCCCGACGTCTATTGAAAGCGTTGTGTGCCAGTTCAGGTGTTTCCTCGTCATCTGACCATGGTTAAAAAATATGAGGCATCATTCGCGAGTATTTCCTGCGAGATAGTCCCCGAACCGTCACAAATAGTTCACTGTGCAGCTCTAGTGCGACGTTAATTAACCAATCAAAACCAAACCGAACCGTTACCAATAGCCCATTGTATAGCTCTAGTGCGACGTTGATTCATCCACCCAACTTCATGGCTATGCTCAATTCTGTGCAGGATGTCGTTTTCTGTCCTCCAAAAAGTTCCTTCATCCCCAGTCCTTGCCCATCACCAGAATCCCCGACCTTGAACCCGAACAACCCAAAATAGTGTATTGAACCGCCTTCCAACGAAAAAGCCCGCCAACGAAGAAAATCCGTTCACCTGCTGGAAACCGTTGAACTCGCCAAGGACAAGAGAGAGCCTTTTTCCAGACCTCACTCTCGGTTTCGTCCTTCGCCAAGTGCAATGGACTCGCGGAAGAAGGAAGAGGATTCCTTTTTCCAGGCGCGGTTTCCTGCAGACGATCCAGTTAATTCTGTTCCAAGTTCGTTGTTCTTCCGCGGCGAGGAAACGAGGCCTTCAAGTGAAACTTTTGTTCCGGGATGAAGAACTGATTCTTTTGGAATTCGGAATCCTTTTTGTAGAATTAAAGAGGTCGAATGTCGTTTCAGACGATAAATGGTTTCTGTGACATATTTTTTTTTTTATATCGAATGACAGTCACCATTTTTATTTTGTCTTTTGAGGTTTCACATTTTGGAACAAATTATTAATTTATATTCTGATGAATAATTATTTTCTATGGATAAAGATTATATTTGAATATAAATACAGTTTTTGAATGTAAATATATTATATAAATATTGTTTTAAATAAATGAAATTCGAATAAGAAGCAGACGATAATTTTTTTATTAGTGGAATTTTTTATTATAACATAAAATATAGCTAACGTTAATTATTATATATTAAAAAAAAGTAAAGATAACATTATGAATTTAAAGATAAGTTAATTAATTTTTAAATAGGGTTTAATTTTAGCATTATTACCTATACTCTTTTTTACAATAAATATGTTACGTTAAATATTTATTATTAGGAATAAAGGCCGTACAGTACAATAGCAAATGGTAAATGCTTGGAATATTTTTGAAAGAAAATCTAAATTTATTGAAGTTAAGATCATCCACTTTTAATAATTTTAATGTTTTTTTTTTAAATGAAAACAAATGAGATTTTTTTTTTTACATTTAGAATTATATAAAAAATTTTTACTTCTAAGAACCTGATTAAAGTTTATCTAATGTAAATTATTTATGTAATGTTATTGGTAATGTAAATATGTGTTACTCATATTAATAAAAATTCTAAATAACTTAAATCTGTGACTCATATAAAAAAAACTATGCGTAACTCATATAAAAAAATAACACTTTAAATATTAGCTACGTTAGCAAGGAAAGTTTTTTGTTGTTGTTGTTTATGGATATTTAATTTTGAATTGCAAGAAATAATATTCTGAAAATATCCTTTCTTTTAAATCTAATTTTGTTTAATTTATCATAAAAAAGTATAAATAAATATCATTTCAATTTCCCATACAAAACTTAAAGATATAACTGATTTTTAAAAATACTCATTTAAACATTAATTATTTAAAAATAGCATCGCTAAGAAATACGAGGTTATTTTTTAAAATAATTCATGTTTTATCCACAAAAATAGAACACAATGATGCTTTTAAACAGTTCAAAGAACCTCAATTACCTTTCCATTAACAATAACCTGAAAATACCTGCTTTCATTGAATAACCCGATGTACCTACTACCCAAAGTAGGTTGAGCGGCGAGTCCATTCTATCAGAGGGGGGTGACTGAACCCTACTTTCCCCCCAACCATCCATCCCAAATAGACTCTTCCCGGTTCCATCCTTGACCCCGCTTTCCCCTTCTCGAAAGCGAAAGTGAAAGCGCACTCTATCGAAATCGAAAGTGGGTCAGCGAAAGTGAAAGTCGACAGGTTCATCGCACCCACAGCCCAATGAAAAGGTGATCGCCCCGATCGGTGGGTGTCATTTACCCCGCCTGACCCGGTCGTTGCACCCAATTATGCTTGAGTGATGGGTTTAGGGGCGGGGTTTGGTGTTGACTGATAGCTGGAGTGGGCGGAGTCGCGGGATGATGGGATGGGTTAAGTAATCGAATGATATGGATAATATCGCTGTTTGTGGCTCAAGGGTCAAGGTTGAGCATTATGATGTGATTATGTGTTATAGATTAGGATTAAACGATGCATAATTAGAAGGTTGGCCTAAAATCAGGTATGGCTCACTAGTAGGGGGAGCTCAGAGAAATTGTCCCTACTACCAAGACCTATGATACAATGATATGACAACCAGGCCCACCGCCCCGGGGGGGGGGGGGGGGCAATAATATCTGAAAACCCAGAAAGTTGGGAATTTCAACTTCTAAAATCCCCGAGTTGGGAAAATTGATGCCAGAAGAAAATTAATATTATTAACAAATGAAAGCTATGGGAGATTAGAAATCGCCCAACTTGTAAAATTACATTTAAATTAGACCTCAGAACGGACACTGCGTTGGAATATGGGTGCAACAAATCAATACTTGTGAGAGAACTGTTTAATATTACCAAAATATATATAAATGAAAAATGTCGATAAGTTGAAATTGGGAATTTTCTTTCAGCACTGTTGAGTTGGGAATTTCGAAGAGTCGAATTGAGAATTTCGAATCGTTAAGTTGGGAAATTTCTTGTTTCAACAGCCCCAAAATATATTTTGTGTAACGGCACTGTTGATAACTTATTTGATTGTGATTAAATATGTATTTATTTAATTATTTGTGGGATGTGATCTATGTGTGGGATATCTGAGAAACAGTGAGCGTGGTTGTTAATTAGTGAGTGGTGGTTTGGCAGCTTAACTACACGTAATAAACCATTATTTTTATAATATTTTAACTATATTGTTGTTTGTTGCTACTGAAGATAATCGACTTGTTTAAAATATAAGCGAAGTAGTTGGATAAAAATAATATTTTAATATACAAAAACTGCTAAATGTGGTACAGTCAGACAATGACAATCGCCTAACAATTTGGGACCACCCTGTATTTAGAATTATAATTAATTATAACTCAAATGATAGTACAAAAAATAGTTGTAATGGATTGTGTATTATTTATTCAGAACCATACACAAATTTTAAATAATCAATTTGTGACAATATAACATTATTATTTATTATTGCAGCAAAACAACACTAATAACTATTCTGTAAAATTAATTAAGATTGTATTGTAATAAAATTATTGATAATTACTTTTTAAAAATTAAATAAAAAAAAATAATACAAATTAAACAGATATATTGTGTTACTAATTGCTAGTTAAATTCAAATTATTACTAATTAATCAGTATTGTCATGCAAATAAATAAAAAAAATTCATAAGAATGCATAAGTACAAATTAATTAAATATTAGAATTTACAAGAATAATATAACAAAAAAATGTGCTGCTTTACCCAATTTTCAGTGATTACTATAAAACATTTCTCATCTTGTTTATTTAAACATGGCTTATAGAACAAAAACCTTCAACTGTACAAGTTTTTTTTTTAAAGTACATGTGTATTAAATTAGTTATTTAATTAATTAGCATGCATTGTGGTAGTATTTTATTTAAAATTCAAAAACGATCATTCACTTAGATTGGTTGGTTGAAACTAATATTGCACTAGAGCTACACAACAGACTATAGACGTGTAATTTACTTAGGAAAAATACTGCTTTCAAAAATTCTAGATATTAGAACAATTTTCTACTGACGTTTTCGAAAACTGATTTACACAACGTTTTTTTTTTTAATTTCACATAAATTGTAGAAAATTGGCTGTGTTTTGTAAAGTTCGTTATGATTATTGCAATTTTTCAATAATTTACCGTTGTAATTTCTTTATTTTTCAAAATCATATTTCATATACGAGATTTTACATTCTTCGATACTATTTTTTTACTTCAACATGGGCCCTCGTAGATGCTTTTTTGCCCATTGTATAGAAATTTATAAATCAGGCCCTGCTGGTATCGGGGTACTTTTGAAACGTGTAAAAATAATAAAAACAATTATTTAAAGAAAAAGAATAAATTTCCTACAACAATTTTTGCCTGTGAACATTTTCAAATATGATACTGCGGAATATATTTATTTGTCTTTGCGTTATCAAAACATTTATATTATTTAAAAAGTTATTGATTCATATGAAACTAAATAATTAATTAAATTCCTATATTCAGATATTGCGAAAATTCCTAGAATTGAGGTAATTTTCTTCAGGAGTAGGGAAGACGTAAATAATCCATAACTCGAAGAACCCCGTCTTTAAAAAAATCCAGCTTCTTAAATTAAAACCCTCCTAAACTATTAATGGAATGTATTATGTATTATGTATGACGACTCTAACTAGTACTTTATTAATACAATTCTTATTCGATAAATATGACTTGTAACAATATCTGATTAACTAAATACTTATAATAAAGACACTATATTTCTTAGAAAAGACAATATATTTCTTATAAAAGACTATATATTTCTTATAAAATACAATATATTTATTATAAAAGGCAATATATTTCTTATAAAAGACAATATATTTCTTATAAAAGACAATATATTTCTTATAAAAGACTATATATTTCTTTTAAAATACAATATATTTCTTTTAAAATACAATATATTTATTATAAAAGACAATATATTTATTATAAAAGACAGTATATTATATATATAGAGAATTATAAAAGACAATATTAATGAGAATTTTGTTATTCTGTTAATTTTCATTGCCAATAGATGTCAGCACCAACAATTTCCCTTATAAAACATGCGGCTGTGATGGGAGTGCTGAAGTAATATTTAAAAGAGTAGTAATATTTTATATATTTCAATATTTTTGTAATTTTAAGTGATTAAGAAATATAACATAAGTACAACATAAATACGTTTATAATTAATATTAAAAAAGATGCATGTATTACTTCAAAATGCCCATACTTTCATGAGATGTGTTTTATTTTAATTTGTTTATTTTAAATTATTTTATTTAGTTTTGACGTGAAGCGTTTTGAAGTTTTCTTTCGGTTGGCGATGTTCCTGTTGACGATCAGTTCCTATTTCTATAATATGCTGAAAAGAAGTTTGACGTGACATTTTTCTAGTTGGACTCCGATATAGCCACGTCCAAATTTTTTAAAGTTAAAGTATTGATTTTTTCTCAAAATAACTAAATATTAATTAAAATATTGATTTGAAATTCTTTATTTTTCCAATGCGTATACGGATAGCAAGTGGCCTAGTGGTAGAGTACTTAACCCGTCATCGAACGGTCGTGGGAACTAATCTCTACTTAGAGAGTGAAGCGAGCTCGGGATCAAGGGATTGTCAGTTTCGTTCTTTCAGTTCTCTTAAACCAAATCATCCCTGGTGTATAAACGTCTGTATATTGTTATATGTGGCGTGATTCAAACGTTTTCCCGCCTACATAGGTTTATGGGGTACCTGCTCAGATGTTGTCCTCGTCATCAGACCTCAGTTTAAATTTACTATACAATGTTCCCGAATCCTTCCGATGAGACAAGTGACACATATTGAGATTGCGTCGGGTGCTCACTCAGGTATCGTCATCTGACCATGTTTCAAAAATACGAGGCCCTGTTCTTGGGCCTTTCCCTCTTGATAGGCCCCGAACATTCATCATTTGCCCAATGAAGAACTCTAATGCGCCGTTCATTAACTAAACCAAACCTATACGAGACAGATCCTCGAACGTTAGGCCTTGCTCGAACCGCCACCGATATGCGGACATAAATAAACTCGTGGTGCCATCTAGTATCAAGAATAAGATACAGAAGTAATTTTTTTTTGTTTGTAATCGTTTAATCAATTATATAAATTATAAATAATTAAAAAGCTAGGTGGAACTTTTTGTTAAATATTTTTTAACTCACTATGTAAAAAAAGGTGCCATTTAAAAGGAAGATAGACTCAATAATTATAATAAGCAAAATTTTTAGAAAAAAAAATGTCAGAATATAATTTAGGGTACCGTTACTCAAATTCATTCTTGATAAATTGGTAAATATTTCTGCCCTATAGGAATTTCAATTTTTGGAAAATTCAAAATCATTAGTATTTTTAGAGATTAGACAAATCACCATGTTTAGTAGTTTTGTTATTTCTACAGTGATGAGTTTTGAAGACAACACGAAATCTTTTTTGCATAATTTTTAGATGAGCTGCTGAAAATATATAATTAATCATTTTATTTCATAATTACAATAACTTATTTTTAAAACAGTAATTATACAAAATAAGTATTTTCAGAGATAACAGGGATTTCAAAAAATAAGTATTTGTAGCATGAAATGTAATAATAAAAAAAATACTTCATATATAAAAGTTACCCTTAAGATAGAAAACACAGAGCCGCGACCAGAGCTACAGTAAGAAGCTATAAATAGAAGTATTGTTAAAAAAGCGTGTCAAAAGTATGGGAAGTAAGATAATTGAGTTGTAATAACTTAGTTTCATGGTCAGAAAACGTCATAAATCAAGAAATCGTCATCAAATACTGTGGAAATCATCTTCTGAACAACTATTTTAAGTTTGCCAGGTCGCTTTATTCATATGGCTAGAACAGAAGCCGATATTAGCAATATTAAAACATCTGCTCATTTTTGCGAAAGTACGATCACTTAAATTTCAGTACGTCATCGCTCATTTACGATACAATTGTACTCAAAGAAAAACGAGTACGTCCATGTATTCATTTTTAAGCACATTTTTTTACACTGAATAGCTGTGTTTAAAATAAAGTTCTTTAAAAAAAAATTAGATTACATATCTGTGCAATTAAAGAACAAATTGAATCTTTTGAAAGTTGATACTAATACAAAGTTTGACTATGAACAACAGGCACAATACAATACCTAGCAAGATTGAAGATATTTTACTAGCAACTTGCGTTTTATATTTCGACAGGCTGTCTGCCTAGTTGTACAAGCCTCTATAATACACATTGAGGCAGAGTGGATTAGACGTCAGCTGAGAATCCAAGGGTCCCCGGTTCAAAACCTTGCGATGGACTAGACTAAAGAATAGTAAAAAGTAGTGATATTGCGATCGGAGGGTTGCCAACTTCGCTACCAAAATACTAGAATGTCGTCCAGAACATCCACAACAAATAACGGCGTGTATACGGGACTGGTGCACAATACATTTGATCGGGATCTATTGAAGGCGTTGGGTGCCAGCTCAGGTGTTGTCCTCGTCATCTGACCATGGTTCAAACATACGAGGCACCGTTCCCGGCTCTTTTCTTCGATATAGGCCCCGAACCGTCGCCAAGTGCAGCTCTAGTGTGACGTAAATTAACCAAACCAAACCAAACTCGATAATACAGAAATAGGTTTGGTTTTGTTAATTAACGTCGCACTAGAGCTGCACAATGGGCTATTGGCGACGGTTCGGGTTGGTTTGGTTTGTTAATTAACGTCGCACTAGAGCTGCACAGTGGGCTATTGGCGACGGTTCGGGGTCAATCTCGAAGGAAAGACCAGGGAACACATACACATTCACACACACATTCATACATGCACCTCGTTATTTTAGAACCATGGTCAGATGACGAGGAAACACCTGAACTGGCACCCAACGCCTTCAATAGACGTCGGGACTCACAATCAAGAAGGAGAGAGTGGAAAGCAGACGCCCATAAGTGGCAGAATATGACGTATTGCCGACGAGTTCTGCGCAGCAATCTGTATCCCAAGATGCATTGCGCCGATGAGTTTTTTGTCACGGAGTAAAGAAGAAGGTGGAGGTGCGAACAAGTCTAAAACCAGTTTGCAATGTGAAGTAAGTATCGCTTAAAAGCGCTATTCCAAAGCATAATACTTTGGACCAGTACTTGGCGATAATTTATTTTTCCCTCGTAGGAAAACTACTGCAAACTAGGTTTGTTTGTTCCTAGTTTGGGGTTGCTAACTTACGTATTATGAAATCTCGCCAAATCATCTCCACCTTTTTCTTTATTCCGTGGTTTTTTGTACGCTCCGACCACGAAGAAAAGAGAAAGGTGGAGGTGATTTGGTGAGTTTCCACGGGAAGTAAGATGGCAACCTTAAGTAAGTACAAACAAACCAGCTGGCAATGTGTTTTCATCGAGGCTTGCGTTATTTGACAGTCAAAATATTATGCGTTATGCAGTCAAAATATTATGAGATATGCGTTATTTAATAAGTTCCAAATCTATAAAAGATGTTACTATTTCTACTTCATAGAGCCCCAGTTGCTCAGTTGGTAAGTCGTTCAGCTACTAATCAAAGGATTGGTGGTTGGAATGCGTGAAATGGACTTGACATAGAAAAGTAGTGATCTTGCGATCGGAGGGTTGCCAGCTTAGCTGCAAAAATACTAGAAAGTCGTCCAGAATATCCAACAAATTATACTGGCGTATATACGGGACTGGTGCACGATAAATCTGATCGGGGCCCAAAGTCCCGACGTCTATTGAAGGCGTTGGGTTCCAGTTCAGGTGTTTCCTCGTCATCTGACCATGGTTCTAAAATAACGAGGTGCATGTATGAATGTGTGTGTATGTGTTCCCGGGTCTTTCCTTCGAGATTGACCCCGAACCGTCGCCAATAGCCCACTGTGCAGCTCTAGTGCGACGTTTTTAACAAAACCGAACCATTTCTACTTCATACGTAAATTAAATTATAAAATAAATTATCGCCAAATATTGATACAAAGTAGTGCTTTGGAATAGCACCAAATATTTCTCCAGTACCTACTTTTTCAGCGATAACTTACTTCACATTGCAAATCGGTTTTGATTTAATCGCACCTGGGGCCCTAGCATCATCTCGAGATGTCAAGACTTTCTGTTGGAATCGAAAGGTCACGTGATATTTCCTTTGAGATGCCGACAGAAAGAGTTGGGATTGTAAAGTGACTTCGAATGCGAGATCGTTTTCGCGCGCTTTTCTTATCGCAATCTCAATAAAAGCCCTTTCACGATAGGTCAAGTGTTTGAGAACGACCGGAAATAAGTCACTTTCTTTCACTGCGCATGGTCAATACGATGTCTCGGTTGGGATAGATCCCACGATTCAATGACAAGGTGGGATCTTTTCCAACAGTAGGTGGTATCGTTTCCAACAGATTTCCGACTAGGTGGGATCGAGATTCGAGAAAATCCAAGAGATTTCCATCGAGATTTCAAGTTAAAAGCTATCTTTTGTAGTTTTCATTATTCTGTTCATTTTTAGATGAATAATTTTCAACTTAGTCATGTAGCCCGGCGTTGCCGGTGACCTAAGTTTGAAAAATATATTTTTTTTTATTTTGTGGCATAAAATGCCTCTTTTTATGCATTGAGAAGAAATACATTTTAATCAGGAAGATATAACATAGTTAATAAATTTAATATTTAGCTATGTACAAGGTACAATAAAAGAAACATTTTTTTTAAAAAAACCTATTACAAATGAAAGAAATACTTAAGTAAATTTTGAAAAAAAATATAACATTTATATTATATCTGGATCAATATTAAAAAAAATCAAAATTACTTAAATGAAAATTAGTAGATACGGAAATTAATTTTTGATTTAAAATAATTATGTATTTAGTAAAAAAAATTGGAATACTTCGTGAATATATGTTATTTTATTATGGAACTGTTTATATATATTATAATAAATACTTGCAAAATAATACTATTGTCCTTAATTAATGCGTTTTAATAGACTTTTATGATATTTGTTACAGAAGAAATAAAATTATGTTTTTAGTGTGCAATATGTTTAAGCGTAATGAGTAAATACGATACATTATAAATAGTTAAAATATTATAACAGAACATCGTACAAAAGTGAAAATGATCACACAATTTGTAATGTTTTCGAACAAAATAGTGTGTACCATATGCAACAGGTTTCAGTTTTAAATATTAGATAATAATTTTTGTACTAAAATTTGGGTCACGATATAACCGGATTTCGTCCGGACAGTTTTTATTTCAAGTTCACGTCTGAGCTCACTCAAACTCCGTGCTTGTTTTAGGAAAGAGGGTAGTTAGTAAGGAATTATTACACTTTCCGAATTTTACTAAAATAAATTATGGTAAACCTAACTATAATATTATATGCCGCAACATCATTCTGACTATCTTCTTTGTATCGAAATAACTGATCATCATCTGACCATGGTTCAAAAATACGAAGCATAGGCCCAGAACCGTCTCCAATAGCCCATAATATAGCTCTAGCACGACGTTAACTAACCAAACCAAACAAATATCTGTAACACCCCGCTCCGTAGTGTTCGAGTGGACAGAACGTCAAGCTCACAGTTATGGATTCCCATCAAAACTTTTGGATAAAGTTTAGCTAGTAATCAGAGGATTGCTAGTTCGAACGCGTGCGATGGACTTAACAAAGAAAAGTACAGAAGTAGTGAGATGCGATCGGTGAATTGCCAGCTTCGCTACAAAAATACTAGAAAGTCATCCAGAGCATCCAGCAAATTATACTGGCGAGTATACGGGACTGTTACACGATAAATCTGATCGGGGTCCGATGTCCTAACGCCAATTGAGGTTGCGTCGGGTGCCAGCTCAGGTGTTGGCCTCGTCATCTGACCATGGTTAAAAAATACGAGGGCATCGTTCCCTGGTCTTTCCTTCGAGATAGGCCCCGAACCGTCACCAATAGCCCATTGTACAGCTCTAGTGCAATGTTTTTAAACAACCAACCATTCCGCCAAACCGAAGGATTTTTTGGTTTTTTTTTTTGTTAATTAACGTCGCACTAGAGCTAAACAGTGGGCTATTGGCGACGGTTCGGGGTCTATCTCGAAGGAAAGACCTGGGAACACATACACATTCATACATGCACCTCGCTATTTTAGAACGTGGTCAGATGACGAGGAAACACCTGAACTGGCACCCAACGCCTTCAATAGATGTCGAAACTTTGGATCCCGATCAGATTTATCGTGCACCAGTCCCGTATACACGCCGTTAATTTTTACGGATGTTCTGGACGACTTTTCTAGTATTTTGTAGTGAAGCTGGCAATCCTACGATCACAAGATCACTACTTTTTACTTTTCTTTGTCAAGTCCATCGCTAAGGTTCGAACCAGACCAGGAATATTCGAATTCCCAGCTGACGCCTTTAACCGCTCGGCCACGGAGACCCAGGAAAACTAAAAAAAAAAATTGACTAGGGTAACCATACAAAACTGTCTGGCAGAAGACATTCCTTAGTTTATTAATATCTAAATATATAAACGATAAATAATAAATTTTTTGTTATAGATATTTATAAAAAACTATAATTGCATTATATATTTATAAAAAACTATATTTAACTATCTAATGTGTAATATTGTATTTTTTTTCACTTGTAAATTATAAAAGAATGTTTTTATTCATCAGAACTTCCACTGCACATCCTCGTCATCTGACCATGGTTCAAAAATACGAGGCATCGTTCCCTGGTCTTTCCTTCGAGATAGACCTAGAACAGTCCCAATGGCCCAATTTGCAGCTGTAATGCGACGTAAATCCAACCAATTGACCAAAACCACTGCAAAACGATTCCACAATACAATCCCAAGAGCCAATCCCACAACCAACCACGAGCCGCGTAAGATCTCACTCTTGGGATTGATATCGTCAAACGTCACTTCCTGTGAGATCGATCCCAACGCGGAACGATTCCGCCGAGATGATGTTAGGGCCCCTGCACCTTCTTCTTCACTCCGTGGCTCCGACCGGTTTTCAAGTTCTGCGCACAACGAAACTGTTGACAGTATCCCAAGATCCATTGTGCTGAGGGCTTCTTTTGTGTGCTACTGCGCATGTACCTATGGCCCTATCTTTCCCCCTCCATTATCTTTGACTCCACTTAGCAGCCAACCCACTCATTTATTAAATACCCTATTATAATGTATTATGTTTTCCCCATATTATTGCATTTTGTAAATTGGACCTATGATGTGTAGGGCTATCATCCACGTCAAATGTCCAAAATATCAATATCTCCTTTTGTTTATCAAATGGACGAGTAGAATGACCACGCCTACCGTGACGTCAGAGCTAGATTGTTTGTGGGATAGCGTTAGAATTTCCCTCAAAACTACTAATATATTCAAAAGATCGATGAGATTTTTTTAGAATATAATGTTAAAAACACAAGTTAAACGTAATTAATGCAAAATTTGAACATAAAAAAGCGATATTATTGTTTGTTTACCAGTAATCGGCAACTTGCACGTGCTCGAAATCCCACAAACAAGGCTAAACTCCGCCCCGTTCTAGTTGTCCATTGAGAAAGTGAATCTTAAATCACCATTCTTTCTTCTATCATAAACAATTTAGTAGTTTTGTTCTCAACCCCCCTTGGAATATTTGTTTTCACTACGTACATTTCCATTTATTTTGTGATGAGAGATATTTTAATAACAGGTATAAAATATCACTATGCGGGAGTTTCACGTGACGTATTAACACATTTTACCTACTTGTAGTTTCGATTTCTTCCCCACAGCAGACAACTTTACATTTGTTTGTTTAGTCGGTACGCTTGCAATTGTGGGAAAGTTTGTTTATAATATTTGTTTTTTCCAAATAAGTAATATTTTTATTCCATATATGAATAAATTTAAGTACAGAAATACTTATATTATATTTGTATATAATTAGAATTACAACAAAATACGGAAAAATACTTTTATTTCAACACAAAAATACTTGAAAAACGATGAGTACAATCTATCTCAGTGCATGTAGTAAATATTTCTATATTGAGGTATTATTTAAAGACTAAAACTTAAAATTATAGTACAGGAGCTAAAGCTCCATGCTAACCCTACGGAACTTATTCGGCGTTGCGGAACTTTCTCCGTGTTCCGTTGGAACATCGGTCTTCTTCTTCTCGGCGTGAAACTCCCCCATTCCAATAATTAAAAATATTATTTATAAGAAATGTTATTTACTTTCTCAAAAAAAGCAATTCTAGTTTGGTTGGGAATTTCCCATCTAAAACTAACTTTTTCCATCTGGAAGACATAGATTAACAGACTCTGAAAAAAAAATAGGTAAATTGACCCTTAAAATTGCTCTCCCCCTCCCCCAGTTCAATTTGGCAACCCCCTACAGTGTTATGTCAGCTGTAGCGATAATCCTTGGATAAATAATGATGTTTAAAAGTTTTTTTGAGTTTATAATAGTTTTTATTTAAGTTAACAAGCAGGAACAGTAATCCCGACTTCTCATCAAACAACGATGACATTAAAAAAAAAAAAAAAATCTTAAATTGAATGGTGTAATTCCACTTCCACAGTGACAATGAGAAAAACAATTTGAGCCTTCCAGAGTTCAGTGGTTTTTACAAACCCAATATCTACTGAATATGTATTTTAGTTTGTAATGATTTATATAAGATTTTATTTAAAAACTGCTCATGGGTGACCTTTCCAGCCTAAATTTTTGTAACGCTTTTTTAACATTGACATTTTGCAGCCTTCACACTATTAAAAAAAACACAACAAATGGGTGACTTATGTCTTTATTCGATAAATGAAAATTTACATCAGAATCCAATCTGGCAACGTTAAACATACAAAATTAAATAAACAGAAATTCCAGCAAAAACATTCAACCCGATCAAGATATTTCCTTGCATACAAAAACAATCATAAATATCATACAGTCAGTCTATATACAAAGATTTTACACACCACATTCAATAGTAAGTATTAAATGCACAAACACCAAATAAAAGTAAAATATGGACAAAAATGGAAAACTTCATAATGGAAGTTCAGTTATGATATTGGCACATCAACAGCATTGATTACAAATTCTTAAACTGAAGTTCATGGCTAAGCCTAAGAACAAGTGGGCACTCCGCCAAAGCATTTACATTGACGGCGCCAAATAAGATTTCAGTTCAATTTGGCAACCCTCTACAGTGTTATGTCAGATAATTATTTCTTATCTTACAGGTTACTTACATAAGAAGCTCTACCCACTTTTTTTCATCTTGTTAATGGCAACCCTCGGTTTTCACACCAAATTTGGCTATGAAATTTGATTTGACAGAGTGCCCCATATGCTTAAATTTCACAAAGTTCTATTATAATTTTGTTTTTCCTCTGAAGATATTAGATTACACTACTTAAATTGAAGTAGTTGCTTCAGGGAAATATGGGTTAAAATGCATTTGAATTTTGTTAATTCGCCAAATTTGGCAACCCAGATACCTAAATATCTTATTTTATATTCAATTTGTGGCAATTCCATTTAATCATGATTTATTTTTCCTTCTGTTTTAAATTACACTAAATCAAGGTTGCCATATTAAAAATTAATTAAAAAATTTTTATCACACGACTTTGAGAACATGCAGATTACAATTAAGTAAAGTATCAAGAACTGTTTTGAAATAACTTCAAAAACCTACTTGGAAAAATTTGAATTTACACAATTTCAGAAAAATTGAGAAGTCACGAGAAAATTACTATTGATGAGAAAAATTAAATAAATCTCTGAAATATTTGGTAATTTTTCTGAAAAGCAGAGAAAGGAAGAAGTGTGACAACCATGTGTCACATCAAATGCATTTTAACTAAAATAAAAAATTACAAGAAAAACAAAAGGAGAAAACTTTTCTTTTGTCTTTTAAAATATACAATTTAAAGATTTGAATGTAATAGTGACTTAAATAGAATCTCAAACCTAGTAATCTCTATAACAAACAGTTGGCCTGTGAAAAAAAAAGTTGCACATAAGATATTAAAAAATTAACACAAACTATAAGCTTCCTTATTTTATATTGCAAGTATTCATATGCAAAGACTCGATTGGAAAACTTAGTTTCTGGAATAAATATACATAAATTTACAAATAAGCCTTTGATACGAAATTCAGATGTATATATATTAATTTAAAAATAAATTAGAAATACTTAAAATTTCTACGAGTATGCATTTATCAAAATCAAAAAAGGTACTGCATAAAATTAAGAAATTTTCAGTATTTTTTTTTTATGAAAATCCCAAGTTCACTTTTGTGCCTTAAGTGAAAATTTAAATAGGAATATCGGATCTTAAAATCATTTTGTTATCTACAATCAACAAAAAATTTACTAATGTTTTAAATGTCTTATTTAATAAATTTTTAGTAATATTATTTAATTGCAAAAATGAATTGATAAAAGACCCACAAGAGTAAAGACAAACTTTAATGAAATAGTCTGTAACAGGAGGGTCTGCATAAGTCAATTTAATTCTATTGTCAAATCTTTTTTTAAACAAAAATATTAATATTTAATGTAAAATTTTTTTACCCCCTCCCCTAAAAAAACTTTTGATAATTCAAAAGTGTTTGATTTAACTTTTTTTAAGTTCAAGTCATTAAAATTTAATTTAAATGTATTTATAAATAATTTTAAAAACAAAAAAAAATCATTAAAAACTACCCCCAAGGAATTGGCACTAATAAATTATGGCAAGTCAACAAAAACTTGGAAATGAAAATCAAGTAAATACAAATGGCAGTTAAGATGGTGCATATAATGTAAACTGATCAAAGAATATATTCAACATGAAAAAGACTGAAGGAAAAATATTAATTATGAAATATATAAAATCTACAATCTTACTTAAATTTAAGTCAGTATAAAATACATGATAATAAAAAGCATGCATAAAAATTATATATGAAAGTTGAATTAGTGCCTTGGTTGACAAGTTAAAGAAATGACATTGTTCTAAACTGTGAGTCAAACATAGCAATGTGTGATAAATGCTGTTTTATTTATAATTTGATACCAACAAGTTTTTTTTTTTTTGACACTTCAAATTAGTCAGGAAACTATAGAAATTTGATTTTGCATAGGAAAAATGAGCAAAGTTCAATCTATTAACATCAGCCTCATTTATTCCATTACAAATATATATTTAAAAACAACTATTATAATCTTTATTTAGAATATAAAAAACAAATTATTTTTTTACTTTTGTATTTAAAAAAAAAATCAGTTATTTTAATAAAAATATACCATAGGTCATAGCTTTGCTACCATTCTCAAATTTTGGTTTCTAACTTTAGTTTTTAGTCTGTTGAACAATTCAAAACTAAGCAAACGGAGTTGTGCATGTCTATTTACCAATAAATCGACTTAAAAAGGGATACAAAAAGATAGTAATTTCTCTTACAAGTCGGTTTTAAAATATTTTAGTAAAGAACCAAAATTGGCTTTTAATAGTCCCACGTCCACCAAGGCACACAAAATAAAATAAAGATGAACATATTATAAGATAAACTGCAGTAGGAACACACGTGGCGGTAAACTGAAAAATCTGGTTTCATGGTCTTGTACAAAATGGCTTGGCAGTTATTCAGAAATCAGCATAAAACGTTCAGGTTGGGTTGTCTCTCTCTATTTTGATTTAAAAGGCAATAACACTTCTCCTTTAAGGCACCTTGAGTCTTAAAGTCAATTTCCAGGACACAAAGCGAGTTACATCAAAGTCTGTACAATATATAACGAAGATAGACTACTTATATATGCGAGACACGCTGCGTCTGGCGTGCACGCAAGAAATGTACGGAGACGATTCCTAAGAGAGGTTGCACTTTCCCAAATATATGGTTTAACAGGACTAGAAGGATAAATAGAAGAAATGCTAAACATCTTGTGAGGAGGGGAAAAGAATCGAGGACGAGTCATGGTTCCGTTTTTACGAGCTTTTTCTTGAGGCTCTGTGGGGGAGTGAGCTCCCTCAGCACCAGACTGGGGCTGTTCTCGTGGAGTGCCGCTCTCTGCTTCTCCAGAACTTGGTCCTGTGGATAAATCGTACTTTAATAATCGCAAAACCTTAACTAATAAAAAGTCAATTGTAGCTGTGGAGTGCCAGAAGCCTATGTTAGTAATTTACTTAACTATTAAATGCACAACACACACACAAAAATAACTTATTTTACCCAAGTAAACAATGTCAACTTGCTATTTCCAGGGTTGCCGACTGGCAAACCTGCCCGAAAGAAGGTTTGCCAGTCGACATCGCGGTTCGCAAAGCCCTAATTTTCCAGACTTCGTCCACATCTCTATCAAAGTCAAATGAACATTTTCTTAACTTCAGAAGGAAATACTTGAAGGTAGTAGTGACCGGTTTTAGTCTTAAAGTTGTGTCTAAATTTCTTATTAAAAAAAAATCATTATATCTTCACATATTATTATCAAGGAAAAAAACTGTATTGGGGAAATAGATTTTAATTAGTTATGAAAATCGAATAAGAAAATGTTGAATTTAAAGTGGTGACATTATGTGGCTTGGACCAAAAATTAAATTTTGTAATTCAAAAATATTTTGAATTTATCAATTTAAAAAAATTAGAAACCCCCTATCATCAGGCACTTTCAACGCTTCAAATCAAACATTTCATGAATTCCATAACATTGCAACAAGACTGTCTCAAACTTTTTTTTTTCTCAAAACTGTCAAATACTGGTCCTTATTCCAAGCCCCAGATTTAAGGCTTGAAATGAGAAAAGCACCAACTCACCAAAATTCTCAAGGACGCACTGTGGGTCTGAATGTTGTGGCAATCTTCAGCAGAGACGTCGCTGAAGTATTTCATGTCCGTGTAGCCGTTCTCTTCGGAGACTTCGACGAAGGGCTTCAGCCAGGTCACACAGGGCATCAGCTCTGACCAGGAGAGGCCTGAGGAGGAAACGAGGATTAAAATAAGTATGTTTATAGTTCGTAAGCAGAGTTTAAGCTACAATAGTTTTCTTTTAAAAAAAAGCCCAAAGAATTTTTTTACTAAAACATTAAAATTTATTTCTGCTAAAATGTTAAAAAATCAATTTATCAAAATCTATAAAAATTTTACATTATTAAAAAAAACTTAGCCATTTTTCACTTTCTCGTTGCAATTGAACAAATGTATACCAACAATTTATCAATTATAGAAAATGGAGACACATATACAGTAGAACTCCAATTAATTATCTGGATAATTCAAAGGAAAAAAAGTTATTTCATAAAAAAAAAACAATGATTTTTGCTTTAATTAAAGCAATTTAATGGCTCTGATTTTTTTTTTTTTAACATTTTGTACTCGCATACCGTGTTAAAATCTATCATTGCTGGAACATACCACCCTCTATCGCTACAGTAGCAGACTTTTTTTTTTTATCATTTAACAATAATTCATTGAAAATTGATTCAAAAGCAGAAAACAGATATTTTTAATATAACCCAGTACTTTTATGTTACGAAGCAAGTATAGGCTATAGTAACAATGGCTACAGAATGCGAGGTTAAGATACAGCAAAGTCAATAGTATAGTTAGTTACCTGACACATGCATAGCCGTTTCTTTTGAGATAAAGTGGGCCATTGCTGATGCACACAGGACACTGTACGAGTACTTTAAGCTTTCCAAGTCTAGTACACACAAGTCTAAAACCTAATAAAAATAACAAACATAAATAACAGAATTAATCTTTTTAAAAAAACATTTAGGTTTATTAAAAGTGCAAATTAATCTGACTTGCAAGGAATTTGAGCCAAAAAGTAGAGCAGCAGCAATAATTATTTTTTCAATAGTAATGAGGGAAACCATGGTAAATTTTTCTCAATTCTTGTGAAACTCATTACTACTACTGCATCAGACGAAATAAAAAATTTATGTGTAATATCACATTAAATTGTAGCAAGTTTTTAAAAAAAAGCAATTGTATTGCTTATTCTATGACATATGTTACATGCATACTTCAAACTTTCACTTTAATAAACTCAAACATACTTAAATTTTCCATATAATTATTTACAAATAATAATAATAAATAAAAAATGTTAATTTATCGATTTAGATACAATAAACTTGCATAAAGAGCGGTAAAAAAACTATCTTCATTTTTTTCAGTTGCCAAAATAATAATTTCCCTCAATTAATCATTAATCCTTTGGAGTTCATGTAAAATGATTTTAAATAATTTTCCAATAAAAATGTAAACTCATAAAATCTTAGTTATTTTATAGCTTTTAAAATATATTGCAATTTAAGTAGTTGAAAAAGTACACTATGTATTTGAAATTATGCATATGGCCATAAAAAGCACCGTGAACTAAGCATCATGTACGTATAATTTCCAGTGTCAATAAATATCTTACACGGGCATTCTGGACAGCTTAAGTTTGTAATAAGAAGTTGACATTTACTATTAGTACATATTGTACAACCTCATAGGACTGAAATTATAGTAATAAAACAAGCAAATTCAGCCGTTTGGAGACAGATTATACCAAGACAAGTCGATTTCCTTACCTGACTAATCCTTACAAATAACTGTTTAGGAAATGTCTCTGGACCAATCAGATTCTCCCCATCTTCCAAATAGGCAAGCTGTAGAAATATGTTCAGCCAGCAATTGATGGTCACAGGAGTAAGATTCCAATTCAGGGTCTGAAACAGCATTTCATTCTTAAAACTCATACTCACATAAAGTAACAATAACAGCTTTCCAAGAGCTAAGCTTAAAAATATTTAATGCTTTAGAGTTCTCCATAGTTTTTATAAAGACAATTTCTGGTAAACACATACACTCTTACAAACTACAAACAAAAATAAGGCCAGATAAATATTTATTGTTGGAATTGCATTCGATAGTTTGATTGCAAGCATGCAAAACTTCTACAAGGGGGTTATTTATTTAAACACATATAAAATGGCATAGCATGCTTAACATCAACATCACAAGACATCTAAGTATTAAATACTTACCTATTACTATTTCCAAGCATGTTTGAAAATAAAAGAGAACTAATTAGCACTTTTAAAGGTGAATTAGCTAATATTTAATATTAAAATTTTTATCAAAACATTGATCTATGATTGTCAAGGTGTACAGTAAATTAATCTTAAAACTAAGTATTTAATTCTTTACATATTTGTTAACATCAGTCCGTTTTTAGGAGTACTATTAACTTTTAAATAAGAATGTTTTTATGGCAGATAAGAAAATTTTAGTTTTAGCAGTTCAATGGTAAAATACGTACAACCTCATTACAACACACAAATGTATACTATTAAAAAAAAAAAATATTTCAAGAAGTGTTTTAATTCTCTAAAGTGTATAATAATTAAACAATATTCTTAAATTCCGAAATTGAAAAATAAATTATTCTAGATTAATGTCACAATAACTTCAATACATTTTTAATTAAGTTTAATTTACAGCAATATTTTTTTTATATCTCTTTAATCATCTACAAAAAATATCCTTTAACGCTTCAATAGCGAGTTTACAAACACTAAGATACAATAGACATAAGATACAATAATAGATTGAATAATTTTTTTAATATAAATTGCAAAGTATTCTCTAATTGAAATAACTATAAAAATGATAATATTACCATTATTAGCACCAGCTCTTGTTGCAATATTTGAGCATCTGTACAAGCACCATCGGTAACAAAGGCAAACTGTTCGAGTTTAGGTGGATATATTTCCTAGATTAAAAAAATAAAACAAATTTAAAACTCTAGTAATCACTGCTAATACAATTACAGGGAGATTTCTTTATTTGATTGTTCATATCTCAGGAACCAATGATTCTATTTCAAATGGGATTAATTAAAATCATAGTTCCTACTCCCTAGAAAATGAACAAGCTTTTATTTATTTATGAATTAAATTACAAGAATAGTTCTAAACAAAAAATGTTTTCCTATGTATTTTTCAACTGATGTAACAGTAACATTTTGATTGTGCTAATCTTAGCATCTGCTGGACTAATTTAATTGAAGTTTAACGTACAAATATAACTACAGTAGAAGGTTTTCTCACTTTATTTTGTACCGATATATTAAAAAGGAGCCGAGTTATTACAACTTTCTTTTAATTCCTTTCACACCTTTTGATGTTTATCTAAACATAACTTTTGCAAGTGCACATTTTTCGATACATTTTCAAATAGAAAACAATTTTATGGGTTTTTTTTAAAATTATTTCGTAACACCTACAAATTTTCATGAAAATATATTTTTTAGAAAAAAATAAAAAATTGGTAAAACATTAATATTAGGTGTTTTTTGGCATAAACTACTTATTTTTATGGTGCCATTATTTTCATTTAACCCTGCCATTTTAACTTGACCTTGTTAGTCAAGTCCTAAAGAACAGTTATCTTTACTAGTAAATAATATAAATCACAATCCTAATTAAAAATACTAACCTCCATTTTGGATGCAACAAATAGGGCTGTCGCACCTAACAACTGCAGGCAGCTTCTTGGAAGGTCTGGTTTAGCAAGTAGATATCGATCCACATAGTCTAGAGCCAGGTAAAATGTTTCTCGATGCAACCTGTAGACTTCGCATACCTAGATAATACAAGAAATACATTGTTGTTACTACTAATTCGTAATCAAATTAGTTCCACAGTAATTTTAAAAAAATAAATAAAATTGTATTAAAACAGGATGGCACAAATTTCTGGAAAAAAAGTTCCCTGATTTTACAATTGCATTAAGAAATGTTGTAATACATGCTTTGTATAGAAACAAAGTATCCTTTGCTACAATAATACTATAAATATATTGTATTATAAATGAAATATTATAAGCAATACTTATTGAAAGGTAAAATAATAATTTATGGATAAACACAAATAATGCAATTGTGACAGGCATAATAATAATTAAACATGTTCTCTGGAAGCAAAAATCTGGATAATGCAAAAAAATAAGCAAATTTTTAAAAAATAATTTCTTTTGTAGATAATTTTAAATGTTTTATGCTTCCTATTCCAATCTTCAATAAATCACATATTCATTAGCCCCTCACATGTTGCTTACAATTCAAGGTTCAACACTTTGCTTTTCCCTCCACCAGTGGTTTACGTTTTTACAAAAATAAAACTGAAAATATGAAATTGCGTATAACCATGCTTATTTTTTTTTTTTTTCAGAACTAAAAGAAAATGTTGACAATTAAATTACTCAGAATGGAGCGCATAACAGACAATAATTGCCGTTTTATTGATCCAAATTCGAAAATTTCTCTTATAATTCCCAGGTTATGTTACCACCCTAATAATAATAATAATTTTTTTTTTAAAAGACATCTTTTAAAATCGCATAAATTTCCATCCAACCTACCTCAGTCAACCAATCAAGTAGAATAGCCCTCATCCGAGGCTCCAGATCAGGATGCCTCTGTAAAACTTTGCTGTCCCTCGCATAGAGTGTGTCCTTCATGACCATCGAGTGCCACAGCTCCTTCTGTTCGGCCCAGTCAAGGTCAGGCAGAGGGCATGCCCTCCTGCACGTGCTGGAGATGGGCTGCAGGAGGTTGGCAATGCCTCGGAACTGGCTCAGGGCGTCGGAGGAAAGTGCTCGGTTGGGGCTCCGATTCTCGTCACAAGACATGTTGAAGTCCGCACAGGGGCTGTCTTCACAGCTGCTGCTTGACGTCATGCCTGAGGAGGAGGAAGGGGAGGAGAAGTCTGATACGGGTGAGATCTGTGGAAGGGAGGCTTGGGTTAGGATAATATACTATTTTCACCATGGGTAGCAACAAGTGGCACACATTCACATAATTAATATATCCAAAATAATCAAAACGTTACAAAGAAATATGGTTATCTAGCAGCTTTTCATGTCTAAATTTAACCCTAAACTATTACAAAGAGATCCTTAAAAAAAAGAAAAACTTTATAACCAGCCAATATTTGAAGAGGCAACTGAATGGAGTTGAAGTCCATATTTGCTTGCTATATTTAAACAGTACAGAATAGAAAGAAGGGTAGATTTTTCTTACCGAGTATTTGGCAATATAACCTTTCATTTGTATTTTAAAATAATTAAAATTTTCTTAAAAATATGTTAAAGCTATATTTTTAATATCTGAAGGTATTAATACGCAAAATTAAGTTAATATGTCATAATATAAATATATTATAAATATTATATTATAAATAAATTATAATATAAATTGATTATTTAGGTTTATCTAATTTAGAGCAACAATAATATTTTCCAACTTGGGATATAATTTTTTTAATTACTTTTCTCCATGTTTTATGTCTAATCTGTAATTCTTTTCAATAGTAAACTTTTTTTTTTATAAAAAGTATTTATATGTTAGAATTAATTTTGGCCAAATTAGTAAATTTACAGGCAAGTTTTCACTTTTGTATTACAAGCACAATACAAAAATAACAATTTAAAATTGGATTCGATAGCTTAAAAAAGTTATACTTTAAAATGTATATTTCTAAAAATAAATGTTAAATTAAAAACATAAACTAGAGTAATTATAAGCAATTGAGAGCCACAAACTGTCATGAATCATTGTTAAAATTATAAAACGAAGTAAAGATTTTAAATTTGTTCTATTAGCTATCTTGATTAAATAAGAATTTTGGCAAATTACCAAGAACATTACTTTGGGAAAATTTAGGTTAATTCTGATTAATGCATTTTTATTCCTTCAAACATGATTACCACCTAAATTTGAAAGCAAAATTACCAAACTTTTTTTTTAGATAATTAAAAAAAAAATGTTCAGACTGAGGATTAGGTAACATTTGATAATAAAGCTCCAATAAAGTTCAAACTAAATAAAATAAACCTAAAAAAAATTCAGGCAATAACAGAAAGAATCAATTTGAAACTTTTAATAATTTATATATTTCAAATGGTAAAAAGAAGTCAAAGCAATAGCAGCTAGTTAAAAACAACAAATATCCCAATTCCGACTTGGAAAATTTTCCTGACTAAAATATAAAATATTTGACTATTTTTTAGACCACCTGATAATTTCAGGTTATTTTAATGTATGTGGAGGCTTTATTCAAACATAAAATACAAATACACTTATGGCGTACTTCAGATCTTTTACCATTTTCATATTTTATTACATGTTTGATATATTATAGCATTTAAATGTATGATTCACTATTTCAATATATAGATTAAAATTCTACATTTAAAATATTAAGTTTTTTTTTAATGAACAGTCAGCAGCTTTAGAGAAGGAAGACTTCCCAACATCCCATTGAAATTTAGCTTATTTTATTATTTGTATTATCGCTTCTCTTTATAACAAATTTACTATTTTAAAAATGAGTTATGAAATAATAATTCTGAGGGATCTGTGCATCTCCATTTTCTTGATGGGCATAAATTTTATGTTTAAAAAGATGCTGAATTTAATGGCATACTTTAATTTTTTTTTCTAAAGCTCCCTCATAAAAATTATTTCTTTAAGAAGGAGTGCAAATTAAAAATGTTGCTGTTTTCTTTCCTCCAAGTTGTATTTTCTTAAAAAAAAAAAAAAAAAAAAATTTTTGGTTTGATATTTGTTTTTAATAAGAGAAGAAAGATAAGTCTGCTTTTTAAAAACAATGGTGCTTGACTAATAAGATATTTTGGAAACTTGAATCTGTAATTAGTGGAAAACAAAGCTTTTAAGTAATTATAAGAACAATTGTTACACCAAAGAGACATTAAGGAGTTACAAACTTGAACTAGAATCTGTATGTAACTTAAAATAAAAAGGGAATACAATCTTTTTAGACAATAATATTTACTTAAAAAAATAAGTAAAAAAAAACATATCTAAATGGTTTTGAGGTGTTCAGATGTTTTCAAAATGAATTTAGAACAAATTGCTTAATTTACAATAATTTTAAAATCTTGAATCTTGCAGAACACATTTTTATATGGAATTAGGAAACCAATAAAGGACCCCCCCCCCCCCCCCCCCCCCACACAAAAAAAAAAAGAAATGCACTTGCAGCACCAACTTCAAAGAGTGGGCATAAACACAAAATTAATATTTATTTTTTAACATTTGTTAGAAGTTATTTTTTAACATTTGTTAAAATAGTTATTTTTTTAACATTTGTTAAAATAGTTATTTTTTAACTTTTGTTAAAATAGTTATTTTTATTTAATATTATTTTCAGAATTATTTTTCTGTTTTAAAAGTTGATTTGATTTTTCCGTTTTAATTTTGACATGAATGTCTTACTACAAATTGGTATGGGGTTTTCTCTGCAAAGAAAGAAATGACACTTGTCAAACTCTTATAACTCCATATGTTTATAATGATCCTATGAGAATAAATGACCTACAACCGTGTAGCGGAAGGTTGTCTATTTATTCACTCTCCCCTGTGTACTGCATGGGCTAAAAGCATTAATAAATTAAAACTTATCGTAGTGTGATCTGTACTACTCGATTTTGTTTCAAGTCTATTTGATTTTCCCCTTTTAACTTTTAAGAAGTTAATGGGTTACAATCTCTGCTCTCTTCAAGTTAACTCTTGCTCTTCAATACTTGGAAAATATGTTCTTGAGATCAAACAGTCAAAACTCCAAGTTCCAAAAAAATAAATTGATGGTTGCAGGGTAATTAAACCTTTGTATTTTCTCAAATGGCAACACTACCAAATAATTAATCGCACATAAATTTATTAAAAATCGCATTCATTATCAAGATTAAATTTCTCTGAATTTTCCCAGTTTTCAAAAAACTCTGCAATTTAAATTATATGCAGAAATAATAGATTTCTCCCCTTTATATTGAAGCATGAAAAAATGTAGATTCTTTATATGATAACCAAACCAAGTAAATAAAATCAAGAAATTGTTTTTTTGTGAAAGTAGCTATATATTTTAAATAGGAAAATAAATTTATATCAGTGACTATAAAATAATATGACTAGGCACATACAATTAAAATTAAAAAAAAAAATCTTTGATATTTCCTTAATCTGTTTAAATATTTCCTGACTTTTGAAGTAATTAAAAAAAAATTTATGGCGATACCAGGTTTTCTAGGTGTGCGGCAAACCTGATTTAGAACCCAGTGATTTATTCTTAAAAAATTGATAATTAAGGGTTCTGAAACATCAGTTAAAAGGACATTATTTAGAATAATAAAGTTAAAGAATTTCTTTTACAAAAAATGAAAACTGAGCAATTAGAGGCTGGACAATTGGAATAATTGCATTTTTCCAAAGTGGAACACATTTCATATTAAAAATACGAAAAAATTAGAACAGCTAATAAACACTTGCATAAAAACACATGAACAATTAATATTCTTATTTGAAAGTCTGTTAAAAATAATTAAGTTTTTACAGTTGGAATTTCTAAGCCTAAAAGTATCTCAGTTGAATAATAAAATTCCATGGTATTCAGAAATAGCTGTGCTTGTGTAGTTCCCCCATGGCAAAAGAGCCACTAAAATACACATTACATAGATTCTCTATATCTCTGTATATGCCTTGCATTTATGGAAACTGCAGTTTTGCACTGAGATTTCTAATAAAACAGTCAAAACCTATATACTTTACTACACAGGTAATAATCAATAAAGCTTGTCCAATAAAACGATCTTTCCATAACAACCGTCTTCTTTTTTTTGTATCTATATACACAATTTCAGGCCTTTAAATGTAAAATTTAGTATTTAAATATTAAGACATATTCAATTTGTGTTTAAAATTTGTAATTTAAAATTAACCTAAAACTATCCCGATTGAATTGAACGTTGGGTTGGATAAATATTTTTTTTTTTAAAGCTATACCCAAACGATATTGAAAAAGCTAGAATAATATCTAACTCTTTTCAAAACATTTTAATACTTTAGAGTCCACTTTTATCTATTTATTGTTTAATGTAATTTTTATAAAATTATTCAGGGTGGTAACAACATTCTTAAAAAAAAAAAATCCCAGATTTTCATGATGGAGTCACAAAAATTTCCCTGATTTTACAATTACCTTAAGAAATGTTGCAATACATGCTTTGTATAGAAACAAAGTATCCACACTACAATAAATATATTGCATTAAATGAAAAATTATAAGCAATACTATTGACAGTTAAAAAAAAAAATTATGGATACAACACAAATTATGCAAAATATACAGGCATAATAGTAATTAACATGTTCTCTGGAGCAGATAAAGCAAAAAAAGCAAGTTTTTTTAAAATTATTTCTTTTGTAGATAATTTTAAATGTTTTATATGCTTCATATATCCTATTCCAATCTTCAATAAATCCCACATTCATTAGTCCCTCACATGTTGCTTACAATTCAAGGTCAAATGCATTTTGCTTTTACTTCTTTCTCCAGCAGTGGTTCAAGTTTTTATAAAATAAAACTGAAAATAAGAAAATGTGCAGAACCATGCTTTTTTTTTTAAATTCTTAGTCTGAACTAAAAGAAAATATTGAATATTAAATTACCCAGAATGGAGGGCATAACAGACGATAATTGCCATTTTAATGATAAAAATTTGAAAAATTCCCTGATTTTTTTTATGACATTTTGAAAATTTCACTGATATTTCCAAAATTAAAAATTTCCATGAGAATTCCCTGATTTCCCGGTTATGTTGCCACTTATTATAATTCTCAGTATGAGGTTTTTTTTTACGATCATATTGTAAAGCATATCTGAAAATCAAAATTTTCTTTTGATATACATTCAATAGCCCTTATTTATTATGGCATAGTAATTAAATATTGCCTTAACACGCAACATGGCATTAATGACTCCTGCAAGGGATGGCATGAAACGGGTATGGCAAATGCCCATTTTCAACTGAAGAAAGTACCGTAAAAAAAATGGGAATACCCCTTTATTCTCTGGCCGTAACTCTTAAAACTAAGTCCGTGTGAAATTTTGAAAGACTGATGGTATAAACTGGTACATGAAAATGGAATGATATTTCTTTTTTATATCTGGATGTATATTGATAACGTTTGGCTGCTTCATTTTTATATTAAATATATAATTTTTTTTAAAAATATACCCAATGCTTACTTTTATGAATTTAGGTTAGCCACATGAATGATCAACAGCTTTAAGATTATTTTTTTTTTAAAGCTTGTATCAATTTAAAGAAGCAAAATGGAAAATACAGCCCCAAGAGTATATTTAAAACTTCTCATTATACTGACTGTGCAATTGCTATATTACTAAACCTTAAATTAATCTTGAAGACAGCTAAAAGACGCTAATGGGATTTATAATCCAGAAGTTTTTAATTGCTGTGGGAGAAAGTAAACAATGAATATTTTTTAATTTATTTAATACAGGACTGAAATATTTTTTAATTAAACTTTTTAGTAAATCAGGGTTCCCACTCAATATTTAGATAAAAAATTTCGGACTTTTTCCAGAAGATTTTCAAAAAATCCCAGACAAGCTTGAGCACCCTCACACCCTCCGATTAATATGCCCAAGATTGACTGAAAAATTTACAAACTAAAAAACAGTGACTGCAACAATATCCAGAAAACTAGGTAGACAGTGAAGTCTTGATTAATGTGCATCCTTTATTATTTTAATTGTTGCAAATTAACTACAACTTTGACTCCCTTGTAATTGTTCCATGTTCGTAGTTGTGCTTGGTGTGTTTCAATATTCCCTTCGAAATCACAGCCAATAATCAGAAGATCTTATTTATGTTTATGCTGCCACCATGATATACCTACGGTCACCCAAATATCACATCTGAATGTACGGTAAAACAAAAAGATGCCACAAAATGTCAAATAGTTTTTTAAAAAAAATTGTCCATTTAAAGTAAGTTCTGGCATCACTGAATTAACTACAGTGGTAATCACAGGATGCCAAAAATGAAAAAAATACAATTTGCTTCTAAAACAGGGTGGCAACAACATTCTGGGAAAAAAAGTTCCCTGATTTTACAATTAAGTTAAGAAATGATGCAATATATGCTTTGTACAGAAACAAAGTATCCAAGCTACAATAATACTATAAATATATTGCATGATAAATTATAAACAATACTTATTGACAGTTATAATAATAATTTAATTAATTAATCCCATATTCATTAGCCCCCCACATGTTACTTACAATTCAAGGTACCAACGCAATTTGCTTTTCACTCCAGTAGTGATTCACGGTTTTACAAAAATAAAAACTGAAAATGCACATAACCATGCTTTTTTTTGAATTTTTATTCAAAACTAAACTGAAATATTGACAATTAAATTACTCAGAATGCAGGGCATAACAGACGATAATTGCCGTTTTAATGATACAAATTTGAAAAATTCCCTGACTTTTCCAGAATTAAAAATTTCCATGATAGTTTCCCGATTTCCAGGTTATGTTGCCACCCTGTGAAAGAACTCGAGGAGTAATTAAAAAAAAAAAAAGAAGCTCCAATAATTATAGTTCGTAAGATTTATATTCCTACAAATATTTTAAACCGATAGTTCCACACTTATGGTCCACGGACTAGTGGTTCACGAAAGAGTTTAGTGGTCCAAAGAGATTATCCAATCTACAATATGTTTGAGTTTGTTTCAATAAAAAACCCGCCACTGTTCGAGATGGTTTCAATTCAATGCCTTGTAAAAATATGCCAATAAAAAAATCTCAATAGATTTCAAAATTCATTTGCTACAAGAAAAGCAAAATTCTATACACTGGGAGCTGGCTTTTATGCATAGGTCAAACACATTTTCTGAAAATAAAAATAAGGAGTTTCTAAGGACTGTTCAAGGACCTTATTTTTTAATGCAAACAAACTTGCATACATTTGTAAAGAAAAGTTAGCCTTAATGTCGAAAATAGGTTTATTAGTAAAAAAATAAATATAAAAAGGAGACTAGGTGCAATCAGTTAAAAGTTATTGGGTGCAAAGAAGCCACATTTCCCCCCCTTAGATACAAACTTGTGTTGAATTCATATTAAGATAAAACATTCTGAATAGATTTAGTAAAATTATTTAAATGATAGTCGTTTCAAGGACTTTTTAGGATTTTCCTGTAACTGGAATGTTTTAAGGACCTTTTGAACAAAAATAAGAAGTTTCTAAGTACTTTATAAGGACCTACGAACCTTGTTATAGTATTGTCAGTCTGCTGATATTTTATGAGTTAACCATAACACTAAACAGGCTAGTGCAATCTTTTTAATAACAGTTTTAAAAGATATGTTAGTTTAATTTTTACCTTCTTAAATATTTAAATTGGTAAAACAGTTGCAAACTAAAATTATTTTTCTAATGAAATTTTGAATAAAAATAACGAGTTTCTCAGTACTTTAATAAGGGCCCTTTGCGAACACGAAATGAGTTTCTAAGGCCTTTTATAAGAACCTACAAACCTTGTTGTAATATTGTTCGTCTGCTGATATTTTATGAGTTAACCATAAAACTAAACATGATAATGTAATTTTAACAGACTTATAAGTTGACATAATTTTAGCTTGCAACTGTTTTACTAATTTAAATATTTAAGAAGGTAAAAATTAAAGTAACACATCTTTTATGTGTTACTTTAAATTTTACCTTCTTAAATATTTAAATTAGTAAAACAGTTGCAAGCTAAAATTATGTGTAGGAATTTTTAAAAATAAATATTATATTTAATATCTGAAATATACCTACATAAAATTGGCACTTAACATTATTTAGCGCAAGTAGTCTGCGCTTTTTCTAACTTTTATTATGATGGTTATCTTAGATTGGGATTGCAGATCAGCAAACTGACCTCCAAATTAAAGTTAATATGTTGACTGTCATAGCATATTTAATTCCATGCTAATACTACCGAGATATCTGGTAAGTTGGCAGGCATTGTGTCAATAACAATTGTGAATTTGTAAAAAAAATATTGATCAAAGCCAAATTATCGTTGTTTTCAGCATCCGACAAAAAGCATGCTATGTTTAAAATATAATTTAAATTAAGATAATTAATAATAAATACAATAATTATTAATGTATACCTTTTTTCTTACAACTAGTTTTGGAGTTAATCGAATCGTTCAATAAAGAATAAATATATATAAACATTATTGACCCACTTACCATTTTAACTAAAGGGTACCTATATTAAATGAAAATAACTCCAGGATAGTACATTATTCACATGTACTTGCACACACTAACAGTTACCCAGCAGTACAGAAATCGTTAAAATTACAGTTTATTTGAATAAAAACTTACTTTTTGACTACTATAATGATACATCTTTAAAAAGTTCATACAAATGATCTTCAGACACATTTTAAAAGTTGCTTGAAGGAATTAAAAATCTCCAAAATCAATATTTAAAAGCACAAGTAAAAATCGGGAAAAAAATAACTTATTTAAATTTTAAAAATATATATATTTGCATGAGGCTTGAAGCAAAATACACTAATCATCATTTTCATTTGATAATTAAGACACACAATCACAATGTAAATAAAGTAATATTTGATAAGTTGAGATTAAGTGTCTTTCAAAAATATGCAATAAATAAATACTTACTATCGATTTATCGAATAGGTAATAATATAAAATAGTAAAAATTAAAATGAAAGACAATTAAAATAATATATATATATATTTTTTTACCACCAACGCGTCGATATAAAATTACACAACTGTAGAAACATTCCATTATTTCCAAAATCACTCAAATTGAAATTATAAATAGTATTTGAAGATTATTATTATTTGGTATTCATATCTTGAAAAGAGATTTAGAATAAAAATGAAAAGTTAAGGAATTTTGAGCGCGCCAAATGAATGTTTACACGTTGGTGGGCCGTCGCAATTGGCGGGAAGTATTGCCGCCTAAACCGATATTCAGTAATGATCAAGTTTCACCAACATCCA
The DNA here is from genome assembly GCA_963932185.1 of Troglohyphantes excavatus. Lineage (NCBI taxonomy): Eukaryota > Metazoa > Arthropoda > Arachnida > Araneae > Linyphiidae > Troglohyphantes > Troglohyphantes excavatus. The sequence goes on from OZ010671.1 coordinate 8,631,257, forward strand.
CTAATATTAACTATTATTACAATATAATTAATCATTTTTAACATTAGTAAATCGATAATTTACTATATTACTTCAAATGTAAGTAATTAATGCAAAAAATGAAATCGGCTTCGTGCGATATGCTTGGCTTTATACGTGGACACTAGGCACAGGATGCAAGCTACTTTTATTAAAATAATTTAATATATTGATGGACTTACCACTAGTTCTTTTTCTGCTTTTCTTTTACGAGATAAAATGGCTGGTTGTCGACCGGATCTTTCATATTTTATACTAAAATACAATCAATCGGTCATTTTCAGTAAGGGTTAAGCTCTGCAAACAAATATACAAAATACATATTTCAATGCGTCCTTACCTTTTAATGGACATGTTGAGTATATCAATGAATCTATTTTGAAAGCAGAGGCGGTTGATCCACAATGATTATCTACATAAAAATTTTAAATAACTATTAAAAATCAAGCAATCATTCAGTTTTGAAATTTCTGGAAAATTAAACGATCACGAACAATTAAATATAAATTTGGGTTATAATTAAATATTATAAATAATATATGTCAACACAGAGTTGAAAGCGATATCCTACCTTTTAATTTAAGTTAATTATAAATTTAATAAACGCTAACAGTAGCCATCGAATGCGAAGGCATTGGATTTTTTTTTTTTAAATCAATGAATATCCTTAAAATTAAGCTGATTTCACTAAAATATACTATCGATTGTTGTTATCTAGCAAAAAATAGATTTGGAAGAAAATTCACACAATTAGTATTTTTCTTGGATTTTTGAAAATTTCATATCTCAGAAAACAACATGGAGTCACTTACCTAGGATAGCTTATTCGAACCACCACTAACATCCGTTTGCCAGCAGCTGAGAGAAAAAGTCGGCAAAGCGCCAAATCGCTCAGGCGCATAAATTTCGAGCCTGCGCAGTACACACTCTTCCGCAGGGTTGCCCAAATAGCGCGCTTCATAACATGCCAAACACTTATGATCTCGCCAAATTTTTGTATTGAATGAACTAATTGTCAAAAATTTGGCGAATTGTGTTTGAGCGATTATCATTCTATAATGGACCGATAAAGAATTCCTATGGAAGTGACGTCACAGGTCTCTTCAGTTCACTCACAATCTTGTAAACTACATTTTCTTATAAAATTTAATAATTATATTGGCTTTAAAGAAATTTTAAGGGGGTAAAAATAGATTCTAGGATTATTTGAAGTTTCCCGCCGTTTTGATTGTTTCCTTTATGAAAGGATTAATAACTGCAAACGATAGTATATTTTAACACGGTTGGGAGGTGTTCTAGAACGCGCGGGACCTGTAGTTACAGCGGGAGTTACCGTTGCAGAGAGTAGTCAAAAATGAGATTCGCGATAAAGCAATTTTCGAATTTGGAATATTTTCTTTTTAAAATTCGAGAATATTATTTGTTTTTATAGACTTTATTTATTTAGTTTATTGTGAAAAGCAAACGATTTTGTGAACAATTAATTTTTCATTTGGGAAAAAACCTGATATAACGAAAAATAATTAAATTTCACAAAAGTTGCAGTGTTTTTTATTTTGTCTTTTGTTTTCTCGCTAACATAAATATTCTCGTTACATTATTTAATTTTTTTTATTAATAATCCTTAAGTTAATTAATAACTTTTTAAATAAGCCAAAAAAAATTTAAGTTAAACATTCCAATATTTAATAAAATTTATTATTATCATCTTTTTTGTTCGATAGTAACTTTCTTCTTTGCCAAAAATGACAAGTTACTCATATTGCAAAGCTTGTGGTTGATATACGCTTTAAAACTATTAAAGCCAATATTTAAAAATAAATTTGTTATAATTATATCTAATTAGATAGTTATATGAGTGTACACGTTTATTTTTAATTTTCTCTTTAACATTTAGAAAAATAGAATAACGACATTTTCAAGAACAAATAATTTTACAAGAGTGATGGAACTTTGCGATTGCAGGAAATAATTAATAATCAACTTAAACACTGTTTTTCTTTACTTCCAGTTTTTGATAATTAAAGTATTAAGTATAAAATACATATGTAAATAAAGTTTGTGCTAGAAAATGTAATTTCATAACACATTATGAGAAATAATATTCAAAGTGTACATAAAAGTATTATTTCTAAATTTCCAACATTTATAAATAAACATATAAATCTAAACATTTCGAACAAAGTAGAGTCATTCGGTAAATAAATTCAAGAAACTTAGAATCTGTTGCTAAAATTTTAAAAGTAAAAATAGAATATTTTTACTTTCATGAATTAATGCTTTTTCAAGGTTCCATAACTTTTATGGAAAATGTCTTTTGTGATTAATACTGAAATAAATAGATACTATATACGCCCTGGGATCGATATTATAAATGACATCATGCGCGTTTGTTATTGGTTGTTGGTGGCCACATGGTTTGTTATTCACTAATCACAGAGGCTAATTGATCATATGCTCTTGTTTATCCGTCAAAATTTTAATCTCAATGACAAGTCGTGCATAGTGTCCATTACGATATTTTAAAATAAGCAATTCGCTATTCGTTTTAAATTTTTATTTAAAACAAATTATTTGTTCTAAAATATTTTTACTTTCAAATTCTGTGATTGGTTTTTATATCGTTTGTCTTTTTTTTGCCACTATATTTTTTACTTAACTCTATTTTATAGTATGTATTTTAAAAGTAAACTCATATTTTTCTTTCATTAATATAGTATATACATATAATTTATATACATATTATATTAAAATAATATATAATAATATTATTTATATTATACACACACATTATATTATACATATAATTACTATAACTTTTTAACATTGATTTTTTTATATGCCTACTTGTTTTTTCTGAAATATAAACGTTTAACGTTTATATCATTATTTAAAAGTTTTTTCTAAACATATTAATATATTGACGGATAATATATGCGTATATTTAATTTTATTGTATTTTTTTTACGTTTAATTTTGTTTATAATGTAATTAATTAAATTGAGAAAATAGTTTTTACTGAAAACCGTTTTTTATTACTGCACAATATCTATTTTTACTCTCAAATTCTGTGATTGGTTTTATATTGTTTTTCTGTGTTTGCCACTATTTTTTTTAATTAAAAAATGCTATTTTATAATATGTATTTTAAAAGCAAACTCATATTTGCGAAAAAAATATTCTTTCACTAATACTGTACATACGTATAATTATTATATACATAATATTTTATATTATATAATAATATTATTTATATTATACACACATAATACATTATATTACACATATAATTACTATAACTTTTTAACGTTGATTTTTTTTAATATGCATACTGTTATTTTCTAAAATATGATCGTTTGTTCATTATTTAAAAATGTTTTTTATTAAATATTAATATATTGATGGATAAAATATGTGTATATTTAAATTTTATTGTATTTTTTTCGTTTAATTTTATTTATAATATAATTAATAAAATAGTTTTTACTAAAAACCTTTATTTATTACTAAACAATTCCTATTGCCATAATTTAAAATAATTGGCTTTTATGTAAAAGTTTCAAATATGAAGTATAGGCAAATGATAGCATTATTAAGTTTGGTTCAAAAATTCTTTTTCGGTTGTTGATGTTTCTAAAGTTTTGAGTCCAAAAAATTATAAATATGTTGATGAAGCCTAAAGTTGCAACAAGATAATCAAGATTGGGGTAAACATCGAACATTCCAGAATGGGAACTGATATTGTCCTGTTTTGACTGTAAATATCAAAATTTCTAAATGTTTCCAACACTCGATTCATAATAAAGTGAAAAATTGTGTTTTTTTTTCGCGCTCTAGCATAAAAAAATCTTGTAAAACCTAAATTATCACTTTTTATTTAATGTTCTATTCAGTTAACATGTGGAACTTTAAAACTTGTTTTAAAATAAATTTACAAAATTCCAAATAAAAATTATCATGAATTTTTATTTTTTTTTAATTAATTTTTTTTATTTTTGCTTTCTAAGCATGTTAAAATATAAACTGGCCATTATTTTTAATGATTGTTTACTAAGCATTTCTTGAAATATAAAATTCCATTTTAAGTTTTCATCATCATGCGCTTGTTAATTCGATGCAAACGATATTAAAAACGTTCTGTTCTGAAAGAATCAATTTCATCTACACACGGTGCAGGATCCAAAAGCAGTAAAGTTCTACTGTTGGAAAAGGGGTATCCTCATGCACGTGCTCACATGCAAAAAATCGTCTGCACAAAAAAAAGTTTCCTTTAAAGCAAACGATAGCGCGCGCACAGAACAATTCCAAAGGAAAAGCATTGTCACTCCACAATGGCGACCTTTACGAAGTTCCACATTTTTTGCAATCACCTTTGCGTACCTGGCCGACATAAGGCATTTTATTATCAAGTGGGGTTTTTAAAAGAAGGGGGGGGGGGGGGGATCGGCGCCTGCTTGCCACGTGTCGTTTGGAATGAAAAAGGGAGGGGGGGGGGGGGGAAGCACGTGAATGTGCAGGAACTTTCGAACACAGGGTGACCGAAAAGAGGATGCGCGGTTCGAAAAGGCGCGAAATCGGGAAATCGGGTGGGTTAGGTTATCCTGAAGAGATTTTGCTTCAGCTGCGCTTTTTCCCCCTAGTACAACTTGAGGGGCCTTTCCTTCTGGTGCGTTTATGAGGGGTGGGGAAGCTGCTCCTTTTTCGAACAGGCGAAAGATTCGGCCTTCGTAATATTCTTTTTCAGAACATGTGGCAACTGACAAGTCCATTTTATGTGTGTGTAGCCTATTCGAATAAAATATTATTAAGAATATTTAATTAAATTTGAGATAGAAATGCGGTTCGCCGCCTTCATGAAAAACTCATAATAAATTATTATTTTTTTTGTAAATGATAATTCAGAAAATTGTTTGCAATTTTTTTTTTCCGGTTGCCATGGTTTCTCTGTTTTAAAAGAAAGTACTGACGTAGTCTCCATGAAATTACTATAATTGTTCATGCTTATTAAAATTAGGAATTACTAATTAATTATGTTCTTAATTTTATATTAAAAAATGGGATATTCCGCCCTATCAGAACAATCTTCTAACCAGATGCGCTCAATGCGTTTTGGCTGCAGTATGCATTTTCGTCCTATCAGCCTTTGAGGATAAATGACCAACCATCATGTAGAGGTAGGTAGACCGCATTGACCAGGTTGGTCATTTATCATCTCTACGTTCTTGATTGCAACGTCCTGACGCTGTTGGATAGTACGACTTAGGATATTTTCACGAAAATCGAAAATCAATACGTCCATACATGTTCTAAAAGATAAATTCTGATATAAACTCAACAGCTAACACTTCATTCCCCCCACCATTTATTCGTTCGTTTAAAAGAAAGAAGTGGAAACAATCGAATATTAGGAGTGTTGACTAGATCGCTCGAACACTTGTAATTCGATTGTTCTAAAATAAGAAGGTTTTTTTTCGCAGACGACGAGGATTTGATAAAACATTTATCTCCGGAAGGGAAATGAAGTGGTGTTCTATGTGCCCATTTCAGAGCAAACGATAGCAGTCCAGTTGCCAGATATTTATCAATTTGATAATACTCTCGTTAACGTGGCTTTAATCTCGAGATTAGAATCTATGTATTTTAATTTCTGTGCTTTTTTGTTTATTTTTGTAGAAATATGTATATGTTGATTATTTTTGTAGAAATATGTATTATTTTTGTAGAAATATGTATTATTTTTGTAGAAATATGTATTATTTTTGTAGAAATATGTATTATTTTTGTAGAAATATGTATTATTTTTGTAGAAATATGTATTATTTTTGTAGAAATATGTATTATTTTTGTAGAAATATGTATATCGTCGCCTCAGAGCAACTGTAAGTTATCTAAAAAAAAAAAAAGGAAAATGAGTTTTCGGTCTTGCTAATATTACCAAATGTGCCTTTATTTAGCGGACATTTTTATGTCTTTTTTGAAATCCCTGAACCACAGCCTTAGATATTCAGCATTGAGAAAACAGCAAATTTTAAAATCAATTTTATAGGCAACTTTGTTTTTGGTAATATAATACAGTTGCCCTGAGGCGACGATATGTTGTTTTTGTAGAAATATGAATATATTCTTTTTTGTTTATTTTTGTAGAAATATGTATGTTCTTTTTGTTTATTATTGTAGAAATATGTATATGTTTTTTTTTGTATAATAAGCATATGTTGTTTATTTTTATAGAAATATGTATATGTTGTTTTTTTGTTTATTTTTGAAGAAATATGAATATGTTTTTTTTGTAGTTTTATTTTAGATAAATTATGTATATGTTCTTTTTTGATTATTTTTGCAGAAATATGTATATGTTCTTTTTTGATTATTTTTGCAGAAAAATGTATATGTTCTTTTTTGATTATTTTTGCAGAAATATGTATATGTTGTTTTTTGTGTGACGCGAAATGTCTTTCACATCATCTGTACGTGATATCAGTATAGAAACAATTTTAGGGTGATCTATTCCGACATTATAACTCCCTGACAAATAGCTCGATTACGATATATTTTGGTCTCATTAGATAAAAAATTAGGAGGCTTGTAAAATTTCAAAATAAAGCGAAGAACGTTTGGGGCTTGGATAGATGCCCTTGGGGTCAAACGAAAAAAAGCTTTTTTTTCATCCGTTTTTGGCGAGGCTTTCGTTGGCGACTAATCAAATACGGTTCAATGAATGTTTGTGACACAAGCGAACACGATTTTAGTGCCCCATTTTGCAAAAATCATTGTTAATGCAATTTTGCAACTTGGGTAATATATTGGAATTTTCTTACTTTGTAAACGAAAAAAAACCCCTATATTTTATTCACTAAGGTACAAAATTTTGAAAAAAGAGAGAGAAGAGATAGGCATATTCGGAATTTTACATATTCATTTTTTAATTTTTTTTAGATAATTTAGCAACAAGTCTCTAATAACGATGTTCATCACTTGATAGTTGTATTATTATGTGTGTATTATTATTTTTTTTGTTATTTTTATAATGTTTTATAATGTGGCCTATCAAGCGCATTGCCCAAGATTTCATAGGTCAACATATTGCGCCCGTCGGTTGGTTACAACATAAATACTTTTTATTTTTATCATTTGTCAATTACGGTTCTGTTTAGGTTGAATTTGATACTCAAAAGTTATTAAAATGGAAAGTCGGGGTTCGAGTATCGAAGATGAGCAAATTTTTTTTTTTTTTGTGAATAAATTTGAACTTGTGAATTAATTCCCCCCCCCCCCCCCCCCACACACAATTTTCCCTCCAATCGTATTTCTCTACTAGCGACGGCCCTGGAATGTGACTATATAACTAATTTTTTTTTTTTTTTTTTTAATTTGGGGCCTGGTCGATTCCGGCTAATGCCCATCGTCCTAGAGCTTCGCTCCTCCTGGACACCTCTTAACATGTATATATGTATATTTTCCTCTATTTGTTCTATTGTATATATTGGTTTTCTCATTTAAAAAAAAAAAATCAATTATTCCCCTGGAACACATGCTAATAATGTTCCACCATGTTCTGGAAAACTTCGCCAAATGTATGCGAACCTCTCCTCTTTAACCCCCCTATGTAAAAACCCTAATCATGTGTCGCCTTGAGCGCAAGTTATGGTTATATCTATGTAATACTGGAGGCGAAGGGCCGCAAGCCCATGTCCTTCGAAAACACTATTGATTGTATTTGGGGCTTGGTAGTTGGTACTATAAGGCCTTCATACATCCACATTATCATCTGAGAGCTTGGGTGCTACTATCAACAGATTGCATTCAAATATGACTCATGACAACACTCGCCCCCCCACAACGATATTCAGACGAGACGATTCCATCTAAAAATGTAGCATGGTAGAAGTGGAATCCTCAAACAGTTAGATATCCTCACCCCCTCTACGAAAGACCGCGCTTCTTTCGCAGTCACGTGACCTTCCAGAATAACTCGTCCGGGAGGAGTAGCCCTCGTATTTGACCTTGACACCGAGAATTGTTACTTTTTATTCGCACAGTCACTTACATTGGAACACTTCGCTTGGCATTTTTTTTTTCAGTGGCGTAGGTTTTTTTCCCCTTTGACTCAACAAAAATATAATCTTTTGTATAATTTCAAAATAATCATGCACTTTTATTGTGAATTTACATTAAATTAAAAAAATACCCTAGGTGCCGTTTAGCTATTATATCATTCACTTTTAGAGAGAGGAGGGGGGGGGGGGGGGCTAGGCGTAGGAAAGGGGAGGGGGCTTAGGTGGCTCAGGCCCTTCCCCCCCCACAGTCAAAATTTTCTACTAAAAAATATTAATAATTTAAGAAATATTTGCAAATTCCTTAGAAATTAATAAATCATTCATAATTAAAAATTACTAATTTACAACTAATTACACTAATTTATAACTAATTACACTAATTTATAACTAATTACACTAATTTTAAACTATTTACACTAATTTTAAACAATTTACACTAATTTTAAACAATTTACACTAATTAATAACTAATTACACTAATTTATAACTAATTACACTAATTTATAACTATTTACACTAATTAATAACTAATTACACTAATTTATAACTATTTACACTAATTAATAACTAATCACACTAATTTATAACTAATCACACTAATTTATAACTAAATACACTAATTAATGACTATTTACTAATTAGCATAATAGCTAATTAGTGTATATTATTTATTAGTAAATCTTTTGGGAATTGAACTAGTTGAGTCCCCTGCCATAATTTTTCGAATTGCTACGCCACTGGGGGGGGGGGGGGGGTATCTACTTTGTGAAATTAGGGATTATGGCTTGGCATGGGAGAGGGATACTCTACATTTATGTGACGTACCAAAATTTCAAATATATATACTGAATTTGGCAACTTTTTCTCATTCATTATTGGGGTCCTTTTGCTCTCATGAACCAGGATCGCTCTTACACTGTAACAAAAAAAGGTGCTTAAAAATGAGTACCTGAACCTACTCGTTTTTCTTTGAGTACAATTGTATCGTAAGTGAGCGATGACGTACTCGAATTTAAGTAATCGTACTTTCGCAAAAATGAGCAGTGTGATTTAATAATGCTGATTTCAGCTTCTATTCAAGCCATCTTAACAAAGCGACTTAAAATAGGTGTTCAGAAGATGGTTTTACACATTATTTGATGCCGATTGCTTAAATGGAAACTGAGTTATTACAATTTCATTGTCTTACTTCCCATTCTTTTGGCACACTTTTTTAACATTACTTCTGTTTATAACTTCTTCACGTCGCCCTGGTAGCTTAACGGATAAAACTCTGGACAACGGTGCCTGCAGATATGGGTTCGATTCCCGGTTAATCTTGATTGTAATTGTTGATATTTATTGAAAGTGATTTATGAAGGCAGCCTAGGTAGGCTAGCAACTGCTCTTTTTATTCATTGCACTCTTTTTTGAGTACATGTCTATTTCAAAATTGAAACTTGTGTATTCGGAGCCATGATAAGCATCGAATGTATTCAAAATTGAGTATATTCTACTTACTTTTGGGTATCTATTTTTGATCTAAAATTTTGATTAGTTAATAATAAAACGTACAACATCCTTCCAGAAGGACGTAGCGTACTTTTAGGAATCACCTTTACAATCGTATAGAGGTTTTTCCTTTCTCCTGGTAGGGCAGCCGGTACTACCAGCCTAGAAAATAACTTGGAAGCAGAGTTGGCGTAAAAAAAAGTTTACAAATTCCAATTGTAACATTTCTTAGGAGAATTTGAAAATTCGGAAGTTTGCTACTCAACAAAGGTGAGTTTGTAAAACCCATTTTGTGGGTGTAGACACTGGAATTTTCGACAATTTCGTTTTTTAACTAACGATTCTAAGTTCAAAATGATTTCAAAACGGATGTCCTAGTTGGTGGGAGGCCGTGTACAAAAGTGCTTCAAGAAGGTCATGCTGTCATGACTTTGGAATGCATGTTCTACCCTTAAAATTCAGACCATTTTACATAGATTTTCATAAGCTTTAGTAAAAATGCAAATTTTTTTAGAATAGTTTTAGAATATAAATATATTTAAGAATTTTTGACCAGGACGTCATCAAATTAGAACTTCAATCAACACATAGCAGAAAACTAACTAATTGTAAATAAAAACATATTATTTCATTTAGAACACATTTCTTTAAGAATGATAGTTTTTAAATTATGTCTTCTTTATTATCATATATTTTATTTACAATAATTTTGGTATTCCAAAAATTCGTTAACCAATATTCCATTTTCTCTTCCTACCAGGACTTGATAAAATTAGAATTTTAATCAACACATATTAGAAATTTTAGTTATTGTAAATAAAATTATATTATATTTTATTTAGAACAAATTTCTTTAAGACTGTTAGTTTTAAATTATGTATTCTATAATATACTTTATTTATAATAATTTTGGTATTCTAAAATATTCGTTAACCATTATTCCATTTTCTCTTCTTAATTTAGAATCGTTTGGTGACTAGGAATTGATAAAATTAGAACTTCTATTAATACATAGCAGAAGTTTAAGTTAATTATTATATTTTATTTGGAACAATTTCTTTAAGATTTTTAGTTTTAAAATTATGTTTTCTTTATTATAATATACTTTATTTACATTAATTTAGGTATTCCAAAAATTGATCAGCCATAATTCCATTTTATCTTCTTAGTGTAGAATCATTTGGTGACCAGGGCGTGACAAAATTAGAATTTCAATCAACACATAGCAGAAATCTTAGTTATTGAAAATAAAACTATATAAAATTTTATTTAGAAAAAATTCTTTAAGATTGTTATTTTTTAAATTATGTTTTCTTGAGGATGACAAATAATCATTGTTTAATGTTTCGCTTTATTTTTAAGAATTTTTAATTTTCATTGTGATGGAACCTTGATTGCTAATTTACAGCAACTTAATTTTCAATCTTATTTTTAAGAATACCTATATTATTATTGTTTTCAAAACTTATCATACGATTGATTAAAAAAATGCTGTTTGATAATTTTTTCTAACAATTAGTGGTGCTTGTATTTTTTATTATTATATTATAATAAATAATTAATGATGTTTTCAAGATTAAGAAACACAACTATTTAAAAACAATATAACAGATGAGATTGCTTTGAAAGGTTCCGCTAGATTTTTCTTTAAAAATAGCAAATCCGAAATAATAATAACGATAATGAAATATCTTCCAAATTAATTAGGAATTTTATGTCAATTAACCTAATTTATATATCACGTCATGATATATAAAGTCATGATACAATGCTAAATATATAAATAAAATTTATTAATAAAATTCTAAATATACTAAATTTTTTAAAGCTTTTTGTTATCAATTTCATGAATTATTTGGCTGTTATTGTCATTTTACATCTAAATATAAAGAATGACATTAGTGTAGTTTTAATTTCTGCGTGTAGATGGCAGCACCAAATTATAGCACTTTAATAATTTCGAATGTAATAATTTTTACATATAATATGAAATATAAACCGTTTTAGAAGTATATGAATATGCAGTTGAACGAAAAAGATTTATAAAATATATTTATTTTTCATGTAGTTTATATTTCAGATGTTATTGTGGCAAATAAATACAAATTTCCGAAAATTATGCACGATCAAATGTTACTTCATATTTTTGATCATAGATGGCAGCATCAAAATAAAGTTGAACATTTTCAGTGAACTGTTTTAACGTATTTTCAATCGCAGTTTCTTATTAAAAACTTGTTTATTATTTGTCCAGAACACATTAAAAAAAAGTGTGAACTTATGATTAAGTTATTTTAGAATAACTTTGGGCTAGTGGGGCTTTAGTTTTTGATACAAGTTTAATATTAAATGGGTGGATGGGACAGATCGATACGGAATATGTATCAAAACATACACATTCATACATACATATTAAAAGTACTCCATATAATGGACTACTTAAATAAAGTTTATTATAACCCTAAAATAGATTAAATAGCGAATAGTATCTCTCTTTAATACTTATGTAGTAAGAAAATTTCATCTAGCGACTATATGTTGCGATTGTATTGACCAGCGGAGTAGCGTATGTGGTCCGCTGCCTGCCTAAAAGTTAATTCTTTTTACTTTGTGTTTTACAAATTTAAGTTCTAGATGTATATAGGGAACCAAAGTTCAATAAATAAGTTAAATTATGAAAAGTTAATAATTTTTGTTGCAGTACTTGTTTCATAGAGATATTTTATGACGTTTCTTCATATTTGGAACACTGTAAAAAAATAAATTAAATTATTTGTCAAGCTTTGTTCTGTAGATAATCAAACTTAAATGGTAATTTATATTTATTGTTTCTTAGGCGGTATATTATTTACAATAATTTTGGTTATAATAGTGCAATATTAGTTTCAGCTGTTAAGATTTTGTCGGATTCCTTAAGTAAATTTTTTTTATAAAAGTATTTTTATATAAAAGTTATTTTTATATAAAAGTATTTTTATATAAAAATATTTTTATATAAAAGTATTTTTATATAAAAGTATTTTTATATAAAAGTATTTTTATATAAAAGTATTTTTATATAAAAGTATTTTTATATAAAAGTATTTTTATATAAAAGTATTTTTATATAAAAGTATTTTTATATAAAAGTATTTTTATATAAAAGTATTTTTATATAAAAGTATTTTTATATAAAAGTATTTTTATATAAAAGTATTTTTATATAAAAGTATTTTTATATAAAAGTATTTTTATATAAAAGTATTTTTATATTTGAAAATGAGTTTTTCTTGTAGTAGAACAGACCGTTGTACTTTGGATCCCTTTGAACACTTCTTTTTAAGAAACTCATCGGGAAATAATTATTTATCATTGTTCTGCCATTTTAACGTACAATATCTCATTCTACTTATATTTTCCTCATTTTATAAACATTAATAATATATAACCTTAGTTGTTAATTATTTAACAATATTTTTTTAAAAACTGCACACGAATGATCAATGGTTCAAAACTATCTTGTACATTGGATCACTCTTATTTTTTTTTAAAAGGAAAAATAATATATATTTATTTTTTAGCCAACTCGGTCAACTCCATATGTTTTGAATGATTTAATTTGCCACAGTAGCGTACACAGAAAATGTGTACGTTAGGGGGTTATGGGGTGAAGGGGTAGGGGGGGTCATTACAGCCTCATTCACTTTTGTTAGTATAAATAGAAAAAAAAATGTCGGATATATGTAATGTAACCACGTTCTTTTCGAATATTATTTTCTGGTCCTTTTTTGAATCTCTTTTTTTTATTAATAACGATCTTATACATTTCTATATAGTTTCATTCAACATTGCTTCAATCCCACTTATTTGTACATTCCCTTCTTAAAATACGTCTTCAAAAACCCCGGTTTCATAACCATATATGGTAACTAGAATCTGTGAGAATCGAAACTTTCTCTCAAGATGGCAACCCCTCTTTGGCAGTCCTGCAACTTCGTAGCCTCTGCTTTTCAGCCGGTATTCCCACCAGAAGAAGAATAGATTAAATTGAAAACTAATTACGGAAACAAATTTATCACAGAAGTCTTTAGCATATTTTTCATATATTATATATAAAAAATATAAAGTATATATGGAAATAAATTTTCTTTACAGACCAATGGGAAGGGTTCTGACCCCCCTCAACCCCCCCTATTGCGTACGCCACTGATTTGCCGTACAAAAGTATAAAATTTTACTCGAAAAATTTTACACGCTTCTCTAATAGAAATTATCTTCTCAGGCGCTCATGTAGCAGCTTTTTTGGTCTTTTTCATGGATTTACGATTTATCGAATCCCCATTTTCCCCCTCTCTGTTTCGTTTCTCGGAATCCCCCTGCTAAAAAGAAAAGAACAAATAATAATCATTACAGATTTTTTTTTTTTTTTTTTTTTTTACTTTGTGAAATTGAAAACAAAAGATTTATTTATATATATATCTCACTTACACTTAAACACACACATGACATTCAAGAGGGTTAACTGCGTATTTCCTATTACGAACTCTTTTGAAGTTCTGTACTGTCGCCTCGTAGTCGAATTCAAATCTTCTGCCAGTACATAGTTCGAATAGGAAAGACATAAACAACATTTCGAAAAATGGCTGCCACTTCGAGACTTGAACAAAGTGGATTGAACAAGTGGTAACGAAATCTCTTTTGATCAAAAACAAGTTTCTTTTTTCATCCTTTTTAGAGAGAAGAATCTTCGCTGCCTTTTTGTTGTATGGGTTCGAAATTTTCACAAGAGGTGAAAAATGATCAAAGGTGACTGCATTTGTGTAAGTTGAAAAGAAAGTGAAAGTTTATTTTTCTGTCTGTAGGATTGCATAGCGTTGCCTTTACATCAAGGAATTCAAACGTTGTATATATATATATATATCTGTAATGATTATTATTTAGATTTGCAGTCGTTAGTTATTAGATGATAAGTTCCATGATGCAAGGATAAAACTGAGGGCCGATGATCAATTCAAACATTTATTTCTCCGGACTTCACAGCCCGACTTGCTAGCTCGGGCTGTGAAGTCCGGAGAAATAAATGTTTGAATTGATCATCGGCCCTCAGTTTTATCCTTGCATCATGGAACTTATCATCTAATAACTAACGACTGCAAATCTAAATAATAATCATTACAGAAGCCGAAAGGATTTCTTGTACGAGGAAACCGCATAATATTTTAAACAACGTAATCCAGAGCAGACGAGAAGTTATAAACAAAGCCAGAAATGAAAACAACAGCCGCCGAGAATCCCGATCATGCAGACTACCACAGCGAGGACTAACCACAAACCAACTTAAATGCCGAGATGGAAGCGAAAACATCGGATGACGATGCACGGCGGGGGAGAATGTCTGAAGAGACCCCTTCATCGACAGTCCGAAAAATGATCAACAACGTGGAGTAGCCCCGAGACAACGTCAATCCGTGCCGCTAACTCAGCCAGGCCAAAATCAACATCAACCATGATCTTCAAAATCTCCGCCAGCCAGACGCATTTCCATAAAAGTAGAGACATCCCTTTTCCGGCCAACAACCTTCTGTGAACTTCTAATGACCTGAAAATACACCCAAAACTATTGAGACGGTCCCCCAATCACCCACACCTCGGAAGGAAAAAAAAAATAAAAAGAGGAGAGTCAGTTCTCCAACAATCTTAGTACAGGGGGAAATGAAGTGTTCAAAGAAAGTGATCTTCGAGTGTTCCGCGTGTTTACATTATTACGATGTGTGAAAAATATGTTACTCTCCTCGATTAATGTCAAAATAGTCATGAGCGACCAATATTATATCACAGCGAGGAACCAGCAGTGTTCCAAAAAGAAAAAGAAAAAAAAAATGTGCAACGGAAAACTGATAAATAATTAATAGTGAAAAAAGGTTTGTTTGGAAGAGTGGTGAATTAATTAAGATTTATCTGAGAGTTTTTATTGTTCTAAGATATTTATTTGAAGAAATTTTATATCACTTAAATTTTATTTTTGTATTCCTAAGTCTTTTTAAATTATAAAATGAATGAAAATTATTTTAAATTTTGCAAAATATTGTTAAGGATTTTCATAAATTTTAAACTTGTTTTATTTTAAGTGTTTATTAATGAAATCCTGCAAATTGTTTCAATATTGTTAACAAATTATTAATTTTTTTAATTTTATTACATAACTGAATTATTTAAATTGATTAATTTGGTAAACGTATTTTCACTGGTATATGTTCTTTTTTTTATATTATATGATATTCACATTTTCTATTATTATAAGATAATCACAATTTCTATTATTGTGTGATAATCACAATTTCTATTATTATACCATAATTGCATTTAAGAAACTTAGTTTTATTTTGTACAGATATAACTTGTTTAACTTTATTCAATCACACGATTGCATTATACCCTGATATTAATAATACTTCTATAGCGAGAACTTTAGGTAAACTCTACCTTTAACAGTCATTGTATATAATTAAGGCGTTTGGGCTACCTCGTGTCATAGACCTCTTGAGTTTAAAAATATTCTCAGATTGTCAAAAAATGGTCAGGAATCACCCATTTGTTTTGGTTATGTTACATTGTGCTTATATTTTTCATATTAAAAATTTCTTTATTTTTGCAACCGTAATTCAACATGGTTTTAATATTTTGGTCGATTGACCCAACTAACTGCAGATGCTAGTTAATTAAATCATCCATTGAATGAAGTCATTCTTTATAGCCAAAACGGATAAGTCTCTAATCCCCTCATAGCTTTTGTTAGGCAAATAACCCTGCAAAATGTCGTGTATGAGTGAGTCTGTTTGTAGAGGAAATATTTGAGTGTATTTTTTTCGAGGGAAAAAGATTTTAATTTGCTATTGTTTAGTAGTAGTTTAATAACCGTAACATATTAATGTCAATAAAAATGAATAAGGTTAATGCTATATTTAGGTTTATATTTGGATTCAAAGTCACATTATTTTTACATAGTTATTAGTATTGTTTATTAGTACCTTGAACTTTTAATATTAATTTGTTTGCAATGTCCTATCTTAACTAACATAGCAAAATTTTAGGGGATCTATCGCTTGTTACTTTAACTTTGAGTTACTTCAATTTTTAGTTAAATGAGTGTTTGATATTAGTTTTTTAACGTTCTATGTCCACACTTCATGTCAATATTGAAATTTGAGGTTCATTTGGGAGGAATAATTGATAGATATCATTTGAAATATTTGCGTGTTTTTATTTTCTAGTGGAACTGTAAAATGTTTTAAACATCTCTAAAGGAGATAAAAACAAAGAATTATATTATGTTTTAAACATCTCTAAAAGAGATAAAAACAAAAAATTATATTATGTTTTAAACATCTCCAAAGGAGATAAAAACAAAAAATTATATATTAAAACGAATTTAGAAAAAGAAATCCAGCATAAACAATGTTCCCTAGTTAATTTTTCATTATTTGTAACAAATTGTTTATTTTTCATTGTAGGTAACAAATAGTTTATTTTTCATTATATGCAGATATTTTATTTTCATTATGTGTAGCTATATATTTTACTTTTATTATGTGTGACAAATACTTTTTGCCACATATGATGAAAAAATACTTTGTGAAGTTTCGCACAGTATATCTAAACTTAGTTTAATATTTTTATTTTCACATGTTTAACAAATTGTTTCGTTTATAGTTCAACAAAATGTTTTTATATATTGCACGCACATCTATATTTGTAATTTAATATGCTATTTGATATATGTTGATATTTCAAGAATATTTACATATTAAGAGTTAAATGGTATATCAAATTTGTGTGGAGAATGGACTTTGGACACCTAATAATTTTAAATTTTACTTTTCTTTGTAGTCAAAACAATTTCAAAGCCTAATGTGATTCAGTGGATGGCCACCATTTGTTTCACCTCAATATTTTATCATATTGTTCTCGCGCATGAGTATACTACTGCGGGTCGGTAACACTCTTGCGTGGAGGGATATGTAATATATTTTATAACTATTTCCCCCTTTAAAATGTACTTTAAATAACTTTCTTTAACTATGGATATCGCCCCCTTTTCGCAGTACAAAAGCATCCCTCATATGACTGCTTTCCCACCCACGCCACTTCTAAATCCCAAACCCAAATCTAAAAATGCGAACCAAAACCGAGATGAACCAATCAGAGGCGTCCACGGTCCAGTCTCCTTCTCATAATCTCCATCTTGATACACGACTTCACGATGTAACCTCGAGCTAGCAAGTCGGGCTGTGAAGTCCGGAGAAATAAATGTTTGAATTGATCATCGGCCCTCAGTTTTATCCTTGCATCATGGAACTTATCATCTAATAACTAACGACTGCAAATCTAAATAATAATCATTACATATATATATATATATACACACACAGAGAGAGACATGGACATGCAGTGTTTTAACAGTAGCTGTAAAAAAATGTCTTTCATTTCTCTTAACCGGTTGCTGTATATTTTTTTAATTACAAAGCATTTTCTTTTTTTCTAGCACACTTTTTAGTGTACTATAAAAAACAGAAAATGCTTTGTAATTAAAAAAAAATGCAGCAACCGGTCAATAGAAATACAGTAATAGGTAAAAAAGAAAAATGTTTTTGTAGTTACTGTAAAAGTTAGCGGGGGCTTTACTTTATGTGAGTGTAATAAAAATTACAAGGCAGCACAATTCTGATCATATTCAGAGAACAGACAAACAATGGTTCGTTTATGAAAATATTTAGTTTAAAAAGGCATTTAAACCGAGAAAAATATAAATTCAAATTTACAGATTCAAAAAAGGCATTTAAACAGAGAAACTATAAATTCAAATTGAATATAATAATAAGCGTTATGTATAATTATAAATGCAAAAACACGAACAAATAATTTTAGATAATTTATAACATATAACAATTTATAACATATAACACTTTTCAAGTTTGCTTTTTTGCTGTTCTGATCGTAGGAAAAAATAAAGAAATTGGCTTTACTTTAGAATGAGCAATAACATTTAATAATAAACTCTAATAATGAATCTCCATTAAAAAACTCTAGAATATTTTGAGGAGCGTGCATGAACTAAAACAAACATGTCAAAAAATATAAAAATCTTATAAGCATTTAATATTATAAAAACAAATAACATTAACCCATTTTGCACATTTGTTTTAATATTTAAAAAAATATTATAATAAATAAATAATTATAATTATAACTTAATTTACATTCTACAACTAAACTTATTATATTTGCTACAATTAGTTTCGTTAAAAGTAAAAATTATGTTAAATGATGTATTTAAATGTTAGTAGTGTTACTTGAATGCCCTGTCTTTGAATCCTTGAAAGAGTTTCTCTTGAGTATCCGTGAGAGTAAACAAATATTCTTTCAGGTCCAGCAAGATAAAATTGCTCAGGGTAAGGAAATGTTGGTGCTAGAGGTAAGTTTCATTTTGTGCTTCCTGTATACGTATGTACTTACGAACGTGTACAAAGTAAAGTACTAACCAATACATCCACATTCGGATAATATTGGAGAAAGTGTCACCCTCTGCCCCACGAAGACTTCCATTGCTCCTTTGCCTCATCTTTCAACGTCTTCTTCCGGAATAAAGGACCCTTTCATCCTGCGGAGAGAGAAAAAAACATACCACCCATCACTTTTCGCCGTCCACCCCCAGTGTGAAAAATGAGTAAGTACAAAGTAAAGTACTTACCAATACATCCGCATTCGGATAATATTGGAGAAAGTGTCACCCTCTGCCCCACGAAGACTTCCATTGCTCCTTTGACTCATCTTTCAACGTCTTCTTCCGGAATAAAGGACCCTTTCATCCTGCGGAGAGAGAAAAGAATATTCCAACCATCTCGCCGTACCCCCCCCCCCCCCCAGTGTGAAAAATGAGTAAGTACAAAGTAAATTACTTACCAATACATCCGCATTCGGATAATATTGGAGAAAGTGTCATCCTCTGCCCCACGAAGACTTCCATTGCTCCTTTGCCTCATCTTTCAACGTCTTCTTCCGGAATAAAGGACCCTTCATCCTGAGGCGAGAGAAAAGAACATACCACCCATCACTTTTCGCCGTCCCCCCCCCAGTGTGAAAAATGAGTAAGTACAAAGTAAAGTACTTACCAATACATCCGCATTCAGATAATATTGGAGAAAGTGTCATCCTCTGCCCCACGAAGACTGCCATTGCTCCTTTGCCTCATCTTTCAACGTCTTCTTCCGGAATAAAGGACCTTTTCATCCTGCGGAGAGAGAAAAGAACATACCACCCATCACTTTTCGCCGTCCCCCCCCCCAGTGTGAAAAATGAGTAAGTACAAAGTAAAGTACTTAGTAATACATCCGCATTCGGATGATATTGGAGAAAGTGTCATCCTCTGCCCCACGAAGACTTCCATTGCTCCTTTGACTCATCTTTCAACGTCTTCTTCCGGAATAAAGGACCCTTTCATCCTGCGGAGAGAGAAAAGAATATTCCAACCATCTCGCCGTACCCCCCCCCCCCCAGTGTGAAAAATGAGTAAGTACAAAGTAAATTACTTACCAATACATCCGCATTCGGATAATATTGGAGAAAGTGTCATCCTCTGCCCCACGAAGACTTCCATTGCTCCTTTGCCTCATCTTTCAACGTCTTCTTCCGGAATAAAGGACCCTTCATCCTGAGGCGAGAGAAAAGAACATACCACCCATCACTTTTCGCCGTCTCCCCCCAGTGTGAAAAATGAGTAAGTACAAAGTAAAGTACTTACCAATACATCCGCATTCAGATAATATTGGAGAAAGTGTCATCCTCTGCCCCACGAAGACTGCCATTGCTCCTTTGCCTCATCTTTCAACGTCTTCTTCCGGAATAAAGGACCTTTTCATCCTGCGGAGGGAGAAAAGAACATACCACCCATCACTTTTCGCCGTCCCCCCCCAGTGTGAAAAATGAGTAAGTACAAAGTAAAGTACTTAGTAATACATCCGCATTCGAATGATATTGGAGAAAGTGTCATCCTCTGCCCCACGAAGACTTCCGTTGCTCCTTTGCCTCATCTTTCAACGTCTTCTCCCGGAATAAAGGACCCTTTCATCCTGCGGAGAGAGAAATGAATATTCCACCCATCTCGCCGTCCCCCCCCCCCCCCAGTGTGAAAAATGAGTAAGTACAAAGTAAATTACTTACCAATACATCCGCATTCGGATAATATTGGAGAAAGTGTCATCCTCTGCCCCACAAAGACTTCCATTGCTCCTTTGCCTCATCTTTCAACGTCTTCTTCCGGAATAAAGGACCCTTCATCCTGAGGCGAGAGAAAAGAACATACCACCCATCACTTTTCGCCGTCCCCCCCCAGTGTGAAAAATGAGTAAGTACAAAGTAAAGTACTTACCAATACATCCGCCTTCGGATAATATTGGAGAAAGTGTCATCCTCTGCCCCACGAAGACTTCCATTGCTCCGTTGCCTCATCTTTCAACGTCTTCTTCCGGAATAAAGGACCCTTTCATCCTGCGGAGAGAGAAAAGAACATACCACCCATCACTTTTCGCCGTCCACCCCCAGTGTGAAAAATGAGTAAGTACAAAGTAAAGTACCTACTAAAATATCCGCATTCGGATAATATTGGAGAAAGTGCCATCCTCTGCCCCACGAAGACTTCCATTGCTCCTTTGCCTCATCTTTCAACATCTTCTTCCGGAATAAAGGACCCTTTCATATTGCGGAGAAAGAAAAGAACATACCACCCATCACTTTTCGCCGTCCACCCCCAGTATGAAAAATGAGTAAGTACAAAGTAAAGTACCTACTAAAATATCCGCATTCGGATAATATTGGAGAAAGTGTCATCCTCTGCCCCACGAAGACTTCCATTGCTCCGTTGCCTCATCTTTCAACGTCTTCTTCCGGAATAAAGGACCCTTTCATCCTGCGGAGAGAGAAAAGAACATACCACCCATCACTTTTCGCCGTCCACCCCCAGTGTGAAAAATGAGTAAGTACAAAGTAAAGTACCTACTAAAATATCCGCATTCGGATAATATTGGAGAAAGTGTCATCCTCTGCCCCACGAAGACTTCCATTGCATCTTTGCTCATATTTCAACGTTTTCTTCCGGAATAAAGGACCCTTTCATCCGGCGGAGAGAGAAAAGAACATACCACCCATCACTTTTCGCCGTCCACCCCCAGTGTGAAAAATGAGTAAGTACAAAGTAAAGTACTTACCAATACATCCGCATTCGGATAATATTGGAGAAAGTGTCATGCTCTGCCCCATGAAGACTTCCATTGCTCCTTTTGCCTCATCTTTCAACGTCTTTTTCCGGAATAAAGGACCCTTTCATCCTGCGGAGAGAGAAAAGAACATACCACCCATCACTTTTCGCCTTCCATCCCCAGTGTGAAAAATGAGTAAGTACAAAGTAAAGTACTTACCAATACATCCGCATTCGGATAATATTGGAGAAAGTGTCATCCTCTGCCCCACGAAGTCTTCCATTGCTCCTTTTGCCTCATCTTTCAACGTCTTCTTCCGGAATAAAGGACCCTTTCATCCTGCGGAGAGAGAAAAGAACATACCACCCATCACTTTTCGCCGTCCACCCCCAGTGTGAAAAATGAGTAAGTACAAAGTAAAGTACCTACTAAAATATCCGCATTCGGATAATATTGGAGAAAGTGTCATCCTCTGCCCCACGAAGACTTCCATTGCTCCTTTGCCTCATCTTTCAACATCTTCTTCCGGAATAAAGGACCCTTTCATCCTGCGGAGAAAGAAAAGAACATACCACCCATCACTTTTCGCCGTCCACCCCCAGTGTGAAAAATGAGTAAGTACAAAGTAAAGTACTTACCATTACATCCGCATTCGGATAATATTGGAGAAAGTGTCACCCTCTGCCCCACGAAGACTTCCATTGCTCCGTTGCCTCATCTTTCAACGTCTTCTTCCGGAATAAAGGACCCTTTCATCCTGCGGAGAGAGAAAAGAACATACCACCCATCACTTTTCTCCGTCCACCCCCAGTGTGAAAAATGAGTAATTACAAAGTAAAGTACTTACCATTACATCCGCATTCGGATAATATTGGAGAAAGTGTCACCCTCTGCCCCACGAAGTCTTCCATTGCTCCTTTGCCTCATCTTTCAACGTCTTCTTCCGGAATAAAGGACCCTTTCATCCTGCGGAGAGAGAAAAGAACATACCACCCATCACTTTTCGCCGTCCACCCCCAGTGTGAAAAATGAGTAAGTACAAAGTAAAGTACCTACTAAAATATCCGCATTCGGATAATATTGGAGAAAGTGTCACCCTCTGCCCCACGAAGACTTCCATTGCTCCTTTGCCTCATCTTTCAACATCTTCTTCCGGAATAAAGGACCCTTTCATATTGCGGAGAAAGAAAAGAACATACCACCCATCACTTTTCGCCGTCCACCCCCAGTGTGAAAAATTAGTAAGTACAAAGTAAAGTACTTACCATTACATCCGCATTCGGATAATATTGGAGAAAGTGTCACCCTCTGCCCCACGAAGTCTTCCATTGCTCCTTTGCCTCATCTTTCAACGTCTTCTTCCGGAATAAAGGACCCTTTCATCCTGCGGAGAGAGAAAAGAACATACCACCCATCACTTTTCGCCGTCCACCCCCAGTGTGAAAAATGAGTAAGTACAAAGTAAAGTACCTACTAAAATATCCGCATTCGGATAATATTGGAGAAAGTGTCATCCTCTGCCCCACGAAGACTTCCATTGCTCCTTTGCCTCATCTTTCAACCTCTTCTTCCGGAATAAAGGACCCTTTCATCCTGCGGAGAAAGAAAAGAACATACCACCCATCACTTTTCGCCGTCCACCCCCAGTGTGAAAAATGAGTAAGTACAAAGTAAAGTACTTACCATTACATCCGCATTCGGATAATATTGGAGAAAGTGTCACCCTCTGCCCCACGAAGACTTCCATTGCTCCTTTGCCTCATCTTTCAACGTCTTCTTCCGGAATAAAGGACCCTTTCATCCTGCGGAGAGAGAAAAGAACATACCACCCATCACTTTTCTCCGTCCACCCCCAGTGTGAAAAATGAGTAAGTACAAAGTAAAGTACTTACCATTACATCCGCATTCGGATAATATTGGAGAAAGTGTCACCCTCTGCCCCACGAAGACTTCCATTGCTCCTTTGCCTCATCTTTCAACCTCTTCTTCCGGAATAAAGGACCCTTTCATCCTGCGGAGAAAGAAAAGAACATACCACCCATCACTTTTCGCCGTCCACCCCCAGTGTGAAAAATGAGTAAGTACAAAGTAAAGTACTTACCATTACATCCGCATTCGGATAATATTGGAGAAAGTGTCACCCTCTGCCCCACGAAGACTTCCATTGCTCCTTTGCCTCATCTTTCAACGTCTTCTTCCGGAATAAAGGACCCTTTCATCCTGCGGAGAGAGAAAAGAACATACCACCCATCACTTTTCTCCGTCCACCCCCAGTGTGAAAAATGAGTAAGTACAAAGTAAAGTACTTACCATTACATCCGCATTCGGATAATATTGGAGAAAGTGTCACCCTCTGCCCCACGAAGACTTCCATTGCTCCTTTGCCTCATCTTTCAACCTCTTCTTCCGGAATAAAGGACCCTTTCATCCTGCGGAGAAAGAAAAGAACATACCACCCATCACTTTTCGCCGTCCACCCCCAGTGTGAAAAATGAGTAAGTACAAAGTAAAGTACTTACCATTACATCCGCATTCGGATAATATTGGAGAAAGTGTCACCCTCTGCCCCACGAAGACTTCCATTGCTCCTTTGCCTCATCTTTCAACGTCTTCTTCCGGAATAAAGGACCCTTTCATCCTGCGGAGAGAGAAAAGAACATACCACCCATCACTTTTCGCCGTCCACCCCCAGTGTGAAAAATGAGTAAGTACAAAGTAAAGTACTTACCATTACATCCGCATTCGGATAATATTGGAGAAAGTGTCACCCTCTGCCCCACGAAGACTTCCATTGCTCCTTTGCCTCATCTTTCAACCTCTTCTTCCGGAATAAAGGACCCTTTCATCCTGCGGAGAAAGAAAAGAACATACCACCCATCACTTTTCTCCGTCCACCCCCAGTGTGAAAAATGAGTAAGTACAAAGTAAAGTACTTACCAATACATCCTCATTTGGATAATATTGGAGAAAGTTTCATTCTCTGCCCCACGAAGACTTCCATTGCTCCTTTGCCTCATCTTTCAACGTCTTCTTCCGGAATAAAGGACCCTTTCATCCTGCGGAGAGAGAAAAGAACATACCACCCATCACTTTTCGCCGTCCACCCCCAGTGTGAAAAATGAGTAAGTACAAAGTAAAGTACCTACTAAAATATCCGCATTCGGATAATATTGGAGAAAGTGTCATCCTCTGCCCCACGAAGACTTCCATTGCTCCGTTGCCTCATCTTTCAACGTCTTCTTCCGGAATAAAGGACCCTTTCATCCTGCGGAGAGAGAAAAGAACATACCACCCATCACTTTTCGCCGTCCACCCCCAGTGTGAAAAATGAGTAAGTACAAAGTAAAGTACCTATTAAAATATCCGCATTCGGATAATATTGGAGAAAGTGTCATTCTCTGCCCCACGAAGACTTCCATTGCTCCTTTGCCTCATCTTTCAACATCTTCTTCCGGAATAAAGGACCCTTTCATATTGCGGAGAAAGAAAAGAACATACCACCCATCACTTTTCGCCGTCCACCCCCAGTATGAAAAATGAGTAAGTACAAAGTAAAGTACTTACCATTACATCCGCATTCGGATAATATTGGAGAAAGTGTCACCCTCTGCCCCACGAAGACTTCCATTGCTCCGTTGCCTCATCTTTCAACGTCTTCTTCCGGAATAAAGGACCCTTTCATCCTGCGGAGAGAGAAAAGAACATACCACCCATCACTTTTCGCCGTCCACCCCCAGTATGAAAAATGAGTAAGTACAAAGTAAAGTACTTACCATTACATCCGCATTCGGATAATATTGGAGAAAGTGTCACCCTCTGCCCCACGAAGACTTCCATTGCTCCGTTGCCTCATCTTTCAACGTCTTCTTCCGGAATAAAGGACCCTTTCATATTGCGGAGAAAGAAAAGAACATACCACCCATCACTTTTCGCCGTCCACCCCCAGTATGAAAAATGAGTAAGTACAAAGTAAAGTACTTACCATTACATCCGCATTCGGATAATATTGGAGAAAGTGTCACCCTCTGCCCCACGAAGACTTCCATTGCTCCGTTGCCTCATCTTTCAACGTCTTCTTCCGGAATAAAGGACCCTTTCATCCTGCGGAGAGAGAAAAGAACATACCACCCATCACTTTTCGCCGTCCACCCCCAGTGTGAAAAATGAGTAAGTACAAAGTAAAGTACCTACTAAAATATCCGCATTCGGATAATATTGGAGAAAGTGTCATCCTCTGCCCCACGAAGACTTCCATTGCTCCTTTGCCTCATCTTTCAACATCTTCTTCCGGAATAAAGGACCCTTTCATATTGCGGAGAAAGAAAAAAACATACCACCCATCACTTTTCGCCGTCCACCCCCAGTATGAAAAATGAGTAAGTACAAAGTAAAGTACCTACTAAAATATCCGCATTCGGATAATATTGGAGAAAGTGTCATCCTCTGCCCCACGAAGACTTCCATTGCTCCGTTGCCTCATCTTTCAACGTCTTCTTCCGGAATAAAGGACCCTTTCATCCTGCGGAGAGAGAAAAGAACATACCACCCATCACTTTTCGCCGTCCACCCCCAGTGTGAAAAATGAGTAAGTACAAAGTAAAGTACCTACTAAAATATCCGCATTCGGATAATATTGGAGAAAGTGTCATCCTCTGCCCCACGAAGACTTCCATTGCTCCGTTGCCTCATCTTTCAACATCTTCTTCCGGAATAAAGGACCCTTTCATATTGCGGAGAAAGAAAAGAACATACCACCCATCACTTTTCGCCGTCCACCCCCAGTGTGAAAAATGAGTAAGTACAAAGTAAAGTACCTACTAAAATATCCGCATTCGGATAATATTGGAGAAAGTGTCATCCTCTGCCCCACGAAGACTTCCATTGCTCCTTTGCCTCATCTTTCAACATCTTCTTCCGGAATAAAGGACCCTTTCATCCTGCGGAGAGAGAAAAGAACATACCACCCATCACTTTTCGCCGTCCACCCCCAGTATGAAAAATGAGTAAGTACAAAGTAAAGTACTTACCATTACATCCGCATTCGGATAATATTGGAGAAAGTGTCACCCTCTGCCCCACGAAGACTTCCATTGCTCCGTTGCCTCATCTTTCAACGTCTTCTTCCGGAATAAAGGACCCTTTCATCCTGCGGAGAGAGAAAAGAACATACCACCCATCACTTTTCGCCGTCCACCCCCAGTGTGAAAAATGAGTAAGTACAAAGTAAAGTACCTACTAAAATATCCGCATTCGGATAATATTGGAGAAAGTGTCATCCTCTGCCCCACGAAGACTTCCATTGCTCCTTTGCCTCATCTTTCAACATCTTCTTCCGGAATAAAGGACCCTTTCATATTGCGGAGAAAGAAAAGAACATACCACCCATCACTTTTCGCCGTCCACCCCCAGTATGAAAAATGAGTAAGTACAAAATAAAGTACCTACTAAAATATCCGCATTCGGATAATATTGGAGAAAGTGTCATCCTCTGCCCCACGAAGACTTCCATTGCTCCGTTGCCTCATCTTTCAACATCTTCTTCCGGAATAAAGGACCCTTTCATATTGCGGAGAAAGAAAAGAACATACCACCCATCACTTTTCGCCGTCCACCCCCAGTATGAAAAATGAGTAAGTACAAAGTAAAGTACCTACTAAAATATCCGCATTCGGATAATATTGGAGAAAGTGTCATCCTCTGCCCCACGAAGACTTCCATTGCTCCGTTGCCTCATCTTTCAACATCTTCTTCCGGAATAAAGGACCCTTTCATCCTGCGGAGAGAGAAAAGAACATACCACCCATCACTTTTCGCCGTCCACCCCCAGTGTGAAAAATGAGTAAGTACAAAGTAAAGTACCTACTAAAATATCCGCATTCGGATAATATTGGAGAAAGTGTCATCCTCTGCCCCACGAAGACTTCCATTGCTCCTTTGCCTCATCTTTCAACATCTTCTTCCGGAATAAAGGACCCTTTCATATTGCGGAGAAAGAAAAGAACATACCACCCATCACTTTTCGCCGTCCACCCCCAGTATGAAAAATGAGTAAGTACAAAGTAAAGTACTTACCATTACATCCGCATTCGGATAATATTGGAGAAAGTGTCACCCTCTGCCCCACGAAGACTTCCATTGCTCCGTTGCCTCATCTTTCAACGTCTTCTTCCGGAATAAAGGACCCTTTCATCCTGCGGAGAGAGAAAAGAACATACCACCCATCACTTTTCGCCGTCCACCCCCAGTATGAAAAATGAGTAAGTACAAAGTAAAGTACTTACCATTACATCCGCATTCGGATAATATTGGAGAAAGTGTCACCCTCTGCCCCACGAAGACTTCCATTGCTCCGTTGCCTCATCTTTCAACGTCTTCTTCCGGAATAAAGGACCCTTTCATCCTGCGGAGAGAGAAAAGAACATACCACCCATCACTTTTCGCCGTCCACCCCCAGTGTGAAAAATGAGTAAGTACAAAGTAAAGTACTTACCATTACATCCGCATTCGGATAATATTGGAGAAAGTGTCACCCTCTGCCCCACGAAGTCTTCCATTGCTCCGTTGCCTCATCTTTCAACATCTTCTTCCGGAATAAAGGACCCTTTCATCCTGCGGAGAAAGAAAAGAACATACCACCCATCACTTTTCGCCGTCCACCCCCAGTGTGAAAAATGAGTAAGTACAAAGTAAAGTACTTACCATTACATTCACATTCGGATAATATTGGAGAAAGTGTCATCCTCTGCCCCACGAAGACTTCCATTGCTCCGTTGCCTCATCTTTCAACATCTTCTTCCGGAATAAAGGACCCTTTCATCCTGCGGAGAGAGAAAAGAACATACCACCCATCACTTTTCGCCGTCCACACCCAGTGTGAAAAATGAGTAAGTACAAAGTAAAGTACTTACCATTACATCCGCATTCGGATAATATTGGAGAAAGTGTCACCCTCTGCCCCACGAAGACTTCCATTGCTCCTTTGCCTCATCTTTCAACGTCTTCTAAGGTATAAAGGACCCTTTCATCAAATAGAAATAATCAAATCTTTATTCGAATGCCAAACAAAATAGAAACCAGCTTTTTGAAAATATTTCTAATTGAGATGGCCCAAATAAATTTATTGTTAGTGTAGTTAAAGTATAAATTATATATGTTTAAGTAGTAAATTTTAGCAAATCTGTCATCTGACATTTTGGGTAGAAATATCAATTTCTTTAAAATTAAACGAATAAAAACTAAAGTGATAATAGGATGATATTTACGCTATTATATTTCGCTCTTACAATGAATGTGTGTGTGTGGGGGTGGGGGGAGAGGGGGGGGCGGTTGTTCATGTGATAATTATCATACGGGCATGTTAGTAGTGATAAATCTGCGTAATGTCCCAATTAAATAGATAAAAAAAGATTTTGTGGTAGCTTTTCAGATTTTATGTAAACTCTATGGAATGGACCACCATCGGGTCACCCTATGTCCTATGTAGGCAAGCAACTGCTCTTTTAATTCGTTTTACACATTTTTGAGTACACGTCTTTTTAAATAATATAATCTTTCTAGAAAAAAAGGGAAACCGACTTTAAGGAAAATGCGCTAAAAAGTAAAAAACAATTTTTAATTCTACGAATGAGTTGAAAAATTGAATTATTGAATATCAATTTTATACATAGTACAACTTTTTGAAATCGGCGCCAAGATTCGGTTATGAATATTGTAAATTGGCACCAACTTCAAAAAGTTGTATTAAGTGTAAAATTGTATTACTGTATATTGAATAATTCAATTTTTCAACTCATTCATAGAATTAAAAATTATTTTTTACTTTTTAGCGCATTTTCCTTAAAGTCGGTTTAATGAAACTAATGTATTCGGAGCTATGATAAGAGTCAAATGTAATCAAACACGAGTACATTCTACTTATTTTTATGTACCTATTTTTAACAGTGTACACGTAATAGCACTGTTATCTTATACACTTTAACCCTCTCACGGAGCTGAACGACGTGAAACGTCCAGGGATTCCCTGTGTTTCTAACAATACACATAAACTTTAAATTCATAAAAAATTGTCGATGTTGAAATATTTTTCTAATCTAAAGCAATAAAGTGTTACTTAGAAGCTATACCTATATATATATATATATATACATACAGCATTGGATATATAAAGTAAACTATTTTACAGAGAGAACAATTTTAAAATTTTGCCCTTTTTTCTAACCGCTCAGATAATTAAAGCTGTTTTTCTAAAAATAGCTAAATTTTAGTTTTATATGTTTTAAAAAATTCCACTCAGCTCTTCAATTGCACTATTTTGAATAAAATATTCATATGAAGAATAAAAATTTCAGTCAGATTTACAAAATCTTCAGCGATAGATCATTTGATTAGGATAGCTTAAATAACTCTTCCGAAGTTGATTATTCGTTTAGGGTTTAGTCATTTAAAATTTAACTTCTCTTGACATTTTACTTTTACTAATCAAATTTTTTTATGCAACCTATGATAGCAATATTAGTTTGAGTTTTATAAAAAGCTAACTTACACTTTTTTGCGGATCCACAACCTTTCTGGTATTGGTGCACTTTGTGAGAAATACGAAAGTTAGAAAACTCTCAGAAAATATTTTATAACCTGGATCGGCAAAAACTTTTGGAATAGTGATTGATAATTTGTAAAGACGTTTATTGTGTTATTTAAATACACTGTTACGTGGTCGCATTGTTTCAATGACAAATTGTTGTTGAATCATTGTTGTTATTACTTTAAGAATTACGCTGTGTTGCTCAGATTACAAACTAACAATTGAAAATAAAAATTTTAACTGTAATTGTTATGAAATTTTTAAATACTAAAATACTTAAAAATTAATATTTTTCAACAACTTAAACTCGCCAACCAATGTTAGAAAGCACGCCAAGGAAGAGGTTTTCTATTCGACTGTTATGTGTTATTTTTATGTATGTTTGAGCAATACTTCTGTTTTAATTCAGATATTTGAATAAATTTTTTTTGGATATGAGATGCTTCGTTTGGGCACCTTTTGAAAAAAAAAATTCGGTTATCCGGCATTTAACTATCCGGAATATTAAATTAACAGGGCAGTTTGAAAACAAATATTGTCCAATTTCGAAATTTTTTTTTGTTGGATAAGAAAAATTCAGTGTTTCAAAAACTGTAAAAAAAATTGGTTATACGGCATTTATTTATCCGGAAATAGCGATTTACCGGACTTCTTTTTTAAATTTTAACCGATTTCCAAATATTTGATTCTATAACATACTAGCAATTTTCCTTTTTTACCATTCACAGTTTTATCTCAAATTTCTTAATTTATTTGATTAAAATTAGGCATTTGAATGTGGCATTACTTAAAACCTTTAATGAGAAATTGGTTATGAAATAATAGCTATAATTATTTTAATTAGTTTAAAAATGAGAAACATCATTTAAAAAAACTTTCATAGAAAAAAATATGAGGAATTAATGATTATGCAAGATTTTTTGAAGCACATTAGAGGTTTGCAAACAATTAGAAAACTCTTGGAAAGTTTTTTGATAATATTTTTAGCTGGGATCTTCACCTGTAAAAATTACAAGGTGGGATCCTTCACCTTGTAATTTTTACATTTATTTTACTAGTCTTAATCTTAAATAATATAAAAATTGCCTGATTAAGAAATACTTATTTAAAAATAATTAGTAAACCCATTTTTCAGCTAAATAAAGAACCAAAATTCAGCCATGATGTCTTCCATTTAATGTAACGTTCCATTCTAAAGCTAATATTTATGTCTCATGTCATATGAACCAACAACTTGTGTTCTAAATGTTATTTTTATGGCATTATATATTCTTTGACGATTCTTTTGATAAACATTTACAAAAGCTAACATTTTTTATTTTACAAAATCAATATTTTGGAATAATAAGGTGAACTGGAGTAAAACACGTTTTTTTTTAAGAAATACGTCATAAGTTCCTTACACAATGTTAAACTTATGTTTTGATCTTATTGGTTTTTTTTGTTAATTTACTTCGTTAGTGAAGTACACTTTAGCAAAAAATAATATTTCTTGGTGTTTTAATTCAAGTCGAAATGTCGATTTTTTTTGTGTGAACAAAAAAAAATTATTATTAACTTATTACTAATAAATATTATTTTTAAATATCAGAGTCATCAATGCTAAATAAATATTCACAAAATTGTAGTGATTTACAAACTTTCACAAAAAGTTAGTTTTTGAATATAAATATTACTTTGATTTTAATTGCGTCACATTTAATGAAATTTATATCTTACATAAAAAACATTGAAATGAAATGTTAATACACGTGTTTAGTATAGTTACTAAAAAAAGTCATGCAGTATTTTGGCGATACAGACAATAGTTGAGTCTTTTGTTAACCTATAAGCGTAGCAACTTTGAACATTTAGAATTTAATCGCCTTGGCGAGAAATCCGCACCAAATCAAACATTCCGACCCAAAAACGTTTCTGTGCATTTATACATACAAAAAACCAACTTTAAGGTGATATAATTTTTAATTGAGAATTTAAAAAATTGGTTTTATAAACATAACATTTTAAATTGAGCATCTGAATTAAAGATGCAAAATACAGTAGACTCTCGATAACTCGAATTTTTCGATATCTCGAAAAAAATCGATTTCCCTGCACCTTCATTACTTATTTAATGTAATTTTATCTCGTTAATTCGAAGTTTTTCTTCCTTATTTTCGATAACTCGAAGTTTCCACACAACTCAAAATTTGGTTTTCCTCTCAAAACTACGAATTTTGAAGAAACTTTAGCAAATATGCAATTGTGGTGTTGATTTTTCGCTGCGGCGACAAAACAAAAATGTAATACACTCTCTATAGCAGCTTTTGATGAGAGATCGCTCTCGGAAAAAGAAAAGAATACGAACCTCCTCTAAATATAATTTTGAAAGAGGCTCTATCTTCCATAAAAACAACACGTGCATTCAGTGAATCGTGGCCGGAAATAAAAACTCCGACATTTCAAGCAATGATGCATTCGGAAAATATAATTGATTCCGAAATAAATAGAAATGTTCACCAAGCAATTTTGGATAGATATTTTAAATAAAGTAGGGTAAGTATACTTGTATTTATTTTTATCAAAACAGCTTTTTTATAGGATTTTCGATAACTCGAATTTTTGATATCTCGAATTTTTATACACTTCCCTTCGCGTTCGAGATAGCGAGAGTTGCCTGTATAACATTAGGTTCAATAATAAAGCGAAATTTCGCTTGAACATGTATGTGAAAAATTAACAACACTAAAATTGTTTTCCTATAAAAAAAACATAGCATGATTTATAGAATGATAACTCACCATTTTTCTCTATCCCAAACCAACGACATTTTTTTCATATTTTCCAACGAAAACCGAAAATTGCAAATTCACTAATTGACTCTTCAGGCACTATTTTAGAAGAACTTAACTTGCAAAAACTGTTTGTCTATAGTAACGAGAACTGCAGTGAAAAATGCATTGTTGCCGAATTTATGTATGTTGTGTGTTTATAATTGTTTAACCCAAGAGCAATGTTTGTGTTAACCATTGTCATTTTATATCCAAATTATTAGAAACACTGCATTAGTTAGTTTGTTGTCGTACTCTATTATGATATAACGATTTAACAATGAAGTATAGAATGTGTGTGGTCTCTTTGTTTGATTATATATTGTTACAAAAAAGTTCGATTCTAGGTCAGGCCTCGTCAGGCCTCGAACACGCCTCCCCGCGCGCTATCAACCAAGATACAAAGGAACGTTCTAGCTAGATCTTGGAAATATATTTTTAAAAAGATGTTAACGTGCTAATTAGTATACGTTACTTTAATAAGATTTTGGATGGAAGACTAAGAAGTTGACAACGTGGGTAGCGAATGACACCCCTTAAAAGTCGATGTCTATCTTACTCAATTGCAATAATTAAACAACATTTATTTCACCAATACATTTATTGCTTGATAATATTATGTAAAAGAATTAATAGTTGTCTTAGAATTTCGAATTTCGGATGGAATTGACTTTTAAGCGTTAAAATCGGGACGTTGCTAATCCGCGAATTCAAGCTCTACTTTTAAGTAATTTATTCCGTAATAAAAACTAAATATTTTAATAAGAAGTATACATTTATCCATAATATACTAGTAATTCCTACCGAGGTGGATAAAAAAAAATTCTCATCCGTATTTAACCGCGACAGTAGTCGCGATGTTGATCGAAAATAGCTGGCGTTTTCTAAGTTTTTAAATCTTTACAAAACAATGTTAAGAATTAGAAATTACACATTTTGGTATTTAAGTTTATGGTTTAAAATATTTCACTATGATATTAAGATAAATGTAATTTAAGAAATCCGATGGAGGTTTGAAAGACACAAGAACATCGCGAGTGGTATATACTTTTTAAGCACGATGGATCGTCGCGAACTTCGAGGAAGGCCGTTTCTCCAGCCAGTTTTTTATTTTTTGATTTCTCGGCTTAAATATTTATTTTAAAAATTAACATTTCACTCTATTTTCGATGATTTGCCGATTTTAATCGGAATTTTTCATGTACGAAAATACAACTCGGTTTATACGCGAGTTTTCAACTTTGGACAAAAAATCGTTCTAAAATTAGGACGAATAAAACCTATTATACGCGGATCGGCTTATACGCGAGTATATACGGTAATAATAAAATAAATTTGGGCCGGCTTTATTTATTAAGAAATATGGATTTTCCTGACTTTTTTTTTTTAAATTCTACGTTTTTAAAAATTCTTTGTTGAATAGGCTGTATCCATTTAAAACAACTGGGTTTAACTTTTGGGTGATAGCATAGAGCGAATCCCCCTATTAAATTCAAAACTAAAAAGAGAATAATTAAATAATCTATATATAGTAAATAATATGTATGTTTGTTTTGTATATAGATCTACAGTTATCTGATCTTGATGAAATTTGCAAACTTGATCTTCAAAACAAGATGATAATGACTGTCTATATGACATTTTCAACAACCACCCCTTTCCCCATTCCCACCCCTTAACACTATTGACTTCCTAATAAAACCTATTTATAATAATGCAATACTGTAACAATGGAATATTTAAACTTTGTAACATATATTACATAGTTAGCTATGAGGATGGATAAACAATGCATTTTGACTGGCTAATATGGAAATATCACCAATATACAGCCAAATAAATAAAAATATCGCCAAATGAGTACAAATGTCACAAAATGAACTAAAATATGATCATATATGTAAAAATATCACCAAAATGGCGTATTTACATGCTATAACAATTTTTTCTTTTGTATATTTCGAAAAATTACTTTATTAAAAAAATGTAATTGAGACAAACGATTGAAAATCTTCTGGAAAATATCTTTTGTATTCAACAATAAACCAGACCTTTTAAGTTTAGAGAAATAATTTAGTGCAATGAACAGCGAATGAAGAACCTTTTTATTGAGATAAAAATGAGCATACACATATATATGAAAATTTTTAATAAATATTTTCAACACTTTATAGGAAGAATAAATAAAATTAGTAAATTCAACCATGGGTAAATTAAAAATATGAACTATTAAATTGATTGGAAACCCTTAATTATATTCTATCAGACAAAACATTAACCAAAGCTTTCTTCCATAGCATTCAGATATATAAAAATTGCTGGTCAATTAAGATCACTGTCCTATCTAAATAATGGATAAAACAAAACAACATATCACAGTCTTATATAAGATAACAGGGCCACAAAAATCTATAACATGACATGCTGGCTCATGAAGAAAAATATTATATAGATGCACACATTACATAAAAACATTCTGGAATTTTATTTTTCATTTGTATTGGTTAAAGAAGTACGAAAGAAATTTTCAAAATTTGAATCAAGTAACAATTTTCGTTTTTATTGTATATAGCCTGTCTATTTCTACAGATATATTTTATAAATTTGTAAAATAATTCTTAATAAAACTTTTTACTTTATACGTTTTTACTTTTTTAAAAATATTATTTACTGTCTAATTAATTTATTTAGACAAATATATATCAGCACAGAGATAAATCTTGTGTTTGTTGGAGAATTTAAAAATAACAAATCTATTGTAGCTATTTCCACCTTTTTAGTCTATTTTCGAGTATTATTAGTCAAAGAAAAATGTATGTTTTGATTGGTTAATGCTATATTGACCACTCATTTTAGCCCAATTTTGCAATTGGAATTGGATTACATTGCATGATTAATAGTATAACACTTCTTTGCACTTAGGGTTCATTCCACACGGAAATTATTTAATCCTCTGAGCGGTTAGAGAAAAAGGGCAAAATTGTATTCTCTGGAAAATAGTTTACTTTGTATTTTCAATGCATGTATATCATATATATTTTTTAACTATTATTCTATTAATAGATACAATTTCTAAGAAACTCCCCAATGTTTTAGATTTGAAAACTACTTCAACATCTAATATTTTTTTGAATTTAAAGTTTATGTACATTGTGATATTAACTGTAAGTGCAATGACGACTTAAGCCATTCAGAGGGTTAAGCACATTACCTTGTGGCTCTGCGATTGGTGGATACAAACCACTGTGTAAATAACGTTCATCTAGAATGAGCCTAAGATAATTAATGTTATTCTTCTTCAAACTTATTTTTTGTAAACAAATTTATATAAAAAAACCAATACATAACCAAACAGGACATTTCTTAGGCATTTGAACTTTATATTTGAGCCAGTACTATAGACTTCAAGCCAGGCATGCAAATGTATATAGCTATTTCTGGCCCGGCACCAAATGTCTGTTCACCAATCTCATAGTGAAGCATAATGAATGTCTTTGTAATGCACTGAAAGGAATCACGAGGATAAGCGCATCAGTCTTCATGTTCGTGTTGATCCGCATTCGCTTCGTACCAGGTGTTACTGAGAAATTCGAGGGTTCTCTTGCAAATGGACGATTTGGCGAATCCAAAACAGAAGCAACCGAGGGTGAAAACCCAGGCTAGCACCAGCACGTAATCCACTTTCTTAACTAAAATCGATGGCACGGGTCCTGTCATGTCCACAGATGTAACATTGAGGGTTCCATCGTATTCTAAACCTACAAATAAATAAATTAGAAATTTCTTGTACTTGAGTCATATTTCTTTACACTACAACATGGTTCATACATAATTTCTAAAAGTAAAAATTAAGGACTTTTTAAGGACCTCTTCGTAACTTTTTAAGGACCTCTTATATTTTTTGGCTCGTTGGCGGAGAATCGCATGTAAATGTGGTTTTGTAGCAAGTTGGCGCAGGATGCCACTTCCGGCAAACTATGGAACATAATTCCCATACCAGTAAATGTTAAAGATGCTACATTCTTGTGAATTTCCCCGTTTTTCTAGAATGAGTATCAATTCTTCACAAAACAACAAACGAACTGAGATTTCCAAACGATGAAGTGTCGTGTATGACAATGAAATATCATTGACTAAAAAATTGGACAACAGAGGTCAAAAGTTCACTATTATTTTTTCTGAGACTAAATTTGTCTATTAACACATTTTCTCGTCTTGCCGATCTACACTCGGGTATAGCAGTCAAAAGTGTGGACACGATCAAAGTAAAATCCGGAATACTAGATTCTGAAAATTTAAAAAACTCGGAATTTCAGATTAGACACGGAAAAATACCACCCATGTGAATCAGTAAAAAAAACTCATGTTTGACAAAAATTAAGGACCTTAGTTGAAAATTAAGGAATTTAAGGGCCCTTAATTAAGGACCCATCTAAATTAAGTAGTTCTTAAGGACTTTTAAGGACCTTGCGAACCATGTACAATTTAATTTTCAATAAATTAAGCTTTCATCATTAAAAAAATAAATCTGTAACTCAGAGATATCATGAGTAAATTTTTTCGCTTTTCAGGTTAAAATTGCGATTAGTGTGATAAAACACTAACTTGTATATGGGTTACCCATGGAAATATTTTTTAAAAGAACTCTAAGTCTGTGGAAACCTATAGGCATATAAAACTTTGATAAGCTCTGATTTGTTATAGAAAATTCGACACAGGGCTACTTAAATGGTCCAAGGGTTTTCAGATATGAATTATGAAGACAGATTAAGAAATTTGTATATGTATACTCTGGAAGAGAGAAGGGTTAGGGGAGATTTGATTCAACTATTCAAATTTATCAAACAAGGAGATGTGGAGGGTTTAGATTTTAATATGAATGATAGAACGAGAGGTCATGGGTTTAAATTAAACAAATCCCATTTTAATCGGAAATGGAAACCGCTATTTCTATAATAGGGTAATAGACAAAGGGAAGAACTTGCCGGTGAATATTGTTAATTGTAAAGGAGTAACGGATTTTAAGAAGTAAGATATGCATTGGGAGTTACTAGCTAGATCAACCTCGTTGGGCCTTGAGCCGTTTGTTGGTTGTCAATATTTGTATTTGTAAAATAGTACAAATGGACATAGTGTCCTATATCTCTGAGGTTCAGAAATATGAAAGCAATTTAACCTCAAAGGATGTAAAGAAATAGTATGGTAACTGCAAAGAGTTTAATAACAGCCATTGGGGCAGGCTGTATGCCAAGGGGTATAAATATAAAAAAATCCGAAAATAAAAAAAAACATATTCTCGATTATTAATCATAGATCAATGGTTCCCAACCCATGGTCCGAGGACCACTGGTGGTTCCTAAGAGGGTCTGAAGTGGTCCACAGAGATATTATCTAATCATTAAAGTGTGTTTTGAGATTTTTTAAAAAGGTTGTATTTATTCTTTTTATACAAAAAAAATCTAGGGAATCAACATTTGTTTGTTTAAATGAAACACAATTATATTTATTGGAACTCAATTTCCAATTTGCATATGCTTGATTAGATTTAAATAGAAAGTTCTTGACAATGAAGCATTTGTAGTTTTTTGAAAAAGTATTTTTAAAGCGACTACCTGATTAATATTTAGTGTCAAAATAATATTTGACGCCTGAATTTTATTCAGCACTATTATAAAGTAGTGGTCCGAGTCTAAACTAACTTATAATTTGGTGGTCTGTAGCCATCTAAAGGTATAGAACAACTGAGATAGGCATATCATTTGTCTAAGTGGTGTGGATTTTATGTCAATAGGTTACCCAATAATGTCATTCCACTTAACATCATAGTCAAGGCATGTTGCAAATTTTAAACACTCTTATTTTGGAATTCTGTTTTTGAACTTTCGCCACTTGCAGGCAATTTGCCCATATTTTCATAAATGTAATGATTTATTCTTCTGAATGGCATTCAATTTGTTGAAGTTTTCTTTTAAATAAATTTAAATTCATAATTCTAAATGCAACATTTCTTTTAAAAAATCAAATGTGGATACATTTTTATAGAGATTTGATTTTAGATTGTACCTTAGTTTAATAGATAAAAATAATGTAAAACAGAATATATTTATTAATTTAAAATCACGTGGAACAAACTAGGGATATGCTATTAAAAAATAGTAGGTCAGTGTTTAATGTTGGTAGCTTCTTTAGCTTAAAAGAAACCTTTTTGTTTAAATATTTATTCCATTAGCTAAATAGCGAAAATCAATGTTGCGAAATCTAGAAAATTTAAATTTCATATATTTTATTTTATATAAATAAAATTTTATTCCTGTTTTTGACAGCAAATTATCAAAAAAATTCTCAATAATTTATCAATTATAAAAATTGGTTGCACAATAAAAGGTAATTTTAAGGTAATTTTCGTAAAAACATATGCAGAATATGTAATAGAAATGCAATTAAGGTTACGGGATTTTACTTAGGATAAAAAGTTATTTTTCAATGAAAGCTCAAATTTGATTTGAAATTCAAACAAAATTGCAAATAGGCCAAAAAAATGTAGCTTAAACAGTAAAGGAGGATTACATATCCAGTTACGTATTTTTGATAATGGTACATAAAAGGTAATAATTTTCTAAAAATAGCCTGGGCTGGAAGTTATATCTCAAAATTTTATAAAACAATAAAAGTAATAAAACTCAATAGATGCAATATGGTCATATATATATTTCAAGTAATCAGTTTACCCTCTGACACTCAAGGGCGTATACATACGTCCAGGGGTCTCCCATTTTTCTACTCCTTAGCCAAATTTTTAAATTCACAAAAATACTTCATTTCACAATATTTTTCAATTCAATGGATTGAAATACAACTTACAATCTAGCTCTTTACAATTAATTAAAAATAATATAAAATAGCACGCCCAGGAAAAATTATTTAAATTTCCAAGTACTAAAAATAACTTTTACAAATCCAAAAATTACTTAAGTGTCAGTGAGTTTATCAAAACAGTATTGGGAGAAACAGAGTATGCATAAAAAGGTGGTCATAATAAATAACAAAATCATACTATAATACAGAGAACTTTTAAAAGAATAATTGATTTTGTAATAAATAAAGTGTAATGTAAAAAATACCTGTAAATTTATTTACGAATTTCACAAATTGATCCAAATTCAAAACAGTTTCATTGTATCTAGCAAAAGGCTTTGAGTTATGAAACAACATCACATTTGGAACATACACCAGTCCATAACGCACATACAGGCTAAACAGAAGGAAAAATATATGGTTATGAAATGTAAAGCATGATAATCAAAAATAATCATTTTAAGTTGTTAATATTTCTTCCAGTTTTAAAGACACCGAAAGTTATCTAAATCTAATTATCAAACCAAACTATATTATTATTTAACAAAAATATTATTTTCAAACTTTCTGAACTGCATATTTATATTACAATATTGCATTTTATTGTACATGCTTAAATTACACCTTATTTTAAAATTCATATTTTGAAATATTTAAAAACAAAGACTTAAATATGCAGCATAAAAAAAATATTTTCAAAGTGTTAGCCATTATTTTACATATATTTATTATGTTACAGTTATTGAATAGTAGTAATAACTGAAGGGGTACGTGGATGTAGTGGGTAAGTTGAAAAAAAAAAGAGATAACATTAAAAAAAATTTAGTTAATGTCATGGATGGAGAGGGTACCTATTGACAAATTTCTTGACACTAACAGCAGCAATGTAGAAGCCTTTTTAGCTGAGATACAGTGTCATGAAGAAGGTATGTGACCACAACAAAATACAAATGTTAAGATCAAATATCTCAAAATTTATTTTTCTGTTATATACCTTCTTTCATCCATTTATCCTTTCAATTATGTAAGTATAATTTTTGGTATAAAGTTAAGTGATACGGTGGGTATATAAAATATAAAAAAAAATTTCAAGATAAATTTAATTTTATAATTTTCTGCAAATTTAAAATATAAATTTAATATAATAGTTATCTCTAAAATAAATCCAAAATGTTAGACTAATTGAAATCAGAAGCTCCATAAGTGTAATGTTAACTCAATGGCAGTTAAGGGGTTTCTAAAATAAATGATTCAATTAGCATGCAGTATGTAAATTTATATAAAAATATATAACTGTGTTAGATAACATACACATTAAAAACATACATAACATACATTAAAAACATACTAACCAACATTTGGCATTTTTTTTACAATTACAAGTACAATTTTGTTGGATTTAAAGAATCATATATATTATTTTTTTGTAGTAAAGATCTCTTTTATGCCCTTTAGATGCAACGGATCTGAACACATGAGGTATCAAAAGAAAGAGAATTCTATGGACCAATGGCGAATCATACTTTCTTCTCATAAATATAATTTCTTTTAAAAATGCGTTTCAAATAATTAATTTTAATGTTTTTTTTAAAAAACAAGCCTTTGGTAAATGCTGTCATCTATAAGCAGACTGTTAATATTTTTTTGGCTCTAACGAATGGATGTGTGGTGTTGTACATGCAATAATTATCGCACATGCCAGCTAGTAAAACTTATTTTATTAAAACCTAGTTGCATTTCGGACTCAAGTTAGCGGACTCAAATTTTAAAATTGGACAAGTTAACTCTGCAAGTTACGGACTCAAATTTTAAAATTGGAAAAAAAAGGATGTTAAGCTTACTTTCCGGTTTCCACAACATCTACTGCATAAAAAGCGATGTCTGGGAAAACCCGAGGCAAGGCGTTGAAATGTGGCGCCATTCTTGCAGAGAATACGCACTGGTTAGAGTAAAACAGCACAACAACACAGTCTCCAGTAGTGGCATTCTTGTTAGCGACAGGGGTGAGAACTTTCAACAGCACAGTACTATTTGCCAAAGTAACAGTAGGAATCTGAAAATATGGTTATTATTATTTAAAGACATTTTTAGCACATATTATTAGTTTTGTTTAGAGTGTGAGTGACTTATTGTAGTTCTACCCACCCCACATAAATACAATATTTCAAATAGTCAAAATTTTGATTATACATATTCAGTAGACATACAAAATTGAATGTTCAAGAAGAGTTGTTTTAGATTTGAAATAGATCTGCGAGAAGTCCAATAGATAATGAAGAAAAGAATATTTAATATATTTGTACCTTAGAGCCAGGCGAGTCTAAGTCACATTTGGGCAACTTTACAGGA
This sequence comes from Troglohyphantes excavatus, assembly GCA_963932185.1. NCBI lineage: Eukaryota > Metazoa > Arthropoda > Arachnida > Araneae > Linyphiidae > Troglohyphantes > Troglohyphantes excavatus. The sequence continues at coordinate 8,673,648 of OZ010671.1, forward strand.
GAGGGAAAAAACTGAATCCTACTCTTAACTAAAGCTTTGGACTTGGGCATTTGTAACTCTCTCTACATGCATTTAAAAAAAATTGATGGTATACTTTGATAGAAAACGAACTTTTAAGACAATCCACAATAAAATAAAAATTGCCAAATTTGGACTTAGGTTTGTCTGGCTCTGAGGTACAGACAAGGAATATGTTGGTTGTTATATAATCATTAATCAAAATTCTATGCAAATTCTTATGAAATGTATACCAATATAACATAAAAATTCCATATGAACTAATGATAAATTTGAACTAATAATAACTTCGGCTGAAGAAAAGGAAGACTAGACATAATTTTACTTGACCAACAGAAAATTTAGAAATAATGTAATATTTTACAACTGTTGATATTTTTCATTACATTTTAATCCTAATGGTCTAACGTTCAAGCAATTTTGACAATTGTAAAGTTTTTTTTTTGCTTGAATATTAAAATCATCTTTCCTGTACTAAACTTTTTTTTATGTTTTCAAAAATGTTAATAAAATAAAAAAAAGTAAGTTTTATATTGTACTATTTTATTATTATTATTAAAACAAAGTCATTTTATGAATTTAAAAATTGAAGACATTGTTGGAAAAAGATCCCTTGATATGATATGCACGTGAGTGTCAATGGTTCATATAATCCTCGTTTACAAAATCAAGATATGCAACTAGATTTCAACACAAGATAACAGTTTTCAGTTTTTCTTTAAATCAATTTACTTCTCTGTCTTAATATAAAATGTACCCCAAGTAACAGTGTTCACTCTAGAAATAAAAAGGGGCAGGGCGCTGTTGGCAGTAAAAGGGCACCCCGTTTTTGAAAAGGCACTTCTTGTTTTTAAAAGGGAACTCTAAAAAAAATGCTTGGGGTGGGCGTGGCCAGAGAGTTGTAATATTAAATAGAGAGCGGCTTCAATACCAGACTCTCGTAAGGCCGCGATGAATTGGCATTTCCACATATCACGTGGTTTCAATGATGGACACACGGAAATCAGCATTTTTATTCCTCTATTTGTATCATTACTCTATGGGCGTGGCCACACATTGACACATCAGATCCGTGACCAAACAAAAAAAAAGTTCCAATTTTTTTGGTTGACATTGCACTAGAGCTGCATATTGTGCTATTATTGACGGTTCGGGGCCTATCTCCAAGGAAAGACCCGTACAAAATGTATGTATCTTTATGAAAATATTACTTAAAATCTAAAATTTGACATTCAAAAATTAATGTTTTCCCTAAAAACCAAATCTGTAAGTAGCCCTAATCAGACCCCTTACAAAACTGACAAAAGGCTACTTAAATACAAAATTTGGTAATAAAATGCCGTCTTCGCCTCAAACCAAAAAACACAGAAAAAAAAACTTAGCATTTGATATGGGGGCACAGGCAACCAATAAGATTCGTGGAATGCACCGCCTGCTCGAAATTACCGTGGAATCATAGCGATTTCACAACACGCATAGTTAAAAAGGAGTTTGTTTTTCTACTGTCATAATTCCAATTTACACACAATTTTTTTAAAGGTAGCTAGGGAAGAAAGGACGCTTGTGATTGACAGAAAAGAGCAAAAGGGGCGGAATTTTTTAAAAAGGGGCATGAGGGCGCTATTGAGATGTAAAAAGGGCGGGCAGGGCGGGCCGTCCATCAAAAAACGTCTAGAGTGAACACTGCAAGTAAGTTTAAAGATAAAAATATTAATTCTAACTCGAAATATGCAGCTTCTCATCAAAACAAATAGCATTTTTCTGAAAACTCAAAATTCTCATGTTGTCAGATACATATTTATGTCTATGTCTTAGAACAGACTCTAAACAGCCTTCACTCAGGTTCGTGTCTAACTTTTCTTTCTGATGATCTCTGAAGATCCCTAAAAAGGTAAAACGAAACTTGTTTAACCAACCAAATGGTGTACACAGCTTATCCTCTCTAAACATAGTTCCAAAGTTCCCTGTATTGGTGTGTCAGATTATCCCTGTCTTGTGACGCTCGCTATCTGAACCTCCTACTGTTAATCCACCCAACTCTCGGCTCTGTTGAATAAAGATTTTTTAACAGTAACTTATGACTCTTTTTGAATCATTTAACTTAGACGACTGAACTCTTAAATCTAAACACTCTCTTCTTAAAATTTGTTTATTTCATACATATAAATACACTGGAATAATAAAGTAAACTACAATGCAATACCTAGTATAACATAAAAAATTTTACAGTATTGATATTTTCATCACTCCGCAAAGGGGTACGTGCTTTATATATGTTAGCGTGGTAGACTTAAAAATTTACTCTATTTATTTGAAAATAATTTTGCAGTGATTAAGATATTCAAAATACAATTTAAAAATAATAAAATTAGTAATAACTACACGACAGAATCTAACTTCACACAAATCATACCTCATCTTCTGCTAGGACCCTTGGGGTGCATTCTACTTTGATTTTGCCTTTTCCTTCCGTTGCATTTGTTGAGGTGTTGGTCTCGGCTACTGGCTCAGAAATGGTCTCATTCATAAGCTTTTCGAATTTTTCTGAGGTGTTGGCGTCAATGCCATACACAGCGGAGAGCTTTTCATGGTCTTTATCATAGGGAACGCGGGTCTCCACTTCGTCTGATGTCACAATGCTGGCATTCTTCGCATTTTCGATGGGCCTGTCTGTCAAGTGAGAGCTGAATTCCACAGTAACATCAGCTTCTACAAGATGTATTAAAACATTAGGATTTTCAAAGAGGAGTACAGGATGATTACAAAAACTCTGAAAGGCTATAATTCCTAGGGTACGGTGCCTCCTTGGCGCGATTCTGAAAATTGGCGTTAAGTTCTTGGCAAAACAACGTGAAACGATACGAAAAAAATATGTAGGGTTGCCGTACATCATGATATTGCTAGGAACGTCATGAAATAGGATTGCCAAACTATAAAATTTATCGCCCACCAATTGTTGCCAAAATACATTTGGCGGGGGCACCGTACACTAGGAATCAACCCCAAAAGGCTATAATTCCTCTACCAAACATCTGAGAGAGTCGCTCTACAAGCAGGGGTCTGTCCAGACTTTTCAGGCAGTGCCTGTTTTGGGGTAAATTGTGAAAAATGTATTCATTATTTTGCAAATTAAAAATCACCACTAAATTCAGGCACCTTCAAACAGCGTCCTGTTTTGTAAAATTGAGAAAACATAATTTTCTAAAAATAAAATTAGTATTAAATCAAAGTCCTTTATACAAATTTTCACACAATAATCACTGTTCATTGTGCCACTTGAATTATGATGCAAACACTTGATGGTGGGTCAACACTTGGTGGGCTTATCAAGACTGAAAAGTAAAGCATGCATATGCAAACACGATTAGCACTCCAAACAGGCCCGTTGCATTGTGGGGGGGGGGGAGCAGATATACATGTTTGTATCCCTCAGGTGGTTAAAACTATTATTCGAATCTAATAAAATTCAGCCATAGCAACTGTCTGTTAAGAGTATGTTGCTAAGATAGAATGTTCCAATGAAAGTTCATAGATGGCAGCACGGGAACTTGATCTTCCACTCTGAGTCAGATTTAAAGGGTGTATTTGCTAAATATAATTCGATACCTCTTTTCTTCGTTAGAAATTACTTATTTTGCAACACATTACACAACTTTGTTATTTCAAAGTACTAGAAAATTAAATCACATAACATGAATTAATATTTTTTGTTATAAATTCTTTCAAAATGATGTAAGAGATTTGTATAACTTACCATCCTCTTCACTAGCAATTGCTGTGAAAAATAGGAAGACACATGCTACTTGCAAAAAGTTCATTCTTCATATGGGACAGGAAGAAACTTTCTTTAAAAATCCTAGTCAAAGAAATATTATTAGAAATAATTTAGTAAGCTAACTAACAGAAACAACCAACTCATAAAAATAATAAGATAAAAAGTAATATTTTAATAAATATTCTTTCTTAGAATTTTTCATTTAAGGCTAGCTGCAGACAGGCAACTATCGGACATGCAGCTAAACTATTTAGTTGTATGAAATTGAAAAACTCAGCAATTATAGGACAAAATAGTCCTTTTGCTTGATACTGTGCTAACAACTTTAGGGTCATTCCATGTCAAATCAACACAGTCATTTTCCTCACCATCTTCGATTCTTATGAAATTTTGTGAACTTGTTATACTTACTAAGAATGTAAAAAGTGCAAAATTTTAAACTCCTCGGCCTATTAGTTTCTTAGTTATTTGCATTTCAAAATGGCTAAAAACGTAAATCTGCCATCCGATGCCTGCATTTAAATTACCATAACTCCTGTTCTAATTAACATATAGAAATAAAATTGGTATCGTTTTAAAGCTCTTTAAATGACTTTTAAAATGATATGAAACATATGCAGCTTTGGTGAAAAACATTTCAAGGTCATATTATTTGATCTTTGACCTTGAATTTCCAAAAAACGAATTTCTTAATTTTCACTATATTTTTTCCCTGAATACTACAACATTTGAACTACATGTATACCAATTTTCAGAGTGGGACGACAATGGGATCATACACTAAAATTTTTTTTTCAAAAATTAGCCATTTTGAAATGTAAATAACTAAAAAACTAATAGGCCAAGGAGGTTAAAATTTTGCATTTTTTATATTATTAGTAGGTATAACAAGTTCACAAAATTTCATAAAAATCAGAGATGGTGCAGAAAAAAAATGCATTTTCTTGTGCATTTTTTTCCCACACTTTTTTTGATTTGACATGGAATGACCCTAATATAGTGCATATTTTTGTTTCTAATTTTTTTTTTATATGATCCCATTGTTGTCCCACTCTGAAAATTGGTATACATGTAGTTCAAATGTTGTAGTATTCAGGGAAAAAATATAGTGAAAATTAAGAAATTCGTTTTTTGGGAATTCAAGGTCAAAGGTCAAATAATATGACCTTGAAATGTTTTTCACCAAACCTTCATGTGTTTCATATCATTTTAAAAGTCATTTAAAGAGCTTTAAAACTATACCAATTTTATTTCTATATGTTAATTAGAACAGGAGTTATGGTAATTTAAATGCAGCCATCGGAGGGCAGATTTACGTTTTTAGCCATTTTGAAATGCAAATAACTAAAAAACTAATAGGCCGAGGAGGTTAAAATTTTGCATTTTTTACATTCTTAGTAAGTATAACAAGTTTACCAAATTTCATAAAAATCAAAGATGGTGATGAAAAAAAATGCCATTTCTTGTGTTGATTTGACATGGAATGACCCTTTAGCAAATAATTGACAATCTGTTGATTTTGTATGGATTGTGATAATATGAGTTTAGCAGTTTTTCATCTTTACATTGGCGATTTCGGAATCTGAAACGAGTCAGATGCAATTAAAATAATCGCTGGGCAGTTACAGAGTGATGTTTTAGTCAATCAGGTGATTATCGCTGAGCGAAAGTTGCAGTGCAATTATCGCTCATGTGCGTCTAGCCTAAATAATAATAATTAATTTAAATTACATACTTGAGGGCTAAAAATTTGTGCTTTCAAAATTCTAGGATTTCTTTCAATTGCATAATTGTAAAACTAAATATTTCCCAGAAATATAACATTTCCTTCTCCGAAAAAGTATTTGCTTTTTGTCTTTAAAGTTAGCGATGAAAAATTATGGCGAAAGTTCCCTTATATTTAAATTTTACCTCTGATAGTATTAAAAATTCTTCTTCTAGATTATAATAATTTGAATAAAATTAACTAAACGTCGCTTAGTCTGAAATAAAATCTCATAAAGATTTAGAGAAACGTTTCAGAAATTATCGAGTTTTATCAATAGAATTTGTGCGGTGAAGGGTAAATTATCAAAAATAAATTTTTCCTTGTGTAAGTACAATTAATGGTAAAGAAAATAATAATAATTACTGGAACAATAACGCTTCTAGTTTCCAGAGGTAAATGCTAACTTTAAGAAATATTATGTGTTAACGAGAATATGTAATATTTAGCAAAAAACATAAACATTTAAACGAAAATCTTTTACCTATTGACGTGATCGAGCCGAAAAAGCAAAACATAAACAAGGCCAATGGAATGTAAAATTGAAGTTGTAGTTAAGAAATAAAGTCGAAGTAGTTGAATGAAATCTCTGCATTAGACGTCATTAGAAAATAATTTGGTTTGATTAATTAACATCGCACTAGAGATGTACGGTGGGCAATTGGCGGCGGTTCGGGGTCTCTCTCGAAGGAAAGATGAGCTGGCACCCGACGCAACTTCAATAGGCATCAGGACAATGGACCTCGATCAGATTTATTTTGCACCAGTCCCGTATACAAGCCAGTATAATTTGTTGGATGTTCTGTATTTTTGTAGAGAAGTTATTAACTATCCGCCCATCCGCTCAAAACGACTAAAATATTGAAAAGCTCGATGATATTTTTTAAGAATAAGGTGTTAAAGCGCAAGTTAAACATAATTAATGGAAAATGTGGACTAAAGAATCAATATTATTGTTGGTTTACCAATAATCGGCAACTTGCACGGAACATGCTCAATCCCACAAACAAGGCTATAAACTCCGTCTCGTTCTAATTGCCCATTCATTTTACATTGTTTTTATAAAAAATAGCTTATAAAAAAGCATTATTTGTCTTTTTTCTATATTTCCATATTTAATCCAGACAATAGATTAAAATTAGTGCTAGAGTCTGGTCTTCCACTGTCCACTCACGGGATAATCGTTTGTATCACGACAGGATTTAACGTGCGGCAATTCTCCGCTTCTACTCTACATGACAAATCATATTGGCGCCGACGAAAAGACCTCGGGAAACTTTGAGCGCTCTTCTTCTTATACGCTCATTAAATAAACAAATACGAGGGAGTTCTATTTATTCTTTAAAAAATATATTTACATGTATAGTATTGCGGCGAAGAAACATACACATTTTTAGCTTCAAAGATTAAGAAAAATTACCATCAATATTTAGATATAAGAATGGTGTGTCAGTCGGTATAATCGAACACCCCCTCCTTTTGAGTTCTCTTCACGAATTAAAATACTCGCTGATTCAGAAAATAGCATTAAATTTTTTTTTTGTCTGTCGGTTTGTCCGGATTTAACTCAAAAACCGGAAAAATTTAACTCACAATAGTCATAGAAATTTGTTTGCTTTAATTAGCATCTTCAATTGAATGATTTATCACCATAATTTATTTCGCCACAACTACTTTTTAGTTCTCAAATAAACATCGTTAAAATTTCTTAAATATATTTGTTAATACTATTAATGTTATACTTTATACTTAAGAAATGTTATATTTCCCCTTTTATTGTTAAGATTTCTTTAGTATTAAAAAGCGATCTCGTATTTTCACTTTCTTTCGCACAACATGTTAACACCCCATACATTTGAGACAAATAATTTACTTGAAATAAGTTTAAACTTATAATTAGCATGTTTTATTTATTTCTCAAACGTTAATATATTTATTTATTGACAAGAATTATATATAGGACTTTCATTGTCGAATAAATCCAAAGTTAATTGAAAATCAATTTTTTATTCCGTGCATAGTTTTTAAGATCCCTTTAAATATTTACTTTCTTAGTTGTCTAGTTCAGTTTTGTACATGTGTGTGGCATAAAAAATATTGCAGTGTCACTTGAAAATTATTTTATATTCACTTGACAAATTAAGTATTTATATAAAATTATAACATTTTATTGAAGAAGCAAAGAAAGGAGATACATTCTATCCATTTTTTATTATTTATTTTTTCAAAGAAAGTTTGGTTCTTTTTTGCACTTACTGATAGTTATTAAATAATAAATTTGAGTGTTTGATTAATATATTATATTGAATTATAATATAATTTAAGATATTTTACTTTAAAAAAGTTAAAATGTTTTTAAACATTCAAAATGTTTACTTTCTTCACCCCCCCCCCCCTCCCCTCCCCTAAAAAAAATAATAATATCAATCCTATTTTCCTGGTTTTTTTACGTTTATGGCGGGGCGATAAAAAGTGTTTAGTTTTTCACAAGCGGCCAGTGGTCGAAAATGTTAGTGCAGCCGAAATCATGTAAATTCCATGAATATATTTTAGAATTATGTTTGGAAATATATCCATATTTTATACTTTTATGCAAAGTTACAGAATGACAAAAAAAAATGCTCTATAACAATTTATATGGAGAAATAAAGAATAATTCATCTTGGTTAGTTTCAATTATAAAGCAGTTGCATCCGATGCTGAAGGCTCAAACCGTTTCGTGGAGGAAAAATACAAGCAACAACTGCAAGTTGTGATTGGTCGAAATCAACGTCTTATACTCAGTCAAATTGGAAACCTGCACGTCATGCCGTGTAAACCAATCACCGTCTGTTACTAATTTAGTCGTTAGCCACTCGTATTGCCTGTCCTCCACGAAGCACGTGGTTGCGACAGCTCTATAATGCGCTTCCCCGTTCTTTCCTTTGAGATACTAGGCGCGATAATTGTTTCAGCTTTGGCGATATTGATAAGTTTAGTATTTCGCAACCCTGTGGAAGGAATGTCTGTTCGACATTTTGACTGACCTTTTTTGTTTTGTTTTTTAAATGGCATTGTAATTGTAGCACGGAGAAGAGCTAGTTTTTTCGCAATAAATTGCGACCATGGTAACTTTACGATTTAAGAACATGCATTAGATTTATTGATATAATTTTTTTTAATTTATTTATTTGTAATTCGCAATTTTAATATTATTGCAATTATAAAAATGATTTTACGAATATCTAAGAAATTATAATATACCACCGTGGGACTTACCATAAACCAGGTTTATTCACCCCGAGGCCTTCACAATTTTAATATTGTAATTATAAAAATGCTTTTATAAATATCTAAGAAATTATATTATACCATCGTGGGACATACCATAGGTGAGCCGCGTCAACCAGATTAACCATTTATTCACCCCGTGACCCAGCGATTCTCAACCTTTCAGTATTCGCGGCCCAGTTTTCAATCATAATTTTCATCGCCCCCCCCCCCCCCCCCCCCGCTTAAAATAAAATGTTTACAACAATAATGTATATTGAGTATTTTGGATTCTGTTTTCAAATTATTTTTAACTAACTGCCCAAACAAGAGTAAAAGTAAGCCAACATTGACGAGAAACCACATCTGACATTTTGCCAAGCGGGCGGTGAACAGGTGAAGCGAATGAAAGCGGGGAAAATTTAAATATTATATTTGAAATGAAAACCAAACAGGGAGATAACGTTAAAAGAATATGAAAGTAGAAAAATTCGTTAATGAAAGTTAACCTAGACGGGGTGAGCTAAATTTAGAAACTGGGAATACATTTTTTCGAATAATAAAAGAAAGAAAACAGAAACATGACTAAACAAAAGAGAAAAAAATAAGTAATGTTTGTGGAAGGGAATCCACACGACCGATATCATCTCGAGCCAGTGGCGTACACAGGAAATTTATAGGGAGGGGGGGGGGGTTGATCGTCAGATTACTTTACACGTATATATATATATATATATATATATATATATATATATATATATATATATATATATATATATATATATATATATATATATATATATATATATATATATATATATATATATATATATATATATATATATATATATATATATATATATATATATATATATATATATATATATATATATATATATATATATACGAATGGTGCGGCAACTTAACTTCCTTTTTTGAAATGAGTGCTCTGAAGCTTACAGCAGCCCCAGGCAGGTAGGCGTGGTCTCGAATAGATTTTAAAGTTTTGTGGCCTTGTGGTTCAGACGCCATCATACATTGGAGTAACGAATAGCGTGCATTTGCCGTAGAGGCCTATTTTTCCAACGGAAGTTCGGTGGTTTCAACCCAGCGCGCTTTCCGAAATCGCTTCAATATTGAGCCTTTGGGACATATCCCGGACCGGAAATCTATTTTTTTGTGGGTTCAGGGAAACTGGTTGTGTGCAGAAAAAAAGAAGTGGAGACGCACGTCCCATCAGATCACCCATGGTTTTTCGAGGAAAATGAACAGACTATCACAGTCTCTTCAGACCATTATGTAAACATGCTCGAAGAGGTTTATTTTGCTGATTGATTTAAAAATATATATATACTTTAAGAAATAAAATACTACAGAGTACAAAAGTTTTAATTTAGGGACTAGTGGAAAAAAAATAATCATTTAGAATTAATTTCGTACTTTTTACCACTCACTCTTTAAAAAATTTGTGCCAATTCACAAAAAAAAACACCTAAATTTTAGAGCCAATTTCAAAAAGTGATAATGACCATAAAATTAATACTTAAATATTTAAAAAAAAATCCACTTTTGTTCCTTAAATTAATAATTATTTAAAAAAAACGTTTTACAGCTTTTTTTAAAGCCGGTTTTTATTTTGAAAAAAAGATTATTTTATACTATATTTTATTCACATTAACTATTGATTAATATGCTTGAGTTTACTTGTCATTCGGGCCCAATTAATTTTCATACTTACGAATCTGCCATTGTTTTTTACATACATTAAAAAAAATTGCATATGTTTGCACAAAATATAAGTCATTTGTATTTTAGCAATTGAATTTTAAAGTAAAAGCAGTACAAATGTTATAATTCTTATAAATTAGTATGCATGGGAACTGACAATAGGAATGAAGTCTTTTAAAAACACATATGGAATAATCTCACCTTTCCTGATTAATCATTGGGTTGTCTTTTCCTTCGCTTTTTTTTAAAAGAAAAAAAGCAACTAAACTGGATTGTTATTGCCTTAGCTTTCTTCTAGAAAATAATTTAACACAATCATCTGATACATGTTTCATTTTGGCTTTAAAAGGCAAAACAAAGCACCATAACTTTCAGAAATACTAAACAAATAAAAGTCCTTAAAAACTAAAGTCCAATTTTCAGGAGTACAAAAAGTAGAAACTGTTCAAAACATCTTTTCATTTGACCTTTATTTTTGACCTGTCTATTTTAGTCATCCTTTACTTCTACACTACATGACTTACAAGATGTCTATATATTCTAAATGATACCGGCGACCAATTTTTTGAAACAAAATATTCTAAACCAAAAAAAATGGGATATTTTATTTACTATTGAAAAAAAATATATTTCGTATTGACTTATTAAATTTTCAACGTTGATATATATCGGCGCCAAAATTGTTCCCGCCCTCTAAAATCGAAAGAGATTGCTTTTTGTTTATTTTACATTTTCTTTTTATTTCCTGTCAAACGATGAATATTTTGTAATGACGGAAATGGGAAGGCGCCTAAATGGCTGTTAGCTGTCTGCCTGTTGGGAAAAGATGACACGAGACCCCCCCCCCCTCCCCACACACACACACAGTTTTAAATAAAAAAAACGTTTGTATTTTTTCTAAACTTTTTGTTTTGTTTTGGAAATGTTTATTAATTGGAAAAAAAGTATTATTTTTGTATTAATTGGGCTGCGTACGCCACTGTCTCGAGCATGCGCAGCAGTCAGTTAATCAATTTTTTTAAATAATATTTTATCTTGGATATTCTCGCGCCCCCCCTAGGGGCGCCCCACAGTTTGAAAATCGCTGCTGTGACCTTTGTAACGCGTGGGGCCCTATAGTATATTCACGCGTTGCGTAATATTATATTTATATATACTTCATATAACAGTAACTTCTTATAATATAATCTTGTATGATTTTCACTTAATTAGGCCGGAAAAAAATTGTACAGTTAATATACAATATCATACGAGTTTTACCCTTTTATCTGTATTATAAAAAAGCTAAGCATTGCAAAAAGAAATAAATGTAAATATTCTCAAAATTAAGTATTTAAAACTGCAGGTTGCAATATATTGAGGTGACTTTAGTTATTTTAATCATAATCAGAAGGTTTATTTTAGTATGTTATTTATTTAATCACGAGAGCTACGGGTTAGGTGCGACATGTTCGCCATCCAATCTCGTTCTGTTTCGTCCGGTTTCTCCTAGGTAACCAAACCCTGTGGTTGCCGAAGAGACTTGGCGAATTTTCGCTCAGTCGGCGCACACCACAATATTGTTATACCATTCTCAATGCGTACACCGAAATTTAAATTGAAACAATTTTTTCTACATATTATATTAAAAGAATATAAATTTAGTTTGCTTATAATAACAGAAAATGAGAGTTATAAATTATAAAAATGAATGCTTATGAATAAAAAATAAAAATTCTTAATTTCTTTATAAACATTCGTTATGTATTTCAAATTAACCTTATATTATTATTATAAAAAAAACTTACAACTTTCACTTTGTTAGAACTTTAATTAACATAAAAGTAAATTTACTTTGCTGCATTTATTTATCTTCCATAAATTACTTGCTTTTTTCTGTTTCTTATTCTTAATTTTTTTTTTACAGAATACTTAATTACAAAATATTAAAGATATTATACTTTGTTTATTAGTTCAAATTTTTAATGTTCTGTAAGACTATTTTTTTTAATAAATACTACACTTTATTTCAAGCGCCCACTCTTTCCTCATCAATAAGCAGAAAATTCCCCCCTCCCCCCACACAGCCAAACAGTTGAATATCAATAAAAAAAAACATCAATTTAAAACTGCTGTAAGCTTGAATTTCCCGGGGAAGGGAATAAATGCAATACAAGGTTGCAACATTTGGCAATTTATCCCCTCACCGCCAAACAATTATCGCGCTAAGATGCTTTTCCTCGCACAGGAGAAGCTACATTGAGATGCTAGTCCTTTGAGATCGTGGACGAGCTTTTAAAGGCGTCAGCTGAGAATACGAAGAGTCCTGGTTCGATCCTAGGCGATGGACTTGACAAAGGAAGTAAAAAAAGTAGTGATCTTGTGATCGGAGGGTTGCCAGCTTAACTACAAAATAAAAGTCGTCCAGAACATCCGCAAAAATTAACGGCGTGTATACGGGACAGGGGTACGATACATCTGATCGGGGTCCAAAGTCCCGACGTCTATTGAGGGCGTTAGGTGCCAGTTCAGGTGTTTCCTCCTCGTCATCTGACCATGGTTCTAAAATTACGAGGTGCATGTATGATTGTGTATGTGTTCCCGGGTCTTTCCTTCGAGATAGACCCCGAACTGTCGCCAATAGCCCACTGTGCAGTCTAGTGCGACGTATTTTAAACAAACCAAATATTCTCCCTTCAGGAATAATGAGATAACATAACGGTCTTTGGCGAGCAAAGATCTTAAAATCTTTACAACCAATCAATATTGTAATTGCACTAATGAAGCAGAAAACAAAATATTTTGTGCAGTCTTTCATCGTAAGCATCATTTATCTAAAATAATTTTTAATTCAATACGTTATCTTTTATAAAACACTGCTGTACAATTTATTGAAAATCTCTCCATAGTAAGTTATAGGCTTAAGATTCTTACAAGACAAACGCTCAAACAAAAATTCTTTGAAATTTTTTTTTAAATATTGAAAGTTATAAAAAAATTTAATCGAAAGAATAATCATAGTAAACATCTCCTCAGCCAAATAAAAGAAATGCCAAAAGCGTATGTGACAAACGATTTTCGCGAGTGGGTTTTCTAAAGCAGCACTCGTAAACACAGGAAGACGTATCACTAAATGTCAAATGCGCAAAACCCGATTTTCTGAAATGGAAGTCTTTAAGCAGCACCTTGTCATCCACACTGGAGAAAAATCATGCGACTGTGAATTGTGCGAAAAACGATTTGCTCATACGGGAGCTCTCAAGAAACGAGTCATTCACGCAGGAGAAAATCCACATAAATGTCCAGTGTGTGACAAACAATTTATTCAACAGAGTACTTTTAAGCAGCACCTTCTCATCCACACTGGAGAAAAGCCATACGAATGTGAAATGTGCCACAAACGATTTGCTCAAAAGAATAATCTCAAGACACACTTCCTCATCCACACAGGACAAAAACCACATAAATGTCCAGTGTGTGACAAACAATTTGCTCAACATGGATCTCTTAAGCTGCACCTTCTCATCCACACTAAAGAAAAACCATACGAATGTGAAATGTGTAACAAACGATTTGCTCGCAAGGGATCTCTCAAGCAGCACCTTTTCATCATCCACACAGGAGAAAAACCACACAAATGTAAAATGTGCAACCAACAATTTGCTCTTAAGGCAGCTCTCAAGCAGCACCTTTTCATTCACACAGGACAAAAACCACATGAATGTGAAGAGTGCAACACACAATTTGCTCGTAAGGCAAATCTCAAGCAGCACCTTTTCATTCACACAGGAGAAAAACCACATGAATGTGAAGAGTGCAACACACGATTTGCTCGTAAGGCAGATCTCAAGAAACATTTTCTCATCCACACAGGAGAAAAACCACATGGATGTAAAGTGTGTGGCAAACAATTTACTCAACAGGGAGATCTCAAGCAGCACCTTCTCATCCACTTGGCAGAAAAACCACACAAATGTGAAATGTGCAACAAACAATTTGCTCAAAAGAGAGTTCTCAAGCAGCACATTCTCATACACACAGAGGAAAAACCATATGAATGTGAAATGTGCAACACACGATTTGCTCGAAAGAGAGCTCTCAAGCAGCACCTTTCCTTCCACACGGGAGAAAAACCACACAAATGCCAATTGTGCAGCACACAATTTGCACAGCTGGGTGTTCTTAAGCAGCACCTGCTGACCCACACAGGAGAAAATCCACCCAAATGTGAAATATGCAACAAACAATTTACACAACAGACATATCTCAAGAAGCACTATCTCATTCACACAGGAGAAAAATCCCATGAATGTGAAGTGTGCCACAAACAATTTGCTCTACAGGACTATCTTAAAAAACACCTACTCATCCACACAGGTGAAAAACCACTGAAATGTAATGTGTGTGGCAAACAGTTTGCTCATCAGGGAAATCTCAAAAAGCACCTTCTCATCCACTTGGCAGAAAAACCACACAAATGTGAAATGTGCAACAAACAATTTGCTTATAAGGGAGATCTCAAGAAACACTATCTCATCCACACAGGAGAAAAACCACATAGGTGTCAAGTGTGTGACAAACAATTTACTCAACAGGGAGCTCTAAAGCATCACCTTCTCATCCACACAGAGGAAAAACCACACAAATGTGAAATGTGCGACAAACAATTTGCTCTTAAGGGAGCTCTCAAGAGACACCTTCTCATCCACACAGAGGAAAAACCACACAAATGTGAAATATGCAACAAACAATTTGCTCTTAAGGGAGCTCTCAAGAGACACCTTCTCATCCACACAGAGGAAAAACCACACAAATGTGAAATGTGCGACAAACAATTTGCTCTTAAGGGAGCTCTCAAGAGACACCTTCTCATCCACACAGAGGAAAAACCACACAAATGTGAAATGTGCAACAAACGATTTGCTCTTAAGGGAGCTCTCAAGAGACACCTTCTCATTCACACGGGAGAAAAACCACATGAAATGAAGTAACATGGCCTGCGTTGGAAGAAGTTGTTTCAAATGTCATATTCACAATTGATTGTGTGCATTTCCGAGTGGAGAGCTGCTCATATATTAAGTTGGCAATGATTGAGCTGCATTTGCTATCAGTTCCTTGGTGATATGCTGGAACTCCAAGAATCTTTTGCTAGTGAACATTTCCAACGTTCTTTTTGTGCATATTGGAAAATGCTGTTGAAATTTTTGTATCCCAATACAAAGTTGTAAATATAAGAAAGCACCACTGTACCTTGCAAGCAGTTAAAATCTCCTTTGCAACTTGCTTTCTTGTTCTGTCTGTTGTTGCGTAAGATGCTGCAATTGTAGATATCTATCCTCTATATATTTTTCGACAATACTGGCTGCCTTCTGTTGTGATTTTTCATTAAAGAAAAGCACATTTATTAGGCAGCAGATTATAGGAATCGGTCGTTAACTAAAACCTCGCCAACCGAAGGAGGAAGATAAACCACCAGTTTCGTCTGATGCTACGGGTATCTATGCATGCCCTGAACGTTGATTTGTTTTAGGATATTAAAAACGTTGGTGCTTAATTTCCTATCCAACGCTATTACATTTATGCCAACAGTGCTATTTGTTACGAAGTGGAACAGTGCTACAGCGTCGGAATAGGTCCTCCTAAAAGTGAACTTAGGGTTTCTATTTTTATACCTCCATGTAGCTTATGTGAAATGTTTCACTTCAGAATAATTTTATTGAAATTCAGAAATGATTATTTGAAATGATTTTGATTTATAGAAAAGTATTGCCTGTAAATATTGATGCTGGCATATTTAAAAAAAATTTATGTAACTATTCTCTGAAATTTCAGGGTATACAGTTACAAAATAAAATAATTCTTTATTTTTCTTAGAAATAGTTATTAAAGACGGACACCAAATCACCGGTCGCCAATTGGCATCCAAAAAACTTCACCAAATACAATAAATTATTTCCATTTGGAATAATAGAATATTTTTTAGCTTCGATATGTTATTGTATTATCAGTACTAAAAATAATGAATGTGAAGTTTAATAATTGCATTTGTTTGTTACTGGGGTTATTTTTTCAATAAAAACATATATAAAACTATTTTAATAATATAAGCATTCACCGCCATTTGGCATTCAAACAACATCAACCAAATGTTTTATTTTAATTATCTGCAAAATGCATTATTTTTAACGACATCATTTTATAGGCTTATATCAGGAAAAGCGTTTTTAATTATTAATTTTTGGGGATTTTTATATTATGTATTTTACAAAAACATCAGTTTATACGCGATAGCATGTAAAGTCGTTAATAATTTTTAATTTAATTAATAATTTTGTTTAAATAATAGGTTAAGATATCTCTATAACTACTCAAGTTAATTGAATAAATTTATACAGGGTATAGAGAGAGCGATATTCGACTGGCTACGCTAACTAAAAAAGTCACACAGCTCTTAATTCACAAACTGACCACGAGCAACGCCGGGCCATATTGCTAGTACTAAGTAATTTTCTATTTATATTTCAAGTAACATAAATAATGAATGAAACTCTCAATAATCGGGGAGCAAATGCTATTAGGGACAATGCCGGACTTAAGATTTTTGCAGCTGTAGAAGAAATTTTCCGAATTTGGCTTCAAAACGTTGTCAGATAAAATTGCTATGTAATCATCCACACATGGAAAAAACGGGTGAACACAGGTCCGCCTTCTAAATTTGGGTTAGTACAAATATCGATTTTTTTTCAATCCAAACTTAAAGGGGAATATAAAGTACTTCTATACTGTATTTACATAATCACCAGTTGTTATATCTCAAACATTTCTAATTATGACTTGGGAGAATACTTTTCGATTGGTCTAGCAAAAACTTTTTTAATGTGTGAATTTTTTTTTATAACGATAACGTTTCACATTTTCTAGTCAGCAAAACCCAGGGATGACATGCAATGCAAAACTGGGATTCTTTTTTATTTTGGAATCTACAGTTTTCTCATGAAATATTAATAAGTCTTGAAATGTTGAAAATAACTGAAATTTTCACTTAATGTTGATTTCTGTAATAATGAAAAACTTTCAAAAATCCATCTCGGGAATTTTTTTAAAAAAAAGTTTTCAATACTAGAGAAAACTGAAACGACATCAAATTACAAATTTTAGAACATTTGGAAAATTTTACAAAATTTATTAAATGGTTACATTAAACATTTCTGCTTAGCACAAATTTCAATAAAAAGATAACTTCTATCAGGAAACAACTTTATTTAGTGGCCAATGATAAACCAATTTTAGGAAAATGCAACATGCATAAATAACAAAATTCTCAAAACATTAGGAATAAATACTCTAAACAAAAATGGCAGTTACATTACAGTAAACAATTTATCATGATTATGTGAGAACAGATTACTTTTAATTACACATTAGGTTAATTCAATATATTCAAAACATATAAATTCATTAATGATAGAAGAAAGTAACAATTAGATTGAATACAAATGATAATTTTCCATTTGTAAAATGCAGTAATACAAAATAAAGACATATAGAGGTGTCATTTTGACACATTTTATATAATATATTTAGGTTTTTTAGACTTACTGACACATTACATCTTAAGACTTAACTTTTTAAATAAAAATTATAAAAAGAAAGCTAAAGTTTAAATTTTACACAAAATTAAAAATAAATCCATTAATTAAATCATAATTTTGTTTAACAATAACATCAAATGAGAAATATGCTAGTTTATGACCTTGTTCCCTTTATCTTTCCTTATTCTTGTATAGCCTGAGTGATTTAATTTGCTTGGTCTTAGGCGACAGGAATGATATTCTATCAACTTCATCAATTCTTTAGCATTTAATAAGTATAAAAAATCCGATTTTGTCAGTGGCGGCCCGTGGTCAAAAATGTTAGTGCAGCCGAAAACATGTAAATAAAATATGAAAATCGAGATTACTTTAAAAAAAAAATCATAAAGAATTAAAAATATCCTAATAATTGTTTTTTAGCTTAAGGAACTTATTTAAACAATATCAGAAAAAAGATTTTTATGAATTAAAAAAAAATACATAACAATCGAATTGATAACCTCTCGACTTGGCGGTTTTAATTTAAAATTTCTGGTGGTTTTATTTTGGAGTTTTGGTTGACGCCTTGTTCAGTCGGTTCAAAATTGTGTACATTGTTGAATTAGACAGCACAGTAAAATTATTCAAAATACAAAGAGGTACAGATGTAGTATAGGACATTTGGCGCACGAGGTTTTTTTTGGCAAGTTTTATAGGGTTGATAAATTTATAGTATGGCAACCACACCTGACGTTGTTGGTATTTTCCTATTCTTGTGGCGACTTTCAATCTGGCAACCCTATCCCATGTTTAACGGCAATTTTTCGCGCGCCAAATGTCCTATACTACATCTGTTCCTACAAAGAATAATTTTTTTCATGAGGTATATTCATTTTAAGGCCAATGATGAAAGGACTTACAAGAATAATGCTAAAATATTGAAGACGCTTGAGTCACCTCACTGCAAAAGTGCCTATGTGCACACACAGGTAGTGAATATAGGCCTTTTTGCAGTGACTCACCTCTTTTGTAGAAGAATGAAAAATTAAAAAGAAGTTAGTTCATTATATGCAGTGGTAATTTTAATATTAAAGTGAAATACTAGAAAAGGTATAAAGATATACACAATTAAAGCATATGTTAGATATGTAAAATAAAATTAATAGTATCCATCTACAAGTTTTATATGCTACAAAACACATCATCAAAAGTAAATTTCTTCGGTGACTTATAAATTTCTTTACGAGAAATATCAAAGTAAATTATGCTTTGTACACATAATTTTAGAAGCTCAATGTAGGTGTAATCTACATTTTTCTTACACTTCAATCATCTATTAGTTATTTATTATCTATTAGTAACACTAATTCTAATGAGTGAAAAATATGTATTTTGTAATATATTTTTCACAAGCATAAGGGAGAAGTATGCAATTTCAGAAATTTTGCAATTCTATACAAAAATTTATACATTCTTAAAGGAGAATTGCATATCATTTGATTTAGATATTTTAAGGTTTAGGCTTGGATTATATATAGCACACAAGAACCTTCTACAAGTCATTGCTATAGGAAAAATTTTATAATTCCCGGGCATTACATGAAGAATCATATAAGTCTGCAATAGACATACAAGATTATGTAGTACAAAATTGTTATTATATATTATATAAATTCAAAATTTTAATTCAATTTAAAAGACAAATAAAAATAGATTTCACATAATTATCTTATTCTAAAGCACCTTGTTTCTCTTTGAAGTAAACCACCACAGATAAAGTTTCGATTTAGATGGCAATGATCGCTTCGAATGACAAAAAAAATAATTAGAATATGTAAATTTATATAAAACCCAACATCAGAAAAGTTTAATAACTGAATAATAAAGATTTTTCATCAAGATTACAAAAGATTTAACATTATGTGCATAGTTATTGCACTTCTTTAGTAACACATATAGAATTTCGAGAACATCAATAGAAGGTTTGAAAATTAAAATACATTGGACAAACATACTGAAAACACTTAAGTGCATGCTCTTTTTAAACTCTTATGATAGACCCTTATTAAAACGACCCTATAATGATTGTCACTTAGTTTCTTATTAATAATATTATTTAACTTTTTACAACAATATTTTATTAAAGCAACCAGCTCCTATTGGTTTGATAGGAGAAAGAGGGGGTGGGTGGGAAGCTGGTTAAAAAATACTATATGGTCCACAAGATTTTTCACAAAATCTAGTTACCATTTTTGGCAACCCTGCAAGGGGAAAATGGAGTTCTTTTATTGGAAACAAAACCATTTTTTGTCGCCAAGTACATGTTAGCGTTGTGAATATAACTTTTTTTTGGAAAATCACGAAGGGGCTGTTCAATGCATTTTAACTGCCATATTGAGGGTTTATAATATTAGCATGATATTTTTTTATCAATACTATAGAGAATATGCAAGCATTTTTT
Source organism: Troglohyphantes excavatus (assembly GCA_963932185.1). Classification (NCBI taxonomy): domain Eukaryota; kingdom Metazoa; phylum Arthropoda; class Arachnida; order Araneae; family Linyphiidae; genus Troglohyphantes; species Troglohyphantes excavatus. The sequence continues at coordinate 8,694,194 of OZ010671.1, forward strand.
TTAAATAATTCATTTTTGTCTATTTCTTGAAATACATTCAAACATGGACAATAAGAGTGCAGCAAATTTTGTTGTTGATCTATTAAAAGTATGTAGTATTCCAAAGACTTTGAAATGTGCTTTTTATTTTATACACTTTACTTGAAAGTAATAACATTTTTTAGAACAACTAATAATTTTATTACATGTACACTAATTAATATTGCATTCCATTATCAGAATAAAAGTGTTTATATCACAAATTTAAACTACCCATAAAGTTTTAAATCATAAGGACAATGGACAAAAAGTTATTTTTTTGTATATGCTTTTATAGGACTAATAGTTATATTATTAATTTATTACTTGTAAATAATACCTTAGAGACTCAAACTCATGTGCAATAAGGCTGACATAATTATGTACTAGAAAATTTGCAAACAATTTTTTGTGTTAAATTTGAAAATAAATCTTCTCTCTAAATGATCAGCTCATTTCTTTATATGCAAGAACCTAAAATTTTCTAACCAATAAATTACATAATCTAAATGCAACACTTTTATTCAATTTTTGCAGCAAATATAGTTGGTACAGTTTTAGATGTAGCAAAGTCTTTTGCATTCATAGCTCGTTCACGGATTTTATCCTTATCCAAGAATGACGAAGGCTTGATTTCTACATGTGTCGCAGTAGGGTACTTCTGAGCGAGAACATACTCCAGTCCTTTACAAGTCTTTTGCACATTCTTCTGGAACCTTCTTATCATATAGGACTCAATGAACCCAGGGAAATAATGTCTCGACTTCTCGATCCAAGCTTTTCGCTCTATTAGGGTGTTACTTTCCTCTTTCTTTTTGTAGAAACACTCCTCTTTGACTTGAGCGAAAGAGGTGCCGACGTTCCATGTGTAAGTCCGTATCGTCTGCGTTTTTGGATCGATGTAGGACTCTTCGATGATGGGCTCGTTCTTGATGGAAAGGTTGTAGCCGAAGTATGAAACCCGGACTGTTTTTGTGAGAAGTCGTCTGGTGTGTAGAATCCCTTCTTCGACTTTCCGGAATAGAACGTCTTCAGTTCGAACGTGTTTGCTGAATGGGTTCGGGTACCGGAACCAGAACGTTTCGGCAATTTGCAACCACGAGTACTGAAATATATTTTGCCCTTCGAAAAATTTCATGGTCACGTTTTACAGGTGGAATGGAGGTAGATTTAGAAGATATTAAACTTTTTATATGGAATACATAATTTGATTGGTGTTTGAGGTAGTAAAAACGATTTTTTCAAGGAAGATAATAAAACTGAAATGACCTTATTCACCTGCCCGGTGATTTAGATAGCCTGAAAGCTGAAAAATGGATGAAAAAAGAAGTAAACAGAAAATATTCTGATAAGACGAGTTGCCAGTCAACTTTTGCATGCGGAAATGTTTTTAGCCATTTTATTTACTACTTAATACAAATTAAAAATAATCATTTGATTAAAACACACTAAATTAATTCATATTTATTGAGAGGAAACTATACTTTATCAGAAATTGGAACATAATTACAAATTTTTATTTAGTTAGAAGTAGTACCTAATCAACTCAACTCTGGATTTGCGTGTTAAATGGTTGTAAACACATGGCCTTAAAACCCACCAAGTCGGTAAGCTCTCATTGGTCAATCTAAACCACGTGATAAACTGTCACCGCTGATGTAGGCAACCTGTTGCAATTCTTTATCGCTAATATAATATCGCCAAGTCTGTTCACTAATAATCAAAATTTTGTTGCGATAACAGTTAATATTTTTATTTCTAGTAAATCAGAAAAACAGAAAACTGAGAGTTATTTTTTATTGAATTACATAAAAAAAATTCTAGTTTTAAATGTATTAAAATATTCATATCATATAATATAAAAAAACAATAATTTTATTTCATGCCATTTTAGTTATATTTTTTGAAGAAAAAAAACTTAATGTACATTTTGAGTGTGCTAGAATGGCCGAGCGGTCTATTGCGCCAGATTTAAGCTCTGGTTCTCGTAAGAGAGCGTGGGTTCGTACCCCACTTCTGGCAATAGCTTGGTACTCTTTTTATCTAACAAATTATCCTGGCGTGTATACGGGACTGATGCACGATAAATCTGATCGGGGTCCAAAGTCCCGACGTCTATTGAAGGCGTTGGGTGCCAGTTCAGGTGTTTTCTCGTCATCTGACCATGGTTCTAAAATAACGAGGTGCATGTATGAATGTGTGTGTGAATGTGTTCCCGGGTCTTTCCTTCGAGATTGACCCCAAACCGTCGCCAATAGCCCACCATGCAGCTCTAGTGCAACGTTGAATAACTAAATCAAACGTAGGAAAGATCCGAGAACACTCTCTCGTGGTTTTTTTTTACCATGGTCAAATGACGATGACAATACCGGAGCTGGCACCCGACGCGAGCTCAATAGGGGCGTCAGTACATTGGATTCCGTTCAGATTTAACATGCAAATGTCCTGTATACACGACGGAGGAAATGAGGATCATTCTAGGTGACTTTGTGATTTTTTTTAGTAACGAACCTTAAGCCCTCCGATCACGAGATCGCTGCTTATCTTAACTTTTTGTCAAGCCCACATATGTCGATTTGAACTTGCAATCCTCTGATTAGGTAGGTTGATAAAAAAAATGCACTAGGAGATACACAAAAAAATTATAGACAAGTACGTATATTCGGGTTTCGAGAGGTTCTCGGATACGCTTATCGCAATTTTGAACAAGTTTTACTTCAACCATTATTTACCATTCATATATATATTATATGAGGCCAAGCTATCATATTCATTATATGTGATAGCCTGGGTGGGTAGATAGAAATTGAAATTATAAAGGTGGACGTACATCATCCAATAACTCCAGGGCCCGTTTGATCAAGCAATAGAAATCTGAGGCAAAGACTGACTTACGACAAGGCATTCCAGGCACAAATACCCATCAGGGCTTCAATTTCGAGAAAGCTATCAAAAAGACTTATAATGCTAAAAAAAATTAAAAATAAATAAAATAATTAATGAATTTTTTTAATTAAATGTGTGTTTTTTAAATGATTTCATTAAAACTTCTTGTATTATATCTAATTAAATCCTTTTCGTGTTTCCTGTACGTTCATATAATATCTTTCGCATCGCATTTTAATAGTTTATTTTAAAGTTAGGTGGGTTTTTAGAATTGTCTATTGCTTATTGTTTGGACTCCCTCTCGAAATATCAGCACCGGCGGGACTTTTGCATGTTAAATCTGTTTTAAGGTTTAATGTATTCTCTGACGCTAAGGTTGCTTCAGGTCTTGTTTTTGTCATATTACTGTATTTAGTTCAAAAATACAAGGCAGAGGTGTTCCTAAAGTGTTTCTTTCGAGATAGACCCCGAACCGTGTCGTCAAAAGCCGCCTACTGTGCAAATCTAGTTTAATGTTAATTAACCAACCGATAACCCATTGTAAAGATCCCCCGCGCATCGTATATAAAGATATTCAATTTTTTAAAGTTCTTATTCAAAATGCTCGGTATTGGCAAATCTGTACCTTTTGTCAGACAGCAAGCCAGACGAGCCGAAGTCATTTTGGGAAAATTTACAGGTGAGGGAAAAAAAAACTTAAATCCTACTCTAAACTACTAAAGCATTCGATTTGGGCTTTTATATAGCTCTCTCTAAATGCTATAAAATAATTTGAGTGTGTAAGATATATAAAGTTTAACAAAAATTGAACTTTTAAGGCATAATTTGCAATAAAACAAAAATTGCCAAATTTGGACTTAGGCTATCGTCTGCGCAGATATATAAAGAAAATAGACGGATTGAACTTGCTTGCAATGGTGCAGTGTATACACCCACTTTTCCACACATAGTTTATTAAAATTCGTTTAATTTTTCGATTTGCCCTACTGCCACCATGTATATTACGACAGGCAGTGGCGTAACGAGTCGGGGCTAAGTCTATTATAGTTTTTTTTTTAATTTAAAAGATTACCGACAAAAAAAATAGTTGTTTTATAAATTTTTAAGGCATTAGGTGTTTTTATAGACGTTAAGTTAGTCTTCTGATTTTTCCCCAATAAACACAATTTTTTTTAAAAAATCAATTACACCAGCATAATTATAATTTTCACTGGAAAGTTGATTCATTTGTCAATTAGCCCATTCTAAAAACTTACTTTTTCTTTCCCGATTAAAATGAGATTTTGGTATCCATTACTTTTTATTCACTCGTATTAAAATCAAAACTCTTAAATTCTACTTGTTTAATAAATTTGAGTAGTTAAATCAAATCTTCTCTTTCTTCCAAAGTAAACATATTTAAATATATATTCTTGTATACATATTTTCTCTTCGAAAGTATACGTCTTAATTCATGTTTGAAACGCCTGAATTATTCAAGTTTGACTGCACTGAACTTACTCTAACAAATGAATGTCTTTTTTTTAGTATTAGATATAAGAAAGGAAGACTAAAACTGTATAATTAAGGCGAGGCCTTACTAACAGTTTTGGACAAGCATACAAACCCTGGTGGTATACATTTTTTTTAAAAAATCCCTTCTGAATTTTTTTTTCTTCAGGGAGTTAATGTATCCTAATTTATATTAGATAAAAATTTATAGCAGTTTGATATTATTCTTTTTCACACAAAGAAAAATCACTTTCTTTTCAACTTATAATACCTTATGCCTACCTAATTCTATCTGTAATATTTGTTTATTACTGAATTAAAAAAAAAAAAAAAGAGACAAGTATAAAAGGGAAAAAAAGTATTCATAAGTTATTTTATGATGTAATAAGTATTAATTTATTTATAATCAATCACTAAATACCTAACAATAAATTTTAATATATTGAAGACAGGGATAACTTCTTTTATATCCTAACAAATAAGTTTTCAAATATGAATAAAATATCAGTACAATTTTACCTTAGATTTTAATAAAGTAAATTTTAATTATATAGTGTGATTTGTCAACATAGTCAAGACAGAGAGAAAACAATTTAAAAATATTTTATTTTGAGAAAAAAAATTAGTATGTATGATCAGTTCCAGAATGTATATTTATTGGGTCACGATTTTCCTGAATTGATTCTAGAACAGATATCTTGTAATCCATGGTAGGTTTTAAAATACCACTATCTGATGATTTGCGTTTCTTTTTTGTAGAAAACAAACGGCTTTGTAGTTTGATTTTTTTATTTGCTGGTTCTACATTATTGACCTTTTTTTCACCACTACCAATAATATTAATTAATTCATCTAATTTTTGATGAGCTTTTAATTGCTGATTTTTACCTAAATTTTGTGGCAATAAAGATAGAACATACTGCATCTTTATCTTTAGGTCATCTGTATTGTCGATATGAGTTTTGTTCGTATAATCTTGAAAAAGATCGCTTTGGACAATGTTATCTTCAACTGACATTTCTTTTGAAGTGCATGGGTTTGTGGCCATGGAAAAATTTATATGTACAGCATGTATATGTTTGCATATATTGCATTTTATAATACTGTCTATACAGCTACATACATATGAATGCACACAAATATGACATTGCGCACATTTAATATTGCATCCACTGCAGCCAAGTTCATTCTCCTTTTTAACTTCATACACTATTTTGTCATTAGTTGCTGAAGTAACATGCCATCGTCTACTTCCACAATGTAAATACTTTCTATGGGAAAAGATAAACTGTCTCTGTGGCGAGTCAAAATTTGTTGTGATTTTTTGGGACAACCACTTTTAATCAGTTTTGTAAACCGATCAAAAGTCTTATTTCTAACTAATTTTTGTAAATTAGCTATTAGGGTGTCCACGCGCTGTCCAACATTACCATTCATGTACACATGTTTAATAGTTCTATGGAGGGACTCCAGAAACATATTAGTATTTATGCCAGAATTTAACCTGTAGCAATAGGCCCATAGCTTAGGCCTATTGGCGTAATATGTTGTGAAATATACACCAAAAGCCTTGGTGTCGCTGTCTGCTTTTAGATCTGAAAGGAACTTTTCCTGTAGAATGTAGAATGCTTCCTCTTCTAGACATTCTAACAAAATGCGTGCCATTTTATATATTTCGATTTTTTTGGGAGTAGATTTTATTTTACCCAAATTTTGCCTCCAGCATCTATCTACATGCCAGGTGCAAAGCAATCGACGCTCAGTTTCTCCCATTACTTTGCACCAGGCATTGTAGTAGACTGGGGCATCGTCTGACATGAAAACTTTTGCAGTAATTTGAAACGTTTTCTCCGAAATAACACTAAAAAACTTTTCCATGTGTGTAGCATTTAATCGATTGGAAACACAGAAAGCCACAGGAAACCCACAGTTGAACTCATCGACAATCACTATTGTAGTCAAGTGGAAATCGTAGGAGTTGGTACCATGTGTCGAATCTATGCAAATTTTGTTAGGGCCAAATTTAATCAACAATTCTTTTTGACCTTTTGTCATAAAAATTAACATAAAGTCATCATTTTCAAATCCCTCTTCTACTTTTTCCTGTTCCTTAAAAAATAAAACAGGGGAATCTTCTCCTAAATACTTCATCTTTTCTACAAAAAGCTTAATGCTTATGGCATCTGTAACATGCAGCTTCTCAGGATGCAATAGTCTATTAGTATCAGCCAAATTCCTTAAATCTTGCTTTGTAACTAGATGAACTCGTTCTAAAGAACTCCCTACAGAATTCCGGATGTCATCCAAAGCAACGTCCATTGAGACCCCTTCAGAAAGTTTACCTAAAAATACAATAGATAACATTAGTAAATATTCATTATGATTTCAGCCTGTACCATGTTTGTAATTCTAATATTTACTTAATTGGGTTTAAACTGTTTCTTGATTTTTTTTGGTTTATACGCTAGTGTAGTGTGATAATGATGCACGAAATTATGTTGCAATGATAATGAGAAATTTTCTTTATATAAATGGCCACCAAAGATCCTTAAATTGAAAACAGTTAAGGACTGATGCTTTTATTGTATATTGTGTTAATAGAAGATTATGGAATGTTGACTCATTGCAAGAACTTTTTTTATATAAGACTAATTTATTATAAGAAAAAGGATATTATTGTGCAATTTGAAATTTAGATTTGTTCTAACTGAACCAAAAGAAATTTCAATTTTATATTTTAAAAACACACTACTATTACAGATTTTTTATATAATGACTTTATGGTGGTTTTTTTTTCTTGTGAAAATTTAAACATTTCTAAAAAAACACTAAATAAATTATACAAACTTTAAAAATAGCTTTTAAAAAAGAGAATATTATAGCCTTTCTGAAAAAAATCCAGTGAAAGGTAAGGAAAGTGTAATTTTTTGTCAAAAGAAAGTGCCCTTTTACATAACAAAAAGTGCCATTTTTCACAAATCCCCCTTGCCCTTTTTAAGACTATGTGAACACTAAGTAATGCAACAGATATAAATTTATAATAACGGATATCCGACAACAGTATGTTTTCTCCTTTCTACTAATTTGTTTTAAAGATGAATCATCTTTTTCTAATTATTTTTTTAATTCTCCTAATAACCATTCCTTAAACCATTAGGAATGTCATGAGTGCATTTTAATTAGGATTCAATGCCTATGTAATAAACACTTTTTTTCGCCATTTTGAAAATGTATACTCAACTGTTTTTTTCCTTAAATTTTTAAATATTGTTGTTTTTTGTTATATATATTTATTTCAGTGTTCACTCTAGGAATAAAAAGCGGCAGGGCGCTGGTGGCAGGAAAAGGACATTTCTTGTTATAAAAATCAGCACTTCCAAAAAAAAAAAAGTTCGGCTAGTAATCAGGTTTGGTTTTGATTAATTAACGTCGCACTAGAGCTGCACAGTCGGCTATTGGCAACGGTTCAGGGTCTATCTCGAAGGAAAGACCCGGGCACGATGCCTCGTTATTTTAGAACCACGGTCAGATGACGAGGAAACACCTGAACTGGCACCCAACGCCTTCAATAGACGTCGGGACTTTGGACCCCGATCAGATTTATCGTGCACCAGTCCCGTATACACACCGTTAATTTTTGCGGATGTTCTGGGGGACTTTTCTAGTATTTTGTAGCGCAGCTGACAACCCTCCGATCACAAGATCACTACTTTTTACTTTTCATCAAGCCATCAGTCAAGTCCATCGCCTGGCATCGAACTTGGAATCTTCGTATTCGCAGCCGACGCCTTTAACCGCTCGGCCAAATTGGAGGCCTCCGACTAGCAATCAGAGGACTGCTAGTTCAAACCCGTATGACAGGATTGACAACTTCGCTACAAAAATACTAGAAAGTCGTTCGTGAACATCCAACAAATTATACCACTGTAAAATACGGGAGGGACTGGTGCACGATAATTTTGGTCGTAGCACTAAGTCTTGACGCATATTGAAGCCGTTGGGTGCCATATCAGGTGTTTTATCATCTTCCGACCTTAGTTCTAAAATATGAGGCATTGTTCCCGGGTCTTTCCTTCGAGATAGGCCCCGAACCGTCGGCAATAACCCACTTTACAGTTCCAGTGCAACGTTAATTAACCAAACTAATAAAAGCACAGAAAAAAAATGGTATTTCGTATTAATATAACAAAAAACAAAATAGAAATGACGATTACAAAGAGACCTACCAATCAATGCTTCTTTGTCGAGTTGTGGAACGGGCATGTGCTTCAATTCAATTTCATGTCCAAAATGAGTTTTAAAATATTTCACTTCAACTACATCTCCAATAAATTTGCATTGAAGTGCAGCTGTGCACTGTCCTTTCATTTTGCAGCTACCTTGTGATTTTCCAAGACGTTTTTCTTTCTTGGAGGCATCTTTTACTGGATCTCTTCGGACCATGACACTTGTAAAACATCTTTTTATGATCCGCAGCAACGTGTGTTCTTTTGAGCCTGAAGAAAGTGCTTTCTGTTTTCTCCAGGCCTGCTTTCCAAAAATTAAAATCTGTAACACAAAAGAACGGCGAATTAAAACTTTTTATACAAATATTAGGCAATACAATAATTATTATATCACACAAACGTACCATATAAAAGATATTACTAAAATTATTAAAATATAATTACCTCCATGACTTTTGAAATTTCGTTCTTCTACATCGACGGATATTTTATGCATGGATATCACATGGTCTACTAATTGTGCATGTGAAACGTGAAGAGCCACATGACGGACAACAAATATTTCTTTTGATTTCTTTTTCCAATGGTGCAATCTTATGAACTTTACGAATGTGCTCAGTTAAATATCTTTTCTTTTTGAATTTTTTCTCGCATATGCTGCACGTTGATGTATCCATTTTTAGCAAAAATCACCCGCAAACCGCAACATCGGCAAAAATCAAGCCACAAACAAGTTTGGAAGTATATCGCCAACACACTTTTCAAGTTTACACAATTTATCTCGCCAATCCACCACGACTGTAGAAAATTATAGCAACCGTCTAGCCAATCAGCGTTTACCGACTAGTGGGTTTTAAGCCCTTCTGTTGTAAACAAACACGCAAACAAAACCAGAAGTTTGAAATTGTGAATTATGGGTCAAAAAATCAGCGATAAGCAACAATTTTGATAACTATTTATAGAACTTGTTATATTTCCTCAAATAGTATTTTGGAACTAATGTTGTTTATATATGATATAGCTTATTGTTGGGAGGAAATTAGTGAATATGACACGATTCAAACACTTAATTGTGTACTGATATTCGAAATTAGTTTTCATAAGTTATCGTTAGATCTATTGTGATTGGAAATAATTATGATAAAGTAATCTATAATGAGCTAGCTATATGTTGTTTTTAATATTGATATCATTAAACAAATCTTTAACAATAGGTTTCTGGACTTACTGATAGTTTGAAAATAATGTAACTAATATCCTTTTGAACTTCTGTGAATTTTTCTTTTAAATTATCATAATAACAACCATTTGCAGTATTTATTTTATTCTTATCATTCACGATATTAACTACTATGTGAAGTACATGATTTAATTGCCAAGTTATCACATTCTTAGTTATTAAATGGTGGATTATTTCTCAATGTAAGCACATTTTTTTTAAAGAACTTATGGGAAGACAAATAATTCTATGATTAATTTTTATTTAAGCCTAATATTCTATTTGATTTTGAATGAAGTTTGAAATTCCATAAATTAAAAGATTGATTGTCCAAAGGATTGACCATTTATCTGTATCAACAATGTGTGTAATTAACTGTATAATTAATCTTACTCCTAATCTCATTATTGTGTGGTTTCAAAAACTATGTATCATGGACTAGATGTGTACCATTACATGGGTTAGAATGCACGGAATGGTCCGACTTTTCTAAAAAAAAAAAAAGTTTGAAGTTGAGCAATTTCTCTATTTCCTACCTGCAGGAGTACCTAAAAGGATATCAGATTTGGCAAAAATCAGGGGGACTGGTTAATGTATTTGAGCCCGTTTGGTTCACCATATTTCACATAGATAAAGAATTTTTATAGAACTTTTTAATTTTATTGCTCAGGTACAAAATATCTTACTGCATTAATCTTTTCAGAAACTGAACTTTTTCAGACAATTGTATTTAAATTATTATCTTAAAATTAATCATTAAATATGAACTGAAATAACATTTATTTTATAGGGTGCCTGTTCTAACAGACAGTCATAAATCAAAAATGGTCATTTGTATTGAGGAATTGCGATATTTAGCAATTATGTATTTTAATAAAATGAAAAAGCACAATGAAATTTTTTTTAGGGAATTCTGAATCTTTGCGATGTTATTAAATTATATTTTAAATTCCTTAACAGTGCTGGATTACACAAAAATCATCATTTACCATTACTGGGTTATCCATGTATTAAACACTGGGGATTTTGGGACTTCCTGATTGTATCCCATTAGCAACAATGATTTAGAGATATAAAAAGGTTGCTTTTTGTGAATATGATAACTCAAAACCTACTTTGAATGCAATCTGCATGAATATTATTGTATCCCATTAGCAACAATGATTTAGAGATATAAAAAGGTTGCTTTTTGAGAATATGATAACTCAAAACCTACTTTGAATGCAATCTGCATGAATATTTTCTTGGTAATTTATCTGTTAACTAAGTTGTCCTTGAACATTAAAAACATGCTTGGAAATTATTTTTTTATTACCTTGGTGTATTAGACTATGATATGTAATAATGTAATAAAATCTCTGAATATTTACATTTATTTACTCATTCTAAAAATAAGTTGTGTACTAATATCTGTTTGTCATTTCAGATGAATTTTGTGGAACATCAGTCTGGTCTCCATGTATTGATAAAATTCATAATATTTTATCTTAATAGTTTACATAAAAATATATAAAATTCTTATACTGTGACATAACATACTTTTTTTAAAATAATTTGTTAAAAATGTTAATAAATATTCATTTTAGAAAATACTATTCTAAGTTACGTTTCTTTATTTAATTGCATTTAAACTACTTAAGATTAGTAAATTGTTATTTGAAACACTAAGATATTTTTAATTAGTTTTAATTTATTATAATAGGTTAACATTAATAATTCCTTCTAACATATTACATATTTAAAAAAATTATTTTATTTAAATTTATTTTTAACTTAATTATATTTTAGTTTGTAAAAACATTACTATTTTTAATTCGTTACTGATATTAATTTAGTTAAAGAATAATCAGAACTGGCAGAACATGAGTCATTGGCTCAAAATTAAAGGTCTATGCAATCTGTTGGCCTACTTTTAGCCAAAGAAGCAGGATTTCTTAAAAAGGCACAAAAACATCTCTGTGAATGTATAGAAATCCTGGTCATTTTTATGATATTCAGAAATAATTAAGCATAAGCTTATTCTAAATTATTAATTTTGTTCGCCCAGATCTATATTTTCCTCTGCAGTGTCCTATATTTAATTATATATCTTTTGTTGCCTATTATTCAGATAAAATTTGATTGAATTTTTTTTAAAATATGCATGAGATTTTTCAAATTCTAAAATAGTATTTGAATTTATTGTTTTTATATTTTCTGGTGTTAGTCACTATATAAAATTGGTTACTATTTTAATTTTCAATTTCATCAGTTGGTCGTTATCCATGTGAAATCTGTGGCAAGGTGTATCGCCAGGCTGGAACTCGCAATCGCCACAAGAAGAACCACTTCAACGTGTCCTTCAAGTGCTGGCTGTGCCCCTCGGAGTTCAGCCGGAAGTACACGCTGCAAAACCATGTGAGAGGGATTCATGGGACGTCAATGTAAGGATACATGTGAGCAGCTGAGTTATATATCAGATAAATATATTTTCACCTGTAAATTTTGTGTTGGTTATCAATTATATGTGGTATTATAAAAAAAAAGTTGAAAAATACAATGGCGGCTCGTGGTCAAAAATTTTAGTGCAGCCGAAATCATGTGAATCCCCCCCCAATTTTCCACGAACCATACATGAACAGAAATTCTGTATTATATTTACTACTCAAATCAAAGTTTCCTTTCAATTTTTATGAAATGATAACATGCGAAAAAAATAGAAGACACTTTTATTTTTTGTAAATTAAAGCAATCTTCCTTTCATTTAAACATGTGAATCGGTCATTTTAATATTAACTTAAATAAAGAAACAACATCAGGATGGCCTGAAACAGCAGCACACAGTAAATTTATCATGACCACTATTTCCGTTTGGAGAGATCTCGTAAGTTCTCGGTTCTCCCTTAGTCAAGTACTTAAACTTAACTAAAAAAAATATCTTAAAGTGTCATGCAAGTTGAGGGAGGTTAAGCAAGATTACGAAAGTAGGCTAAGCAATTTCTGTTCTAAAGATTATCTATCTGTCTGATATGAAGTGAGGCCAGAGCTTCTGTAAACAAATAGAAGCTAGCATGAAAGCCAATATATTTTTAGGATATATCGGGAAATATTTCATTAAAAGTTAAAGGTATATTCTTGATAATGTACACTGTACACATGTTTGAAAAGGCTTCATCCTGAGTATTCTGTGGAGTTTTAGCAGTGGCGGACTGGCCATAGAGTTGATCTGGAAATTTCCCGCGTGGCCGGTTAATATTTTTTTAAATGTGGCCGGTGATTTATATTTAAATAATTTTTTACTTTTCAAAGTAAAAAATTATTTAAAAAATAATTTATAAAAAGCCAACACAGGTTTTTCACTAATGTTTCAAATTTGAAAACAGGAAGCCATGGTATCTCTAAGAAGTCGAAATTATTTCCTCATTTATTATTCCTTATTTCCCACTACGTTCCAACTGTGGCCTATGGAACTTAGGCCAACGTGAAGTCAGTTTCAATGGCGTCGAAACATGAGAGTGTAAAGGAGAGGCCGCATGGCCCAGCCCCCACTTCCTTCTTTTGACCAGTACTTCTCTGGTGAAAGAAGGGAAAATTTTGGTTGAGCAGGACCGTTGGTGGCTTCCTCTTAAAAATCTTCCAAACGTATTAAAAATTCCAATATAATAATTAAAAATATTAATTGTCAACTAAAATATTAATAAATTTTAAAATCTTTTAATATTTTTTTTATTATTTAAATTAATTTCAAAATATTTTAAGGGATATAATAAACTTTATATAAAGAGTTAAATGTTGATAATATTTATTATTTTTTTTTCAAATTATAGGCTCATTATTTTAATAACAAACATCAGTTTCAAAATTTTTTTGATGGCCAAAATTCAAAATTTTCCCGGGCCGTTTTTGAGTGCCAGTCCGCCCCTGAGTTTTAGTCAATCTTAAAAAGAAGACATTGGTTTGCCAGAGGAAGATCAGCACAGGACTATTATAATTGTTCAAGTTATTTTAAAATTAATCATCAAGATTAAGAAAAATAAATATGAACTCTTTGCAAGGGTGAATAAGAAGAAATTTTATCTACATTGGGGAGTAGTCAGAAGATATCAAACTCAAAAAAACTTAGACAATCCTGTTGGGCCTTGTGCCTGTTGTTGATAATGTCAAAATTTGTATTTCTTTTGATACTGTGTTTGAAATATATAAAAGCTGAAAAAAGAACTAACAAATTTATATAGTTTCATTGTAATATTCTGTTCTTATTGTTAAAAATAAATCATAAAGTATTATTTATGTACTGCTTAAACTTAACATATTTAATTACTTATTGTATAGATATATAGGTATTTTTGCGTAAATTGTTTGCAGTTTAGTATTTTCAGTGGATGAGTATATTGTACTTATATATTTTAAATAATGTACTTAATGTATTTTTATTTTTTATTTCAGGGTTGAAAATTTTTAGTAAAAGAAATATTTAATTGAGGTAAAAATTATATTCTATTAAAATATATATTTTCTTCATCTTTTTCATTTAATATATATATATATATATATATATATATATATATATATATATATATATATATATATATATATATATATATATATATATATATATATATATATATATATATATATATTTTTTAAGTTGAATTTTAATTGATTATTACTTTTATGTATTTATAATTATGTTATTTGATATACTTTTAATCCAATATTAGTCATACATATGTATCAGTATATCTAATAATGTCCTCATGTTTTTTGGAGGCATTAAAATATGACATCTCTTGAAATTCAAAAGCTAACTTGATAAAAATAATTAAGATACAATTTTTCTTTAGAAACTTGCATTAGGATATTAAAAAAAAATATTTATTTGAAAAGAAATTTGCAGTTATGCTACTTTGTTTTATGATCAAACGGTTATACATATTTATTAGATATATCAAGCAATAAGCTCACAATTATAAATTCTGCAAAGAAAACACAACTTAATCAGTAAGGTAGAAAGCAATATTTTTATGATAGAGTAATCAATAAATGCGATAATTATCGAGCGTCAAATAGAATTGTTCATGCTATAATTATCGCACGGACATGCTTCATGCTAACTACTAATAAATGTACTAATAATGTACTAATAAAGATGAATAAAACTTCTTTTGTTTCAGATCTCTGTTCTTATGTGATACCTGCGTTAAAGTTCATCGGACAATCCACTACACATTTTGGCATCGAGCAATACTTCCTGTGATTATATATCAATACTAAAAAATAATAATATTTCTGAATGGGGTTTGTGTAATAATGGTTTTTATGCTCCCCTTGTTTTAGCATACAGGAGATAAACAAATAGGGAGTTAAGGTTAAGTTAGGCAAGGTAAATTTTTATTTGTGTTTTGTAAATATACATTGTTTATATCTGATTTAAAAAGTAAAATATTTATAGAATGTTTCTGAGCCTTCAATAAACTTTATTATTTAAAAAGGAATATGCACATAGGGATTCGTAGCCTAATTGTAAGGTTTATAACGGCCTAGAGGAAGGTTAAGGGTCCGAACCTTTATCCAGCAAAGGCTGTGTTGAAAGGAGATCTATGAAATGAAATCCTTTACTGTTTAAATGTGTTTTGAAAAATTTGGAGAGTGGGGTGGAAGCTTGGGTTTTAACTCACCATTTGCCTGTTGTTTCAAAAATACGAGGTAAACTTATTATAAACCCCAGGGGTATAAAATCAAACATCAATTTGATCTTAAAGAATTCTTTTTCTGATTTAGTTACCTTATTTTAATTTAACTATTATTAACTTAAAGAATGTTAAGTGTAGATGCATAGTGAATTAATTTTTTTTAGCTGTAGTTAAATGAATTTAATTTTAGAATATATTTTATTACAATTAATTTCTCTTTTGCTATGTACAGTAACTGGTACAAGTTTTCATATTATATAAAAAAAATATTTTTCCAGTGTTTTCCCCCCTTAAATTACTGTTAATAATGAAATTGTGAATTTTCAAAAATTGAATTTAATAAAGTTATAAGGTCGTGAACGGAATTAATATTCAAATTTAGTCATTAAAAATACTTAAATCTGTCTTACGGTGTAAATTTCTCAATGCAAATAATTCTGTGTGATTAAAAAAGTACCTTAGTAGTTTTTGAAAATTGCAAAAACCAATAATTCTTCCTGTTGAAATTCAATTCTATTTCTACAATATTAATTCAAAATTGTCTTGTTGGATTTGTAATTTTTGGTTATTTGTATTACAATGATGGCATTTTTGAAAAAAAAAAATCAGTTTATATAAAACACTTTCAATGTTTTTTTAAAAACAAAATTGTCTTACTTTGCTTCATTCAAATTTTTGTGTTTTCTTCTATAATTGTTTCTATTCCTCTTCTGTTGAATCATTTAGTTTGGGTCTCATTAATTTATTACATCATGCACCCTTGTGGGGGAAAGGCGACACAGGGACTTAGTGGTTGTGTGACATAGCAAAATTTTGAAGATATAATACTGATATTTTTTACAAACATTGATACAAGTAACTTTTTTATGGAACTCTTTTTATGGGATATTTGATGAAATAGATGGGGTTAAGGGCGTCCAATACCCAAAATTCTCAAAAAAAGTCATTTTTTTTATATTTAAAAAATAATATTCAAACTTATCTTAATAACTCACAAAAAACTGCTTCAAAAAATTCCTATTACTTTTTTAGTTATGAATGTTTTAATGATGTGTTCCTATAACATAGTTGTATCACATGTAAACTTTAAAAGCAAATATCTCTGTTCGTGGTTTTGAAATTTAATGAACACTAAAAATGCTAAGGCTTTTTTACTATTATACTTAAAATCATAATTTTTGTGTGTATAGCAAGATAAATATATTTTAAATAGATGTATGCATTCAGATTTCCTATTTTTACCATAATTTGTTTTTTAAAACCACTGAAAATGGAATTTTATTTTTTTTCGTCAATTTTTTTTCCAAAATTTCTAATATATTTTATTTTTTTAAAGTGATGTATCTGAATCAAAATTTGAATGCATACATCTATTTACATATTATTCAAGATCTTAAATAAAAAAAATTGCTTCAAAATATTGAAAAACAAAAAAGGAGTAGGAATTTTAAAATTGTTAAAAAATTTACTAAAATTTTAATTTAAAAATAAATGTGCAATTTAAAAAAAAAATTGAGCGTCTTAAAATGGTTTTTTATGCATATTTAGAAAGAGAAAAAAAATAGGATTGTACAAGTATAAAAATGAAGAAAAAAATGTCGAAGGTATCGGACCCCCTTAAAGTTGTAGTGATTATTTTGTAACTGTATGAAAGTGTATTGGGGGTGACGTGCAGGGAAAGGCTAAACTTCACAGTACATGAGAGGATGGGATACAAAAGGATGTGATGTAATAAATTTAATTTCCCTTAAGTAAAGCATTGAAATTTATAACTTTTTGTAATCTGGTTTCACTTCTCGGGTACAAAATAAAACAATTTTTGTTGCCGTCCTTGTTTTGCGAGAATAGTGTGTTCCTCAGCTTTTAAAACCACACCCTAGTATTGGCTTATTTATCACTAATTTCAAAACAGATTATTATTTTGGTCTTTTGGGAAACTAACGATTTTGAGGTAAATAACAGAAACAGGGTAGCTGTTCTGTACAAAGAACATAAATGAACGAACTTTTTTTAATCAAAACTTTATATGTGCAATTTTGTTTTTTATATATTTCAATTTTGTTTTTTATTTACTGCAACTTCGTTTTTTACTTATTACAACTTTGTTTTTTAGTCAAGGAAATTTAGGATGTCTTTAAGTTTATTTTATAATTTATTTCTATGCATATACATCCAAAAAATAAATTTGAATTCCAATGATATGATTTTAAATAATTTAGGGAAAATATTTTGCCTGGTATTTAAAAACTTCTAACAATGGACTTTCTCGGCTATGGCACTTCAGAGTCTGAATTTGTCATAAATGGATTTATATATGTATGTTAGAATACTTTAAACCTGGTGAAAATGCTTTATAATTGATTATATATTTTATTTTCATTTCTTTACGAAATGTAACGAAATTATATGAATATATTTATTACTTAGATTTATTGAAAGGAAGTTGCTATATCAATATATTTATCTTTGAATTTCACGAATGTATACCTCTCCCTCTCTCTTATTTTAAAATCAAACAAAAAAATGTATATGAAGAATATGTAGGGTATTATAGTTCTATCTTCATACTTGTATCTTATGTATAGCTTTTGGATTAGTCCTGGTGATTTGTAATGTTTAAATTTTATATCTTAGAAAATATATTGTTTCTTTTCTGTAAGAATGACTATCATATTTGTAAATACTTGTTGCAACTATCTATTAAATTTTGCACTTTTTGGAGTAGACCGTTGTTTTTATTTTCGGACTCAACACAAAATGCAAATTTTGTCGACAAACTGCGTGTGTCACTTACCATATACCTGATACTCCCACTTCTGCTGGAGTAATCCCTTTAGCCTGACTGGTAGAGAGTATTGGCCTAGCAAGCAGAAGTTTCTCGGTTCGATACCGGGTTGCAGCCAAGAAAGTGCATAGCGCTGCATTGGTGATTATACTGGACTGCAGGTCAACGCCATCTTCGAAAAAACACTTATGACACCACAACGAATCAACCATCACAACTTCAACCACTGCCCAAGCGAAAACACTTCACGGGCATCTTAATTATTCGTTCTTCCGTCCGACTCACTGAGAGGGGTACTGTGGGGGTCACTTCATATATCCGATACTTCCATTTGGGCTGGAGTGATCACTTTAGTCTGACTGGTAAAGTATGGGCGTAGCAGAATGTTCCTCGATTCGATAACGAGTGGCAGCTAAAGAAGTGCATATCTCAGCAAAACTGTATTTAAGGCCCAGCAAAGTTCATGCAGTCTAGTATCTCCGAAATATTTCTGAGCCCCAGTTGCTCAGTTAATAAGGCGTTCAGCTACTAATCAGAGGATTGGTGGTTCGAATCCATGCAATGGACTTGACATAGAAAAGTAAAAAAGTAGTGATCTTGCGATCGGAGGGTTGCCAGCTTCGCTACAAAAATACTAGAAAGTCGTCCAGAATATCCAACAAATTATACTGGCGTGTATACGGGACTGGTGCACGATACATCTGATCGGGGTCCAATGTCCCGACGTCTATTGAAGGCGTTGGGTGCCAGTTCAGGTGTTTCCTCGTCATCTGACCATGGTTCTAAAATAACGAGGTGCATGTATGAATGTGTGTGTGAATGTGTATGTGTTCCCGGGTCTTTCCTTCGAGATTGACCCCGAACCGTCGCCAATAGCCCACTGTGCAGCTCTAGTGCGACGTTAATTAACAAAACCAAACCGAAATATTTCACAATTATCAAAATACACGGTGTTCGAAAAGTACCGTTACACTTTTTAAAAGTCATTTAAAAAAACAAATATATGCTTTTACGTTTTTTTTTTTTTTTTTTTTTTTTTTTTTTTTTTTTTTTTTTTTTTACAATGTTTATAACATTTTAATGTGCACACTGTTCATCTCATCGTTAATTCCACATATGATGTGGAATTTATCTTCAGAAATCATACCTTTGGCACATTCTTTTTATGCGGGTACGCGAATGTTTAACCTTTTCAAACCTAAATTTATTTTTCAATTGTGGGCGTGAAACTAATAGCCAAAGTCAGACTTGTATCATTTCCCCGCAAGTTATATCAAAAATCCTTTCCTTATGGTTACTGAACGCAAGTTTGATTTTGATTTACGCCACTATTACTCAAATCATTATGGTTCCAATGAGGCCTGGTTCCAATTGGCACCACTGGGCCTGCAAGGGTTAACAATCCCTAACTCATGACACTGAGGAAATGAAAAGTTGAATTACAGCAGCCATAGAAACGGTCGGTTCTCCTAAACTTTACACACGGTTAAAAATAGGTATAATGTACTCATTTTTCATTACATTCGATGCTTATCAAGGTTCCGAAAACATAAGTTTCATTTTTGAAAAAGAGATGTACTCGAAAATGTGTACAATCAGTAAAAATGAATGAAAAGAGCAGACACTAGCCTACATCATAGGCTGCCTTCATAAATCAAAATTAATAAACATCGACAATTACAACCAAGACTTACCGGGAATCGAACCCAGATCCTCAGGCACCGCAGTCCAGAGCCTTATCCGTTGTAATACCAGGGATACGTGAAGAAGTAATAAACAGAATAAATGTTACAAAGGTGTGCCAAAAGAATGGGAAGTAAGATAATTGAATTGTAATAACTCGGTTTCCATTTAAGCAATCGACATTAAATAATGTGGAAAACCATCTTCTGAACAACTATTTTAAGTGTGTCAGGTCGCTTTGTTAAGATGGCTTGAACAGCAGCTGAGGTTAGCAATATTTAATCACACTGCTCATTTTTGAAAAAGTACGGTTATTTAAATTGGAATACTTCATCGCTCATTTACGATGCAATTGTACTCAAAGAAAAACAAGTAGGTTCAGGTACTCATTTTTAAATTAAATTTTTTTACAATGTAGATTGTTCTGAAGCACATTAAATACCAAGTGGTCGAAATATACAGTTCTCATAATAAAAAGTAATATTCAAAATCGACCCATTAAAATCCAAAACTTTTAATTTGAATTAGTAATTTCTTTTTACATGAAGAGCCGTTTGGTCGTTAAGTGATATAAATCACAAAAATCCGAAAATGAATTGGCTTCATTTTCCATTACTAGGCAGCTTGACCTACCATTTTTTCTAAGTGGTATGGCTGCAAGTTCAATAGCTTGCCCAATAATGATAACTTGCAGGAAAATTACTCCGTCTTTGCTGCAGTGGCGGCTCGCCCACTACAGCAAGTACAGCCGGGCTGCACCTAAATTCATTAGTGTATTTTAAAACTAAAATCAGATATTTTACTAATTTTCTTCAATGAAGATTTGAATTGAAAATGAAATTTCTACGGTAGTAAACAATATCTCCGATAAATAGCAAGCATGTTACCGTAATACACAATTCAGGAGGGAAAAAACTCCATTCAATTCAACTGCAGCCAAAAAGCGAAATTCGAAATCGGCTGCATCGTTGCCATGACAACCTCTACGTAGTATGGAGATTCCCCCCATGCTAATGCACTGCATTTGTGAGAAGGTACAGCCGAAATGGATTTTCTTGTTTTAGCTGCACTTGTGGTTCGATATGCTGATTGGCTGGTGGATGAAACGAGAACGTACGAGAATATCTCACAACGGAAATGGTTTTCGTGATACATTTACTGTGTGCTGCTGCTGTTGTTTCAGGACATGGTCCTGCTGTTGTTTCGTTATGTAAGTTAATATTAAAATTGACCGATTTGCAGGTTTAAAACAAAGCAGGATTGCTTTAATTTTCAAAAAATAAGTAAGTGTTTTCTATTTTTTTCGCATGTTATCATTTCGTAAAAATTGAAAGGAAACTTTGATTTGAGTAGTGAATAATAAAGAATTTCCGTTCATGTATTGTTTTTGGAAAATAGGGGGGGGGGGGGGGGGGTGATTCACATGATTTCGGCTGCACTAACATTTTAGACCACGGTCCGCCACTGCTTTGCTGTTCCTTAATTCCTAGACTGCTGATTATATAAAGATGGATGCAATAATTTTTGTTTTCAAAAATCAAAATGGGTTTAAATGTCAATGATATTTTCTTTCTTTAAATATACAATTTAATTTTAGTTTAATTTGGGTCACACCATTAAAAGAACAAATTTCAATAAAGTTGTTCACCAGTAGCAGGGTTCCTGGAAATCATGGTAAACTGCTGAAAATTAGTATTTTTTCCCCACGGACACTGGAAAACTCCTAGAATTTATTATAACTCCTGTAAAATTAAATAAATAAAAAAAAAAAAATCAGGACTTCTGCATTTTTTTTTCATTTAAAAAAAAAATTGTGTTAGGAGGGTTGCCAGCTTCACTACAAAATACTAGAAAAGTCGTTCAGAACATCCGCAAAAATTAACGGCGTGTATACGGGACTGGTGCACGATACATCTGATCGAGGTCAAAGTCCCGACGTCTATTGAAGGCGTTGGGTGCCAGTTCAGGTGTTTCCTCGTCATCTGACCATTTTTCTAAAATAACGAGGTGCATGTGTGAATGTGTTCCCGGGTCTTTCCTTCGAGATAGACCCCGAACCGTCGCCAAAAGCCCACTGTGCAGCTCTAGTGTGACGTTAATTAACCAAACCAAACCAATATTTTTCAAAATATATATAATTTTGCACATTAACTTTATTATTTTCATTAAGAAAATGTATTCAATTTATATGTAAAAATATGACTGTCATCGTGTAGAGGAAATATCTACTATACTCGGGAACAACTTAAGTTGAGTCTAAAGCAATTGAATATTTATACATATCATAGCTTACGCTTCAGATCCAACTTAGGTTGTCCCCGAGTTTAGATAACATTATATGCTTTGAATGGTGAGGAGATCACTGATTACTATCGGGTTCAATGGTAGTGATAAAAGTAGTATTGCAGTGCAGCAACAGAGAATACTGAAGTTCAAGTATATTTTTTTTCGACCAGCGTAACAGAAATCGGCAACACGGGGGTACACGGGTTTAGAATAGAAACATCACGTTACACATTTGAGGGATCTATTCTGACTCTTATAACTCCGTGACAAATAGCACGATTAGCATAAATTTGGTCGCGTTCGATTATAAATTAGGTGCTGGTTTACTACTCTTGATATTAGATCTTAGAATAAAACAAATCTGGTATGGGACGTGGATTGGGTCACACAAGAGTCGGAATAACAGATTGCATAACTCCCATCTGTTAGCGGAGCCCCAGTTGCTCAGCTGGTAAGGCGTTCTGCTACTAATCAGAGGATTGGTGGTTCGAATCCGTGCAATGAACTTGACATAGAAAAGTAAAAAAGTAGTGATCTTGCGATCGGAGGGTTGCCAGCTTCGCTACAAAAATACTAGAAAGTCGTCCAGAATATCCAACAAATTATACTGGCGTGTATACGGGACTGGTGCACGATACATCTGATCGGGGTCCAAAGTCCCTTACGTCTATGGAAGGCATTGGGTGCCAGTTCAGGTGTTTCTTCGTCATCATGGTCTGACCATGGTTCAAAAATACGAGGCATCGTTTCCGGGTCTTTCCTTCGAGATACACCCCGAACCGTCGCCAATAACCCACTGTGTATAGCTCTAGTGCGACGTTAATTAACAAAAAAAAAAAAAAAAAACCTGCACAATTATCAATATTCATTGTCAAGTTCAAGTTGTTCCATTTGTCTATTACCCTATTATAGAAACAGTGTTTTCTCCCCGATCAGATTTATCGTGCACCAGTCCCGTATATCCGTCAGTGTAATTTGTTGGATGTTCTTGACACGACTTTCTAGTATTTTTATAGCGCAGCTGGCAACTCTCCGATCGCATATATTCACTACTTTTTTACTTTTCTTTGACAAGTCCATTGCACGGATTCGAACAAGCAATCCTCTAATTACTAGCTGAATGTATTTATTCACTGGGCCACTAGAGGCCCTTTTGATGGTGTAACTTTCAGTTTCAAAGTGATCCCATTTATTTTGAAAGAAACATTAGATGTATGTGTAGTTCAGATTTTTGGGAAAGACCCAACCGTACTTTTTTTTACTGTACTCTGCATTTTACAATTGTCTCGTATTATTTTAAGCATTTATTCAAATTACATTGTTTACATACATATCCCGGAAGTATAAAGAAATAAATCGTGTATCGCCTTTTTAAAAAAAATTCTAGTAAGAGAGTTCGATTTTTACTTGCTATGATCTCTTTTAGGCTTCGCTTCGATTTACATAACTCCTCTTCCTTGTCATGTCAATTCTCAACATAAATGATGACAATTTGATCCAAATAAAGATAATTTCCTTAAGACTGAAACACAAAAAAAAAAAAAATCCACCCCCGCATTGCTCCTAAAAAAGAAGACACACCCTTATTAAACCCCCATGAATATCAAATCTTCAAATAAAAAGTAGACAAGAATCTTTAGGGGAGGGATGGAAATTCAAATTCGAATTGGATCCCCCAACAACTCTATAGAAATAGGGTGGATCAGATTATAATCTAGTCCTCCCCCCCCTTAATAGAGGGACAACTCCTGAATATTGTGGTCGCAAAAGACTCCGAAAAAAAAAATGTCTGAACTCTGGGGGTAAAGATAAAAAAAAAATAGGAAGATCTAGAGGAAGTTGTGTCATAATCTGTCGTCTCCCCTGCCATCCTATTATTGGAATCCCCTTTTGGGGCGGATTACTGTTACCAGCGAATCGTGTAAGTCCACCCCCAATTGGGTCTTCCACTGTCCAGGGGTTTAATCAGGGGATCGAGCAGGGGTGGGGTGCCATCGGTTGGCAGGAAATCTCTGGAAGTGGCACTGAATAAATTTGGAATTTTTATTTAGTGGCATGCTTATGGACTTTTCGATGGTTGTGATTGATGTAAGGTTCTGATCGGAAGCATCATACAAAAAATATTTTATCCATCGCCCCCTTCTACTAAATAAATAAATACATACACACAAACAAATAAACAAACAAACAAACAAAAAAACACGTACGCACACGTACACGCACGCACGCACGCACGCACACACACACACACACACACACACACACACACACACACACACACACACACACACACACACACACACACACACACACACACACACACACACACACACACACACACACACACACACACACACACACACACACACACACACACACACACACACACACACACACACACACACACACACACACACACACACACACACACACACACACACACACACACACACACACACACACACACACACACACACACACACACACACACACACACACACACACACACACACACACACACACACACACACACACACACACACACACACACACACACACACACACACACACACACACACACACACACACACACACACACACACACACACACACACACACACACACACACACACACACACACACACACACACACACACACACACACACACACACACACACACACACACACACACACACACACACACACACACACACACACACACACACACACACACACACACACACACACACACACACACACACACACACACACACACACACACACACACACACACACACACACACACACACACACACACACACACACACACACACACACACACACACACACACACACACACACACACACACACACACACACACACACACACACACACACACACACACACACACACACACACACACACACACACACACACACACACACACACACACACACACACACACACACACACACACACACACACACACACACACACACACACACACACACACACACACACACACACACACACACACACACACACACACACACACACACACACACACACACACACACACACACACACACACACACACACACACACACACACACACACACACACACACACACACACACACACACACACACACACACACACACACACACACACACACACACACACACACACACACACACACACACACACACACACACACACACACACACACACACACACACACACACACACACACACACACACACACACACACACACACACACACACACACACACACACACACACACACACACACACACACACACACACACACACACACACACACACACACACACACACACACACACACACACACACACACACACACACACACACACACACACACACACACACACACACACACACACACACACACACACACACACACACACACACACACACACACACACACACACACACACACACACACACACACACACACACACACACACACACACACACACACACACACACACACACACACACACACACACACACACACACACACACACACACACACACACACACACACACACACACACACACACACACACACACACACACACACACACACACACACACACACACACACACACACACACACACACACACACACACACACACACACACACACACACACACACACACACACACACACACACACACACACACACACACACACACACACACACACACACACACACACACACACACACACACACACACACACACACACACACACACACACACACACACACACACACACACACACACACACACACACACACACACACACACACACACACACACACACACACACACACACACACACACACACACACACACACACACACACACACACACACACACACACACACACACACACACACACACACACACACACACACACACACACACACACACACACACACACACACACACACACACACACACACACACACACACACACACACACACACACACACACACACACACACACACACACACACACACACACACACACACACACACACACACACACACACACACACACACACACACACACACACACACACACACACACACACACACACACACACACACACACACACACACACACACACACACACACACACACACACACACACACACACACACACACACACACACACACACACACACACACACACACACACACACACACACACACACACACACACACACACACACACACACACACACACACACACACACACACACACACACACACACACACACACACACACACACACACACACACACACACACACACACACACACACACACACACACACACACACACACACACACACACACACACACACACACACACACACACACACACACACACACACACACACACACACACACACACACACACACACACACACACACACACACACACACACACACACACACACACACACACACACACACACACACACACACACACACACACACACACACACACACACACACACACACACACACACACACACACACACACACACACACACACACACACACACACACACACACACACACACACACACACACACACACACACACACACACACACACACACACACACACACACACACACACACACACACACACACACACACACACACACACACACACACACACACACACACACACACACACACACACACACACACACACACACACACACACACACACACACACACACACACACACACACACACACACACACACACACACACACACACACACACACACACACACACACACACACACACACACACACACACACACACACACACACACACACACACACACACACACACACACACACACACACACACACACACACACACACACACACACACACACACACACACACACACACACACACACACACACACACACACACACACACACACACACACACACACACACACACACACACACACACACACACACACACACACACACACACACACACACACACACACACACACACACACACACACACACACACACACACACACACACACACACACACACACACACACACACACACACACACACACACACACACACACACACACACACACACACACACACACACACACACACACACACACACACACACACACACACACACACACACACACACACACACACACACACACACACACACACACACACACACACACACACACACACACACACACACACACACACACACACACACACACACACACACACACACACACACACACACACACACACACACACACACACACACACACACACACACACACACACACACACACACACACACACACACACACACACACACACACACACACACACACACACACACACACACACACACACACACACACACACACACACACACACACACACACACACACACACACACACACACACACACACACACACACACACACACACACACACACACACACACACACACACACACACACACACACACACACACACACACACACACACACACACACACACACACACACACACACACACACACACACACACACACACACACACACACACACACACACACACACACACACACACACACACACACACACACACACACACACACACACACACACACACACACACACACACACACACACACACACACACACACACACACACACACACACACACACACACACACACACACACACACACACACACACACACACACACACACACACACACACACACACACACACACACACACACACACACACACACACACACACACACACACACACACACACACACACACACACACACACACACACACACACACACACACACACATAAATAGTTGAGAAGTCCAGATGCAAAAGCAACCCCCAAAGTTTTTTTTTTTAGTAAATAGCGAAAAACTGTCAAAATTTAGTTATTGTTAATACAATTATTTTACAAAAATAAATATTTTTTTTTCGCTGAAATGGGTTTGTTATCATATTATTGCATAAAGTGTAATGTAAATTTTAATTTTCAAATAACTTCTTTTGCAACTGAATGATGGTTTTTAACTGGTTTTGCAACTGTATGCGACGTTATCTTGTTTCTGTTCAAGAAGCAAATGTCTCTATATATACATTCTAGCCAATTAGAAAACATGTTTTAAAATTTAAGCCGAAGTTATAAAGTACCTGTTGCCACCAAAATATCATATTTCAAATTTTTGGGTATAACTGCCTTTGCATACTCAGTTATAACTATATTGCAAGTATGCAACCCTGTGTAACGCTGTGCGTTTTGGCGATATTACGCCAATATTTTACCGTTGAACTAAAACAATTCCTTGAGCTCGAAAGAATTGAGGTAAAGCTATTGATTGAGCTCGAAAGAAAGTTTCGGGTAATAGTTTTAACCACCACAGTACCGCCTCCTCTCTCAGTGAGTCGAACTAAGGAACGATTGAAGAGCACCGGTGAAGCGTATCACTTGGGTGATGATAAGAATGTCGAAGACTTCAAAGATTATGGGGATAAAATCTATGTTCACAGGCCGGGTCACCACTGTAGCGACGTGCAGTTTGAAGACTCTCGAAATCGAACTCGAATCGAAACGAAATCGAATATAGAGAATGCCAAGTGTTACCCTTGAATCGAACTCGAGAGTAACACTGGGCATCAGTGCCGTTACACACAAAATATTTTTTTTGTGGGGGAGAGGAGGGGGGGGGGGGCATGAAACAAGAAATTTCCCAACTTAACTATTCGAAATTCTCAACGCAACTATTTGAAATTCCAAACTCAACAGTGCTGAAAATTTCCAGTTCCATCTTATCGACATTTTTCATCTTTTTTTATAAATATTTTAGGTAATACTAAACAGTTCTATCACAAACATTGATTTGTTGCACCCATATTCCAATGCAATGTCCGTTCTAAGGTCTAATTTAAACGTAAAGTTACATGTTGGGTGATTTCTAATCTTTCCTAGCTTTCATTTGTTATTAATATTAATTTTCTTCAGGCATAAATTTTCCCAACTCGAGGTTTTTATAAAAGTTGAAGTTCCCAACTTTCAGGGTTTCCACATTATTGGGGGGTTGGACTCCCCCCCCCCCCCCCCGTGCGACGGGCCTGCTTGGCATTTTCTATATCCAAGTTAAGACACAAGCAAGGACATATATTTGATCTATTGAAAGCTTTGAAATAAAGGTAGTCTTTTAAAAGCTTCCAAGAAAATTCAATTATGGAAATTAGTTTTAAATAAACTTTGTCTGCCGAATGTAAAAGAAACCTTTTAAGGAAACATCGCCGACTTCTAATGTCAATTCTGAAGATACAATTTGTGGAAATGTCAAAATGAAGATACTAGAAAACGTAACTAAGTTTATACGCCATTTGTTTTCGGATAAAATCGATAGGATAAGCCAAAAGTTTATCGATGTAACGATTTTCTTCCTAAAATGTTGTTAGCCTTATGACGTAGTTCTATTTGCTGTGTCTGTCGATAAGCTCGCGTTTAGGAGCAAGACGCTTGACTTTGTTTTTCACAACCGTATCTGTTGAATTACCGATATAAATGTTTTTCGACTGAAAGCGGTTTTGTTTTCAAGCACATATTGAAAATTGATTGTTTTTGCTAATATCAAACTGTTAATATGTCATTGTCGCTGATAATCATACATATTATTTCTGTAGTAAATATCCCTTTTACGCTCCTTAGACGCAACGGATCTTAACACATGAGGTATCAAAAGAAAGAGAATTTCGTGGCCCAGTTTTATCGCACTTTAATCTCATAAATATCAATGTTTTTTTTTAAATGTGTTTAAAATAATTCATTTTATAATTTTTTTTAATCAGGTCGCTTATAACGCTGTCATCTATGAACATACAGGTGAACTTTTTTGATTTTTTGGCCATAAAACATTCGTTAACATCTTTCACCAAAATGTGTGCGTAGTGTATGTGTGTGGGGAGGGAGGGGGGGGGGGGGTTGTTCATGGGATAATTATAGCACTGCACACTAGTATGTAATTATTATTGTTAATTAGCAACAGTTATTGTTAATATGTAATTCTTAATACTTAATTGTTATTTTTAATTAGTAATTGTTATTAACAGTAATTGCTATTTTAATAAGTAATTTTTATTGTTAATAAGCACTTGTTATTCGTAAAAAGTAATTGTTTTTGTTAATAAGTAATTGTTATTATTATTATTATTATTAATCAAGTGTTATAGTTAGTAGTGTAAATATTTATGTTATAGTTAGTAGTGTAAGTATAAATGCTATAGTTAGTAGTGTAAGTATAAATGTTATAGTTAATAAGTAAATGGTATCGTTACAAGTAATAGTTATTTATATTAAACACATTACTTTTGTTAAAGCTCAAATATTATTGTTAATAATTAGTTATTATTGTTTATAATTTTTAATTGTTGTTTATAATAGGAACTTGTTATTGTTACTAAGTAATGTTTATTGTTAATCAGCAATTATTATGAACAATGGCCCATTGTACAGCTCTTATGCGATGTTAATTCAACCAACTAAACCATCACATATCCGTGGCTTGGAACAAAAAAGAATTGACGTCATAATCAGCAATTTTGAGAAAAATGGTTTCAAAGTTTGAGGTTCAAGCCTTGTTGAAATGTTACGGAAATCACGGAATTGTTTGATTTGAAGTGTTATGGAAGCATGACGACATTGGTTTCTAGTTTAACAATTTGTAATCAGAACATTTTTTTAAATGACCTTTCAGCACGCCCGAGCTATTTTCACTATGAGCTATCGTCGACTACATGAGTATTTACATATGGTGCAACTATTAGGCAATTCATCAATCAACTAAAGTGTGATTTGAATGGTAAACATTGAGGTGCGTAAAAATTGGCGCATTTTCGCCCGTTTGGCGTTCAGTCCGTTCAGCGGAAGGGAACCACGAAAAATCTGCCTGTGTAAAAAAATATAAATTTATTTCTACACTATTAAAAAAAAAGTACTCAAAAATAAGTAAAATGTATTCATTTTTGAGTACAATCGATGCTTATCAAGGCTCCGAATACATAAGTTCCATTTTTGAAAATGACATGTACTCAAAAATCAGTACAATGAGTAAAAATGAATAAAAAGGGCAGTTGATTGCCTACTGTGGCGTCCTTTTCGCATATACCTGTGGGTCAGGTCTAGAAAACTGTGTTCACTGGAAGACTATACACACCACCCTCATACTCAACAAAACTTACGTTTAAAAAAATGAAAGACTCAAAACTTAAATTTTTAATTTATTTAATTAAAGTTAAAATTCTAGAGTTTAACGAATTTAACATTTAAGTTACAGATTATTTACAATTAATACAAAAACAGGAACACAGAAGAGACGCCTATCAAACTGGCCTCTTCTAAAGTAAAGAAAAAAAAACATTGTTCCAGATGAATGTCCAAAAGGTCTCTGTCAGTTTTCTCAGAGGTAGGAAAAACGCTAAGTTCTCAAAGCATCAAGCTGGTTGCTCCACCCAGTGTCACTAGACAGAGATAGTCCTAGATGATGGCAATTGAGATAAAGAGTTCTTGGGATGGTACACTACATAGGTTGCCTTCATAAATCACTTTTAATAAATATCGATAATTACAACCAAGACTTACCGGGAATCGAACCCATATCCTCAGGCACCGCAGCCCAATGCCTTATCCGTTTTATTACCATGGCTACGTGAAGAAGTTATAAACAGAATAAATGTCAAAAAATTGGGAAGTTAGATAATTCAGTTGTAATAACTCGGTTTCCATTTAAGGAATCGACATCAAATACTGTGGAAAACCATCTTCTGAACAACTATTTTAAGTGTGTCACGTCGCTTTGTTAAGATGGCTTGAACAAAAGCTGATATTAGCAATATTTAATCACACTACTCTTTTTTTTAGAAAGTACGGCTGCTTAAATTTGAGTACGTCATCGCTCATTTACGATGCAATTGTACTCAAAGAAAAACGAGTATTTTCCGGCACTCATTTTTAAGTACCTTCTTTTTTACAAGCGTAGATGTCGCAAAAGTAGTGACAACGTAGTTCCTAGCTTGTATTACAACGTCCTCTTTGTGGCGACAACGGAAAGCAAAAAGTTAAAATTAATCCAAATAGTTTAAAAAAAAATTGATGAAATTGACATTGGTCTTACTTGTTTCAAGCAACAGATACAACCCCTTTCAACGCACTTATATCAATAAGAAGTAATATGAGGCTACATCCCACAATCCCACAGAAAAAAGGGGTTGGATAATTCCGGTTAAAACACCCCTAATTAATGGATCCATCTGGATGGGCCTTTCATTCGGGCCCCAATCCATTTGGTAAAGAGAGAAAGCGGAAAAATGTATTTATGCAAGACATCCGAATTACTTCCGATGGCTGCGTGGAGGAGTTCCAAAGGGGAGAATGATAATCCCAAAGAGAGGGATTACGCCCCCTGGAGTCGGGAAAAGGAGTTTCGGTGGGCACTTTGAAGGGACCGAAGGTTGCCAGAGGGTTTTGAAATCTATCTTCGTCACTCTAGTGTCGCCAAATTTTGAATCATTCATGAGGTGATGCAGCACAGATATGTTAACCACCATATCTTAAAAAAGATATTGAATTGTTAGAGAAAATTCAGCACAAGGCTACTAAAAGGGTCCAAGGGTTTTCAGGCATGAATTATGAAGATAGATTAAGAAATTTGAATATGTATACTCTGGAAGAGAGAAGGGTTAGGGGAGATTTGATCCAACTATTCAAATTTATCAAACAAGGAGATGTGGAGGGTTTAGATTTTAATATGAGTGATAGAACAAGAGGTCATGGGTTTAAGTTAAACAAATACCATTTTAATCGGGAAGGGAGAAAACACTATTTCTATAATAGGGTAATAGACAAATGGAACAACTTGCCAGCGAATATTGTTAATTGTAAAGGAGTAACGGATTTTAAGAAGAAGTTAGATATGCATTGGGAGATAGTTAAGAGGTACTAGATGGACCAACCTTGTTGGGCCTTGAGCCTGTTGTTGGTCGTCAATATTTGTATTTGTATTCAGTAGTAAGGACTTTTGAATATCAACAGTATATCACGTGTGGATACAGAGGGGGGTGGGATATAGAGGGAGTGCAACCCCCTTCAAATTAATGTAAATCTCCAAATCGGGGCAGTTTTTGATTTTTGTAACTCAGTTAGCAATAAACTCTTTTTATTCAACTGCTTGTTTTATTCATTTTTACTCACTGTACCCATTCCTGAGTACATGTCTCTTTCAAAAATTAAACATGTATTTGGATTTATTTTAAGCATCGAATGTTATCAGAAACGAGTACATTTTACTTATTTTTGAGTATACTATTTTTAATAATAGTGTATGTACACAAAAATATCTCTAGTACGAGACAGTGTGGTCATATTGCCCCCTTGACGATGCAAAGCCTTAGCGACGACTTTTCCATTCGTTTAGGTCTACTGGTTGTAGTATTAGATTCTCATAAGAAATATTTCCAGTTTAAATATAATTCATTGAAAGTATATCACCACTTCATAGTAATACAATTTCAAAAGAAGAAGAAAAAAAAATGACACTCCAATAACCAATTGTTACAAAAACGTTTATTGTGCAGATCTAGATATACAAAGGTGAACATATGATGACATAGTTTGGTAAATTAAACATGGTTAACCTACAACGAAACTGTGAAGGAAGAATAAGAAATCAATTAATAAATTATTAGAAAAAACATATTTGGACCAAACATGACTGATAGTAACAATAATGTTATGTGGGAAATGATCCAGTAAAACATGCAACTGTAAGTGTGACTTTCAGACCTATGATTTGGACAAATTATGACTGAAACAAACGCAGGGAATGAGCGATAAAATACTCATTGAATGTATTAATATTTTTTTTTGCATTGCACGTATTATGATTCATATGAGGAATTTAAGAACGACTGGTTACTATTTACTGATCAAAATATCAGGTTATTGTACAAAAGACTATAACCATGATAACAATGGACATTATTTTGAGATTTTTAATTTTTCAAACGATAAGAATTTACATAAAATTATATAAATTTTAATCGATTGAAAAAAATACCGTGCAGATAAATTAACATCGTGTGCCTGCTTGTCAATGTTTGTTTTCTTCCAAAATCCATTTTTTTGTTATAGAACAAATTTATAATTTTCCTCAATTGTCTGAAAGTGTTTATTTCATACTATTACGTATGTTCATACTATAATTACACATAAACAATCGTATACTTTAAAATGATTTACTTCTTTGAAATATTAAACAAATCTGAAGTTTAAACGTTTAAAGAATTTTATCGGAATGCTTTAGAAAAGGGCTTGTTCGCTATGTAGTGGTAGTGTACCGGGTCACCATGCCATGGAACTGGTTTCGAATACTAAAACATAGATGTAAAAATGTCATGGATGTCACATTTAATTTATTACTATTATTTAAAAAATAACCAAAGCATCTAAATTTTTGTTTTGCAAAGTTAGAATATATGAATTCTGCAATATAATTCCGAAAAAAAATATATTCTCGAATAGGTTTCAATGGATTGTAACTGTTCCACATAAATATATATATCAAAAATTATACTTTCAGAATATAGTATGTTAAAAATATTTAAAACTAGTAAAATTATTTGTATTTCTCTGTTTCACGATATATCGATTTAAAATAATGGTATCCTTTTCAGAGTCTGCAAACTATATCCGGGAAATATTACGTTACTACTTTACACAAGGGAAATGCCGAACAGGCTTCAAAGATAAATTATGCACAAAAGTATCAAGAAACGCGAAGTTTGAAAGTCACACCTGCCAAATTCCATTTGCATTTCTGAGTAGAAAGAATCAAATTTGCCGAAGAATGAGAATCCATTCTTCAAAGTACGTTAGGCGGGAAAATATTAGCATCCCTTCTCTAAAAACGTTCTTTTAAGAGCAGTTGGTATCATATATATTGATAATGTTACTCAAAAAGTATAAACTTATATCACCAATTTTTTTTAAAGAACGTTAAACAAATAGTTGGTATTTTATTGAATCTATATTTTCATTTGAAATAAATCGTGTTTTATTTCAAAATTCGTTTTTCTCAATACGACATTTTTGCCACATCGGTTTCTATTTCTCAAAAACTATTTTAATTATATGCTTCTGAAATTTTTACCATATGTTCCTTTTGCGTATTTGTATTTACTGAAGTGAGGTTCTGTTGTTTTCTCAAATATAATTTTTGTTGGAACTAATTTTGTTCCAAATTTATACAAAACTAGCTGAAGTAATTGGCGTTGTACGGGTTTTACGCTTAGTGTTCGCCTTTTTCTTCACTGTGGCGCTACCTGGCGGGTTTAGATAGAATTGTACTTTAAAGGGTGGAAATGGGATGAGCGTGGTTTCTCGAAATCTAATGTAAAGAGAGACCTTCCTCTTGTTTTGAGGTCAATTGTACATTATTCTATAAGCTCAGAATAAAACTGTAGATTTGTATTAAACAAAACAAATCCACAGACACTCTTCTTTATATATATATATATATATATATATATATATATATATATATATATATATATATATATATATATATATATATATATATATATATATATATATATATATATATATATATATATATATATATATATATATATATATATATATATATATATATATATATAAAGAAGAGCGTCTTACATCAAAATTATATGGCTGTGCTTGATTTATTTATACAGATACAGAGCAGTAAAATGTATATGTTTAATTTATAATGGTTCGATTTCATTATGCAAACCTAAATGCCAAATGTGTGAAAACGCGCCAATTTTGTTAACCTCACAATCACGCTTACGATCGATGAATAGGAAAAAGTATCGTTTCAATTATTTCCTTGGCGATAAATAGTGGATGCTCTACAGAAAGCAACCCTTTTCTTCGATATTGATGTCATTGATAAAGCTGTTTATCTTTGAAAGTGATTTTTGTTGGTTAATCTTTCTTCCAATTGCTCTTTCAATTATCTGTTAACCGTTTTGAATTTTTTTTAACTTCTACGTTTAGTACTTTTTGAGAAAAAAATGTACCTAAATGTGTCCATTTAGATTATTTAGATTACCTGCATATAGGATACCAACTCCCCCTAAACAGGATACATAAAATACCGAGTTTATTGCGTTCGAATAAAATTGTTCGAATTGTGTTCGAATAATTTTATTGTGCTCGAGATAAAATTATTTAAATAGACAAAATTCAACACATATAAAATACTTAGGAGTTACCTTTACTCATATGAAACAGACATCAAGCTACAAACTAAGGAGTATTTGTTTAAGTTACGAATTCCGTTTTAGTTATGTTTCTCTATAGTACATTGCTTTCATATTTGCCGTGAGTGAAAAGAGATAACACACTTTATGAAGATGAAAAATGCTTATTTACAAGATTAAAGAAGCGAATGTAACTTAAATAAAATGTATGCTCCTGTCAAAAGTTAAGTATAGGATACACATTGCGCAACAATGTATATCTTCGAGGTAAATGACGCGAAAGCCTGGGTTTGCAATGTGCTAACCATAACCATGCGATATGTCGCAAAGGGTTAGGATTATTTACCAAGCTTGAAATTATTTTTTTTTAGCTAAAACCGGTACAGAATATTTACTTTTGCAGAGTTAATTTGTCATTTGCGTTTCAATCTTGATATGTTTTTACAATATTTCAGTATTTTTTTTATAAATAAAGTGAATATTTCTTTGCGTTATCATACAGTGCATCATTTTAAATGCCATAAAACTAAACTTAAAAAATATTGTATTTCACTCTTTTTCAGGTACAATGGTAAAATGGTAGAGCATGTGTTATTGGCTTTCCATTGTTACCCAATCATATAAGAAAAACATTTAAAATATTTGTAATACAAAGAATTAGATGTATACGACAAAAAATGTGCAAGTAACAACATGTGAGAATATTTATAAACAAGTTTTCTAACAATTTGCTTTGTATTTATTTTTTATTGAGATAATGAGATGTTTTGACTTCTTTTTTAAGTTTTCTTTTTTTTAACCTTCTCTCAAAATTTGATGAAATTAATCTAATTTTCATAAATTTTTGTCATTGGTAAACTACTAGTCGTCGTATTTAGCATTTCAAATTTGACATTGCAAATGCTAATGACAATTTGTGGTTTTAGTAAATGCAATTTTACGTTATCCCTAATAGAACAGATCTATAATTATTTCTAAAAAATATGTTTTAGGTTTAATAATTTAGCACCTTTCTATTAAAAAAAATTCTAATATTAAAATCGTATACTTTATATCGTAAAGTATGTTTAGTTTTAAGAAATACATATTATCATCTGTCTTAAGAAATATCACTAATCCAGGTCATTTTTAAAGGTTGTTTAAGGATTTTTCGGGGGCGCAATCAAATATGATTTATCGTCTTAATTGGCTCAAATAAACACTTTTTGTAAAAAAATTAGATTTTTTTTAAAATTAAAATTTTCTAATTTTTTCAACTAAAAACTTATTTTTGGTGATAGGTTAGGTACAGTTTTTAAAAAAATCACTGATCTGCAATGTCCAATTTTTTTTAATTTCTTTTTCAAAAAGGATATTTAAAAAATGGTAAGTTTACTAAATATCCAGAAGTGATAATTCACTTAGCCTTACAGAAGATTAAAACCGGAAAATGCCATGTAAAGATATTCTTAAGTGGGCAGTATTTTATCTGATCTCCAAACTCCTGACTAACTTTAAGGTGCTTTTAAGTCACCAAATCTCAGAACAAATCCATACAGAGAGCGTTTGATTTGGAACAGTTATTGGAGAGTACATACTTTTTTTTTTATCAAAGCCTACTCAATGCTTAAACAAAAAAGTTCTTACGAGTTATTTAATTTTTTTGCGTAATTTTACTACGTCCGTTGCGACCCTAACTTCTTCTGGGGTCACAGGGGTCAAAAAATATTAAAAAAAAGTTTATTTTCAGGTCATTTGGGTCGTGTGAAATTATTTTTCAGGCAGGAAAAACTATATTCATTGAAAGGTTAAGGGGTCTTAGTACCCAAAAAATTTTAATTTTTTTTTTATTTGCTAAAATTATAGTTTGGATTTTTCTAAATATGCTTACAAATTCTAGATGTATTTAATTTTTTAATGAGATGTTTGAGATTTTATGCTGGATAACAGGTATGTTCTTTAACTAACGAAAACTTTAAATAATTGTTTTTTCTCAATGTTTAGTTTTCCTTAATATTAAGATTTTTACGAAACGTTAAGGCTTTTTTATTATTAATAGGGAAATTTATATTTTTTAAAGAATACTGTAATATTGTAAAATATGTGTGTATTATAAAATCGTATACAAATTAGCTTTATGAGTAGTAGAATTATTTTTAAAAATTACTAAAAAAAATTGAGTTTTGAGGACTTTTTTGTGTTATTATGAATAACTATTTATATAAAAATGAAATATGTGTAGTATACAACATTTCAATGGCAATTTTTATGCATTATGGTTTAAATGATCTTAAAAAAAATTGGTGAAAAAATAAATGTATTTAAAAAAGTCTCAGCTTTAAAAAAAAAATCAATAAAAAGTTTAATTTTGGAAAAAGTACAAACAATTACCGAACTTTTTGTGTGAATTATTGTTCGCTTATATCAATGTAAATAATATAAATTACATTTTTATTCAAAAGGTCATAAATAAAAAAATTTTTTAGATGGTACCGTGTCACTTTAATACAATATAACTTTAATTATTCGGATCAGTTGGGACCAGATCTCAACCGGATAATCGAACCTCCGGACAATCGGATAATTCACGAAAAGAGATTATTTCTTAGTGTAAAAAGAATTTTTCTTTAGTATGCAATGTAATTTAATGACTGTTAAAACAATGTTATTAAACAAGAATGTTTAAAACAAGAAACTTTTAAAAGGCGGATTTTTCTAAAGAATTTTTTTCCCTCAAAGCCATCCGGATAATTGAGGATCCACGTTGTTCGATCCGAATAACCAAAACGCGGATAATTGGAGTTCTTCTGCACTGCTAAATAAACGACCAAATCTTTTATTTTCTTTCGCCAAACGAACATCAAAAGCTTATATTAACTCATGCTCAACCATTGTACTTGTGAGAGGGAAAAAAAACACATACAAAACAAACACACCGACAGTCAAAGTCCAGAGTCCTTAAAAGCTATGGATAATTTGTTGTCCACGGTATAAAGTGCACAGTAACGTTTTCAATTCTAGAGTTTATCTATTCCTCTTCACCACTTTTAAAAAAAGTCTTTCTTTTTTGCTGTTTTAAGAAGGGTTGGGGGCGGGACCGGGGGGCAGAGGACATTCAGTTCTATCGGGCCAGCCCCTTGAGGATGACGAACAACTGTCTAACAATTGAGATGGTTGGTTGTGGCGGCCGACATCTTGTCCCAGATCATGGAGCTTTTTATTTTTAACAAACATTTAATCGCTAACACATAACAGTGTCCTGCACTGCGACTTCTCCTTTTCCCCATCTGAAATGAGAGACACGAAAGAATTATTAGTACTAAAAGCATTTTCGCTCTTCGGAATCAATGGAGGAGATTACGTTTACAAAATACAAGACAAGACCAGAGAGTTGTAATATTAAATAGAGAGCGCCTTCAATACCAGACTCTCGTAAGGCCGAGGTGTCAACATTGAAAAGAAAAACTCGCATCACGTGGTTATAGCACTGCCACATTGGCGTTCAGACATCTGCAGGAGTTACAAATTTGGCGCACTTTCTTCTCTTTTGGTGATAAGGAGTTCTGTCCGTATTCACCTTTTTAACATATATGTACATATTTACTTATTTTCAAACAACATGCGCTAAATATTTCCTCTTCATTAACGAAACGAAAATATTTTATTTGTGTTCAATACTCGAAGAAGAGAAACTCTTTATATTTCTCAGGTTTTATTGTTCATATTTTATTATTGAAGTATACAAAACAACAATTGAACGAACTACGCTTATGGTACATTTTTTACATAAAAACGTAATGCAATTATTTCAAAACTACAAAGTAAGAAAAATCTCTTTAATATATCTATTAAACTCTCTTAAATTGTTCGTTAAAAAAACCATATTTAAATACAAAATTAAACACAAAACCATATTACAATACTTCGATCTCGTTTAGTTCTGAAAGTCGCCAAGGCCTGCCAAGTAATATTGGCGCATGAATGAATTGGCATTTCTACATATCACGTGGTTTCAATGATGGACACACGGAAATCAGCATTTTTATTCCTCTATTTGTATCATTACTCTATGGACAAGACTACACTGTTAAAAATAGGTACTTAAATCTAAGTAAATGTACTCATTTTGTTTACATTCGCTGCTTATCATCAGGGCCCGATTAAGACATTGAAGCAAGGGAAGCCCGCCTTTAAATGCCCCATGGCTTGTCAAATAGAGAATGCAATTAAAACGAAACACATTATAAATTATATTAAAAAAATATTAATAATTAATGAATATTTCTAATCTGTATTTTTTTTTATTTTTCCCACAATATTCGAACAAATGTAACACAAGTGGCAATTTTTTTTTGTAAAGTTAATGATGCCACTTTTTTAAGGAAAATTTAGTAGCAAACTATGTTAGGCAGTTAAATATTTATATAAAATGTATAATTTGGGGGCCACCTCAAAAATGTAAAGTGTAAGCCTGGGCTTCCTATTCGGTAATCAGGCCCTGCTTATCATGGCTCCGAATACATAAGTTTCAATTTTGAAAACGACATGTACTCAAAAATGAGTAAAAACGAATAAGAATAGCACATGCTAGATAGGTTGCCTTCCCAGATCACTTTCAGTTAATATCGACAATTGCAACTAAGACTTACTGGGAATCGAACCCAGATCCTAAGACACCACAATCCAATACCTTATATGTTGTACTACTAGGGCGACGTGAATAAGTTATAAACAACATAAATGTTAAAAATGTGTACCAAAAGAATGGGAAGTAAGATAATTCGGTTGTAATAATTCGGTTTTCATTTAAGCAATCAACATCAACTGATGTTGAAAACCATCTTATGAACAACTATTTTAAGTTTGTCAAGTCGCTTTGTTAAGATGGCTTGAACGGCAGCTGATATTAGCAATATTTAATCCAAATGTTCTTTTTTAATAAAAGTACGGCTAAATTTAACTAACATCGCTCATTTATAATGCAATTGCACTCAAAGAAAACGAGTAGGTTCAGGTACTCATTTTTAAGTAAGTTTTTTTTACAGTGTAGATTGTTCTTAAGCACATTAAATATATAGTGGTCGAAATGCACAGATCTCATAAAA
Organism: Troglohyphantes excavatus; assembly: GCA_963932185.1. Taxonomy (NCBI): domain Eukaryota; kingdom Metazoa; phylum Arthropoda; class Arachnida; order Araneae; family Linyphiidae; genus Troglohyphantes; species Troglohyphantes excavatus. Next base: position 8,735,960 of record OZ010671.1, read on the forward strand.
AAAAGTAATATTTAAAATCGACCCATTAAAATCCTAAATTTTAATTTGAATAAGTAATTTACATGAAAAGCCGTTTGGTCGTTAAGTGGTATACATTCGATGCTTATCATAGCTCCGAATACATAAGTTTTATTTTTGAAAAAGAAATGTACTCAAAAAAGAGTAAAAAGTGCAGTTGCTTCAATAAATTTCAACAATTACAACCCTTACAGGGAAACGAAACCAATCCGTCTACCTGATGTCTTCCGCACCGAAGACCAGGGCCTTATCCGTTCTACCATCACAGCGACATGAAGAAGTTATAAACATATGTAATTTTATAAAGGAGTGGCAAAAGAACGGGAAGTAACGAACGGGAGTCGTAATAACTCAGTTTCCATTGAAGCAATCGACATCAAATAATGTGGAAAACAATCTTCAGAACACCTATTTTAAGTTTGGCAGGTTGCTTTGTTAAGATGGTCTGAACAAAAGCTGATATTAGTAATATTAAACCATACTGCTCATTTTTGCGAAAGTACGATTACTTAAATTTGAGTACATCATCGCTTATTTAAGATGCAATTGTATTCAAGGAAAAACGAATATGTCCATGTACTCATTTTTAAGCACATTTTCTTACAGTGTAGAGAACTGTGGTATAAGGCTAGACCCTTAACGACAACTATCGGGCATACATCTAAACTATTTCAGCGTTGTTTACCCTTTGCCATATAACTTCACTGTAAAAGAAGTCACTTATAAATGAGTACCTGAACATACTCGTTTTACTTTGAGTACAATTGCATCGTAAATGAGCCATGACGTACTTAAATTTATGTAATCGACCTTTTAAAAAATGAGCAGTGTGATTTAGTATTGCTCATCTAATCTTCTGTTCAAGCCATCTTAACAAAGCGACCTCACAAAAAATTAAAATAGTTGTTTAGAAGCTGGTTTTCCATTTGATGTCGATTGCTTAAATGGAAACTGAGTTATCTTAATTCCCATTCTTTTGGTACACATTTTTTATAACATTTCTGTTGTTTATAACATCTTTACGTCGCCCTGGTAGTACAACAGATAAGGCACTATATTGGGGTGCATTAGGATATTCCCGGTAAGTATAGGTTGTAATTGTTGATATTTATTGAAAATGATTTATGAAGACAGCCTATGTAGGCAAGAAACTACTCTTTTTACTTATTGTACTCCTTTTTGAATAAATGTCTTTTTCAAAAATGAAACATATATTCGGAGCCATGATGAGCATCAAACGTACTCAGAAATGAGTACATTTGATATATTTTTAAATGCCTATATTTAAAAGATTAAAAAATGTAGATTTATTTTCTGCATTGCTGAACTTCAAGCAATTTCAAGTACATCAATAAGAAACCGCCAGATTTAGATACTGTCCGACTTGAAATATTTCATTTCAATCCCAATCTCAACGCAAAATTTTCGATTTACAAACACATTATCCACAGTGGAATTCCCTGGAATGATATAGCGCACTATGCTCACTCATATATTTGTTTGTTCGCATTATCCAATTAATTATAGGGCATCACCCATTTGAGGTCCGGCAATCTGTCAGCCTAGGTATGCAGTGATTAGAGCCGACATCGTGTCAAACTTAGCAGGGAGTTAGTGGGCCTAATCCCTGTTAATTGAAACAGTCTCTCTCTCCATCTTCATCGTTATCGGTGTGCGATTAGAGGGAAAAGGATGAAAGTCCATTGCAGGGGATTTGCGGGGTTGCCAAGGCTTGAGGAAGAATGCTTCCATGGGTCTTAATGAAGAAACGTCCATTTGTAGAAGGTCTCACTGGCTCAGTTGTTGTTAGTCCGTTGATGGTTGACTAGAGAAGTGGTTCCCAATTTATCGTCTGCGGACCACTGGACCACCAGTGGTCCGCATACGATAAATTGAATCAGAAGTTCTTAAGTGGTCCGTTGAGCTCTTGTCTAATCATTAAAATGTTTTTTGAGATTAGACGAGACAATTTTTAATGTTTATTCTTTTTGTACAAAAACATTTACAAAATGAATCAGCATTTATTTGTTGAAATGAAACACAATTATATGCAATGGAACCCCATTTTCCAACTTTCTTATGTTTGCTTGTATTAATACTGAAACCAATTTATAAGGAGCTTTTGGATTTTTTTTGAACAAGTATTTTTTATGGAGATTTAGAAATCTGAGAAATATTACATCAATTCGTATGCGACAGAATACGATAGTTAATATCTGAATAATATTTAATGAAGATTGGTGCACGTCAAATCTGGTCGTGGTAAAATGTCCTGGTCGTCTGTTCAAGTTCCGTCGGGTGCTGGCTCAGGTGTTGATCTCGTCATCTGACCAAGATAAAAAGAAATACGAGGCAGTGTTCCAGGGTCTTTCTTTCAAGATAAACCACCCCGAACCATCGCCAATAGCGCACTGTGTAGCTTTAGTGCGACGCTAATTCATTTTGTTCCAAAGTACACTTCAAAAAAAGATGATTAAAGATGCGTATATTGACGTACTCGTTTTTCTTTGATTACAATTGCATCGTTAATGAGTGATGACGTACTCAAATTTAAGTAATCGTATTTTCGTAAAAATGAGCAGTATGGTTTAATATCGCTAATATCAGCTTCTGTTTAAGCCATCTTAACAAAGCGATCAGGCAAAGTTAAAATATTTGTTCAGAACGTGGTTTTCCCCATTATTTGATGTCGATTACATCAATGGAAACTGAGTTATTACGACTCAATTATCTTACTTCCTGTTCTTTTGCAACGAAACTAGGAACTCCGATAAGCTTAATTATCAGGAAATTTGAAAGAAAATATATTAAAATTGCCGTTTTACGACTTTCTTGTGTAAAATGTAAAGAATAAGGGGGCTTTCCGCCAAATGAATATTCATAGACAACTTTGGCGTAGGAGGTACAGGGTTTCCATTTCCAACACCGAGATATCGATGTAACGTAAACAAGTAGGTCGAGCTAATTGCTGTAGATTAAACCAGTGAGCGGCACGGATTGAAAAACTTACCTGACGTTATTTTGCCGATGGTTCATTTCGTAAGTTATGCGAAACTATTACTAAATATACAAAGTTAATAAGTAATTATGAAATAGTCATATCAGCGCAATAACTAAACATAAATGACGATTTTAAAACTAAAACGAATTACGATTTGGATTCGAGTTTTTCGCATGCTTGTAAAATATATTACGAAACTATCTGCGGAAACTTGTAAACATATTACGCAAGTAATGCGTAGGGTTGCGAATTTGAACTGAAATCATATTTGGCGACATTAATTTCGACGCCTTGGCGGACTGCCCCCTTATTCTTTAGTTTAACGGCTATCGCTTCTTCAAAGATGCAGTGTTATCTCACCTGGCAGTGTTCGACCGTTTTCAGATCCATTGAGAAGCTACGCCGTCGGAGTGGGTACTGTGGGAGGGGCTATGACAACCTGCAAAAGCAAAAGTGTAAACAATTCAATTAGAGTACACTTTAAGTAAAAAAAAATCGCCAAAATGAGATGACCACCGTATCAATACAAAATGTACATAAATTTTTGTCATGGTTTCCATATCTCACGCCGAATATAAAACAGGACGAAAACAATGATTAGGTATTCGTAAAGTACAACTCAAATAATTTGTTTAATATAATTATAAAAATCCAGTTACATAGTTTTCACATGGTTAGTATGTAATACAGGACTGTTACAAATTGTTGGATGATGCTCATTATTTGGTTGTTTAACTACACATAATATACCATTATTTTTGCTATATTTAACTATATTGATTGTTGCCACTAAAGCTAAGTGACATGTTTTAAATATAAGCGAAGTAGTTGGACAAAAATAATGTTTAATAATGCTAATAAAACTAAATGTGATAGAGACAAACATGACCTTCGCCCAACTATTTGTAACCACCCTGTACATTAAAAAAGATATTTCAAAGACCCATAAGTGTAGGAGGAATCAGCCTATGGAGATAAATAGTCTACCATCGTGTGGAAAAAGTTTGGTCGTGTCGACCATGGCGATAATTTACTTCCTTTTGACATTTGCACTGTGTGGGTGGAAAAATGAGTCTAATTTCGGGCATATTCTGGCCATTTTAACTGCTGTAACTTCAGTTTTAATCGATTGATCATGGTGAGTTGGTACTTAAATTAAAAAGAGCAAGTTCTTCAATTCTATTTGAAAGTTTATACTATTTGTGAGAACTGTGTGGAGTAGAAAGTGACGATTTGTAGAAGAATTCACTATGAAGCAAAAATATCACTCTCAAGTTCAAAAGTGGCATCAAAACGTATGCAGGTTGAAAGAGAATTTCAAGACAAACTAAATGATACCAATAAGTTAAAATTTTATGACAAGTACGGAAAGATCTAGAGCTTCCTGAAGACGCAAGAAGGATCAGGCTCGCGTACAATGTATTCATGAAAACAAATCTTACGATACAGTATGAGACTGTCCACACCTGATTTTTTTCTTCAATTTTTTTTATTCGAAAGTTATGAAGCACGGAAACTTTGATAATAATTCATTTTATTTATACACATCCTGAACTTCTGATATTGTATTGATATTTTTCTATGAGTTATATATTTATATCCTGTTTGAAATACAGAGTAATGAAAGTTTTAAGTTTAAAAATTTGGATGCCGTCGTAATTCTTCCACAAGTCCACAGTTTTTTTTAATGAGTCTGTTTGTGACTGCGATCACAATTTCTCACCTACGGAGAATGCTACGGCATAGAAATTCGGCCCACAAGTTATATAAATGGAAAGTAAATAGAATAATATCTAAAAAGGGCCAGATATCGAAAGTTTAATATTCCAAAAGAAGGCTGATATTTTTCGATTTGAAAATATAGGTGGCGCTCTTGAGAAAGCACGTAATGATTTATATCAAACTGGCCACGTCAAATTAATTTTACGATTGATATGAGTAAAATCTTAATAGAAATTGTCTTAAGAGATTAAAAACTGAAAAAAAAACCTAATTTTTAGTTTTGTTTTTTAATTATTTCTATTTGGGTTTGTGTGTTTGACTATTCCGGGCTTCGAGCATGAATGGACTGTACAGTAGAGAGAATGTGACGTCATAATCGTAAAGCCAACATCTCAGAGCGGAAGGCCCATATCACGTGCCATCTCTTCAAAATTATGAATGAAAAATTACTTGCGATTGGCTTGTGAATTGGGAAATGTGTAACAGTGAAAATATATGAATGGAATGACGTAGTTAACCACGTGTTTTGGGCCATACATGTTGGCTTCACTTTGATGTTAGCGAGAGTGACGTCATGACTCTTCTACTATAAAGGATCCATGCTCGAAGATTCACGGTTAGTGAGTTTGAATTTTAAAATCCCTTTTTACAATTTCTTAATTGTTTTATAAATTGTCAACACAATTTTTTGTCGCAAGGATTTTCTTTATGAGCGTATGAAACTTTGCAAAATTTCAATCAATAAAACAATTAACACTAACCATGTCAGTTTATTTCTGCTTAATTATCCAGAACTATAATTTTGTTTTGATAATTTGTAACTTTAACGAATATACTACAACAGATAATATATATTTCAACTAAATTAAGAATAATCATTTCTTACTACAGTATTTTGGTACGTTACATATTGAGTGAATTATAAAGTTAAAGTATATAAAGTGTATACAATACTATCTGTTGGAATCAGTAAAATTATTTAGCATTATTTTTAAACTCTAAAATAATCTACAGATTTTAAGCCTTTTAATAAAAAGTGTAATTATTATAATAGAAAGTGTAAATAACAAGTGTAATTATTTTAAATATTCCATTAGTTTCGAGTAAATTGTATGTCTTGAATATGGAAAATTCAGGTTTCGTAAAAAATTAATTATATATGTTTTTTGATAAATTTTAAAAATTAAGCAATATTTAAAGTAAGTTTAATCGACAAATTATTTAAGAAAACTACAAGAATGTTACATTTTTCAATTAAGAAATTTAAGTTTTATTCAAAACATATTGTATGTCAACTGTAAATTGAAATATGTCTATTTCTATAATTAAACTAGGTTATGATCCCGAAAACGTAGTCCTTAAAATTTGTGCATTTGGAATCTGGAACTATTTGGTATACCATATTTGAAACTGTACAAAAAAAATAATTAGAGATTAAATTGCAGCATGTGCTTAAATCAAATATTTATATTTCATACAAATATTTTAAAAATGTATAGGCACATTGAATATATTGTACATCTAATTGTTAGTAATCTATTTGCTATTCTATCTAATACAAATAAAATATACAGTTTGACTAAATGGGATACTATCTATGACAATTACCTATATTTTAAATCTAATTTATAAATTTTTTAAATGTCTACATGTTATTTCTATATGTTTCTGTTAGATATTAATTTGCGCAGGAGAAATTTAGTTATTATATAGTCCACTTGTGCAACAAAGCATGCAAGTAAATAAACATACAAACATTCGTGATATACATTGTAAAATGGGGAAAAGGTTAATGGAATTTATACATCAAAAGTGTACAAGAATTCTTATAATAATCCATCAATAAACAACCTAAATAAGTTTAAATGTTGATATAAAAATTATTTTTATTATAATTTCGTTTAAATGGCCAACATTTTATTTTTATTATCTAGTAAAAATTTTAAATAAGTGGTTCCTATTGCAGTAAATTTTTTAAAGTTATGTCCTTGTATTTATATATAAGTAACTTTGTGAAATAAGTTATACAGAATAAAATATTCTTTGAAATACGCTTAATAAGAAGGGAAAATGTATTTATTTCTAAATATATTTTATATGAAAAATGAAACCGAGGCAAGAGTAGAAAAACAATAATATTATATCAGAAATTTTTCCATAAGACATTTTTAATGCACATTTACCCAACTTTGCTGCCATATGTAAACGCCATAGAATGCCATGTAATAATTAAGAAAGGTATATGTACATTTGCTGTACTTTATTCCTTGGCCCCTTCATTTGCTTGTGTAGGTTTGATAAATTGTTATATATATTTCATCATTGTTTGTAAATAGTTTTTATATGTTGTTATGTAAATTTTTAATTTAAAATTCGTGAGTTTTGTAATACTAGTGCAACCGTATATCGATGCACTTGCATATCGATACCTTATAGCAGATATGTGCAGATATATAAGACCTCGCAGCAAGGGAAGCCCGACTTTAAATGGGGGCCATATTGCTCCCAAATTGACTCTGGAACATTAAATCGAACTTTTGTATGGCTTAATATATTTACACATTATTGGCTTAAAATGAAACATTAAAAAAATATGTTAATAAGTAATGTTTATTCTTAATATTCACGTATGTTTTGATATTTTTTTTTGTTCTAATATTCGAATAAATTTAACAAAACAAGTGACAATTTTGTTTACTGAAGTTTGCAATTCAATTTTTTAAAAATGAAAATTTAGTAACAAACTTTGTTAGGGGTATTAAATATTTATATAATATGTGTGATTTTGGGGCCCTTAAAAAATGCACAGTGTAAGCCTGGGCTGCACGGTCCTATTCGGTAATCAGGCCCTGTATGTGTATTAAATGCGTAGAAAAACATATAGGTATCGATATATTAATGCATACAATATGTGCATTTGCATCCAAATAATTAATACTATTTGCATGAGGTCTGCAATTTGTATTTAGAATGGGCATATAGCCATTTCTGTAAGGCGTTGAATGCAGACCTAAACCACACTGAGTGTTCTATAAGGTAATAAATAATTTATTTCATAAAATATAAAAAATAAATGAGTTGAATATTTAAAATAAAAAAAAGGATAATCTAAATTTCAGTAAGAACAGTGAAAATCACGCTTAGGAGTTACGAAAGTCGTTACCAAGGATGTTAAAAGTTAAGATGTTTAAAAAAATATATATGCAAAGTTATCTTTCTCGAGTCGATTAATCATCTCCCTGCCTCGGTTTCGTGCGTGTGAGTCGTTTTTTGTGAGTTACCCCGCTTGGTGGTCTCCAGCCACACCCAGCCAATGGCAGTCCGTCCGGGCCCAGTGGACAAGGGGCGTCCAGTCCGGGAACGCCCTGCAAAAGAGATCATTCAGCCCCTGCTCGTCACTTACTCCAGCCCGATTTTGCAAAAGGCACCTCAATGCTCTTGTTCGATCCTTAAGATAATTTTTTTTTTAAATCCTTGATTTTTGTTTGATGTGCGGATTAGAAGCGATGTTCGAAAGTTCGACTTTTAGAGAGGAGTCATCTTTTATGTTAGAAATCGTCGGCTTTGAAATAATGACCACGTTTATTTAAAGCACAGATTTGGAATCTGTAGCAAAAAATGGTTGGAGACGAAATTTATTACGCCTGAGAGGTTTGCAGGAACTAACAAATGATTGGTTTTGAGCGGACGATCGGAAAAAAAGGGTGATCAGAGGTTCGAGTGGGTTATGGTTTATTTCCTTGTTGTTGTATCTTGTTTTCTTATTGTTGTTGTATCTTGTTTTCTTATTGTTGTTGTTTCCTTTTTTCTTGTTGTTGTTGTATCTTGTTTTCTAGTTGTTGTGTTGTCTTCAGGAAAGTATAGAAAAACATTTATTCGTGTGTTAAGAGGATACTTTCTTATTATTAATAAGAAACGATGATCTTAACACATGAATAAATGTTTTTCTATACTTTCCCGAGGGCAACACAACAACAAGAAAATAAACAACAATATACAACAACAAGAAATATCTTGTTGCATCTAGTTTTTGTTGCATCTAGTTTTCTTGTTGTATATTTTCTTGTTTTTGTGTTATTCTCAAGAAAGTATTTGAAAACACTTATTCATTTGTTAAGGTGATCATTTCTTCTTATTAATCAGAAACGAGGATCTTGACACATGAATGAATTTATTTATTGCACAGCAGAAAACTAATGTATAATTTGAATAAATATTTTCATTCACAATAAGACATGTTTTTTCTATTTTTCCAAGGCATTCAACAATAATCAAATAAATTAATAACCACTCGAGCCTTTTATCATCCTTTTCTCTCCATAAGAGATATCTTCAGCTCGAACCAATCATTTGTTAGTTCTTACAAGCCTCAAGAACTAACAAAATTCGCCGCCAACTATTCTCCGCTACGGATTATAAATTAGTATTTTAAATATATGAGGTTTTATTTTTAAATCGACGAAAGGATGTTTTACGGTGATAGGTTATCAACTACACTGAAAGTTTCGAAAGGAAAGTCACGCACTAGCAACTATCGGTCAGGCAACTAAACAGCTTAGTTGCACACAATTGCGAAAACTCAAATTGTATCCTCTCACTGAGCAACTTTTCAGTTGGATAAAAATACCCTTCAGCTCGTTGTCGCGATTCCAGCTTTGGAAAATAATCGACAATGTACGGATTGGGGAAATACGAGTTTGGCGATTCTTACATTCACTTTGGCGATTGCGAAATCTGAGAGCTGGCAGAACTGAGTTGATCCGATTAAATAATCAACAACTGTAGCAGATTGCTTAATCAGTTGCTTAAAAGTTGCCATTAAATTGTTGCTGGTGCGCAACTAGTCTCCCTTCTATGACTTAATATCTTTTCAATTTAAATTTACGTTACAAGTTCGTTTTATTCGTTGACGAGGGACTCTATCAAAATAATAACTTTAAAAGAGAACTAACAGATGGCGCTGAAGTCGCAGTTTCGTGATTATCGGAATCTTCATGAAATGCACACATTTAAAATATATCAAGTTTCAAGAAATTATTTTTTGAAACTAGATATTAAGGTCTTATTGTCATTTAAAGTATAATTTTTGAAAAAAGGCTAATAATTATTTTAGCTGGCTTTAGATATTTTTTAAACGAATTTACAAAGCTTCTTTAAAATGACAAGATAATTGTGATACATTTTAGTTGTAGAGAGGGAGGGATAGAAAGAGAGAGAGAGCATTATAATTTGAAATTATTTTGAAACCGTCTTCTATAAATGTTTAAAAATTAACAGAGTATTGAATAAAAGCCCCTTTTCTAGTCTTGAAAAGGACAAGAAATGCATTATTCTTATTAATAATAAAAGTTAAAGATTTGTTTTTTTTATTATATTTATTTCTAAAATGGAAAGGTAATTTCCATTATATTTCACTTATGGCATAAAGTAATAGTTATTATTTTATAACAAATATATTTCGAAAAAAAAGTACATAAAAATAATGTTAATTATTTTTATGCGTATAATATTTTTTTTATAATGAATTAAATGCTATTTTTTAATAATATTGATTTCCTTTAAATTTTATAATTTATATTATAAAGATGGGTAATAAAAATAATTATGTGTAACGTGGTAATATTTGAACAATACTTTTCCGAGACATTTGTAGTCAAGTAGAGTTAGTTGAGTTAGTCACGCAACATGCATGGTGTTAAGACAACCACTAAACAGGACATGGAATTAATGTGAGAACACACACACATGTGTTAGTCGTGTGTGTGTTGTGAGGGAAGTGCTCACCACAAGGGAACATGCAGTGAGGTGCTAAGTGCAAATACGGGACAAAGTGCATCAAGTCATCAAAACATAAGTATTAAAAACACACACACACACAAAACAACATAAAATGTTATACACAGAAAGTGACAGTGGCAGTCCTGAAAACGGGAGATAACACACTGAAAAAAAAGGTACTTAAAAATAAGTACCTGAACCTACTCGTTTTTATTTGAGTATAATTGAATCGTAAATGAGCGATGACGTATTCAAATTTAAGTAACTGTACTTTTCAAAAATGAGCAGTGTCATTTAATATTGCTTCTGTTCAAGCCTTCTTAACAAAGCGACATGACAAACTTAAAATAGTTGAAGATGGTTTTCCATATTATTTGATGCCGATAGCTTAAATGGAAACCGAGTTATTACAAAAATTAGCAGTATGGTTTAATATTACTAATATCAGCTTCTGTTCAAGTCATCTTAACAAAGCGACCTGGCAAAATTACAAAATTTGTCCAGAAGATGGTTTTCCACATTATGTGATATCGATTGTATAAATGGAAACAGAGTTATTACAACTTAATTATCTTACTTCCCATTCTTTTGGCACACCTTTTTTAACATTTCTTCTGTTTATAACTTCTTCACGTATCCCTGGTAGTAGAACGGATAGCGCACTGGACTGCGGTGCCTTAGGGTATGGGTTCGATTCCCGGTAAGTCTTGGTTGTAATTGAAGATATTTATTGAAAGTGGTTTATGAAGACAGCCTATGTAGGCAAGCTACTGCTCTTTTTATTCATTTTTAAATATTTTTGAGTATGTTTTTTTCAAAAATGAACTGTATTCGGAGCTATGATAAGCTTCGAATGTAATAAAAATTGAGTACATTTAACTATTTCTTGAGTACCTATTTTTAACAGTGTAATTAATGTGAGATAAAGTACAATACGACAAACTTATTAAAGTTGATATGAACTTTACAAATCATAGGAGAATTTCGTACGTGTTATCGATCACATTCTGAGGAGTGCCACGTGTGAAGAATAAACGAAAAGTGCTAAATTGAAAGAGTGAGGTGCGCACCTGGTCGCCTTTGTCTCCCTTTTCACCCCTCTTTCCGAGTTTTCCACGTGGCCCCTGAAAAGGCAAGGCATAACAACAACAAGGTTCGAATCTGGTCTCAACAACCAACTCCTTCTAGAACTACTTGGAAAGGTTTTTGCATCAGAAATACACTTGGAAAGTTATTTGATCCGCCAAAAGTTGAATTTATATGGGGACATGTGAAAACTGGTCTGTTTCATAAATATAGGATGATTACACATGAATAACACAACTTTGAAACGCTATATCTCCAGAACCTTAGATCGTAGTTTTACGCAACATTGTTAAAGGACATTCAGAAGTTTTATTTAGTTGGCGGGAGTTGTTGCTAGCGATTTTTTCATCAAACGTAAACTGTTAAAAATTATTACGACCTTGCACCAAAATTTGGTACCCATTTAGCTGCAACCAACATTTGGTGCTTAGTTTCACCATTTTACGGTGCTACCACGGATCCCATTCAGTGGTGAAACGTTGCACTAAAACTCATAACGTTGCATAAAACTCAAAAATCGAGTTTTCTTAGTATTTTAGTAGTAGTATTTTTTTAGCGAAGCTGGCAACCCTCCGATCGCAAGATGACAACTTTTTTACTTTTCTTTGTCATGCCCACCGATCGGGCTACAACTCGGAATCCTCTGATTCATAGCTGAACGCCTTTATCCACTATCACGGAGACCCTTGCTCGTCATTGTCTTTCTTGGAGGGGATTCCTCGGCTTGTTGATGTAGCGACAGCAAAAATTTTGGTTGCAGTTAAAGAGGTTGAACCAATTATTGGTGAAGCCTCCGCTTTTTTTACCCGATAAAGGATTTTTGGTTCAACCTAGATTCCACCATAATATGGTGTAATTTGCTACAGAAATCTATGTTGCACCAATATATGGTACACCGTTGAACTGATATTTTTAACAGTGTACGTACGATTAGAACTTTTGTCTTTGAAAAGGCACTCTTTTTCATTAAATTGACTACTCCATCTTTCCAAAAGAATTCCGTTATTGTAAAAAAAACTTACACTTGAACAGTATAATTGATTTACTTTGAGTAAAATCAAGGCACTGATCTCTAACTGTAACTTCTGTATTGGGCAAGACATTTTGTTAACTTGAAGCCGATGTGGAGGCAGCCATGATGTACCCCACTTTCTTTGCTACCGCAATATTTCGTATATTTTTCATGTTAAAATAAGCCGACGTAACACCTCATCTGGCACCCGACGCAACCTCAATAGGCGTCATCATATTGGACCCCGATCAGATTTCATGTGCACTATTTAGAAATTGGAGGTAAGTTCGGACGAATTATTGTAATTCGTAGCGAATCTGGAAACCTTCCGATCACAAGTTCACTACATTTTTGATAAGTCTCTGGTTGCTAGTTGCAAGTAATGGTTGTTAGCCGATGACGGTCCTCGTGACTACGGACCCCCGATCGTGAACAGACAATAAACAACAAACCATTTTGTAGTGTAATATGAAAGACGATTCTAGAAACAAATTTCTAGCCAAGCCAATAAAATTTCAAAATGTACTCTTCACAACAATATGTAGAATTGCGCTATAAATTGTTTGGTTAATGAGATATACCCTTTCAAATTTGTGATATTCTTTTGTAAAATTATAAAAAATCAATACAATATTCTTTAATGCTTACGTTTAATTAAATTTTAAAATGTAGGTGCATTATTGCAGTTAATGCTTTTTTAGTCAATTCAAATTGTACTCAATATTCAAAGAAAAGTTTATTAATAACGGGCTTGACTTATAAATTTCAATACTATAGACACAATAGCACTGATGGAGAACCATCACGTAAAAAATAGTCTCGATGAATGAAAAATGTTGCATATTAAGTTAACTATTCTTTAAAAAAAACAAGAATTTACAACGTTTTTGGATCAAATGCTGAAAAGTTATTAAACATTGTGATACAATAATAACCAACTTTTCAAAACCTAAGCAATTTTTCTACAATTTCTGTGTAATTAAATAAAAGTTTGGGCCCCTAAAGCTGGGGGCCCTAGGCCCGGGCCTAATGTGCCTAATGGTAAATCAAGCTCTGCGGGCAGCATAACTTTTTTTTAAAATTTGATTTATTATTGTAACATATCATACAGTTTTCTGATAATTTTTTTTAATTCAGATAATAAGAAGACGATTTACTCTTTATTTTGAGCATTTATTATTGAAATTCTCAATAATTCTCATTGAATTGCTCTCAGATAGAAAATGAAAAGTTAAATGTTTTTTTTTTAAATGAATAAATATTAATAAAATAGGTGTTTTGGCTTGGTAAATGAATAGTTTTATTAAATGCATATTATCAGGGAGAGTATTTGATTGAATAAAAATATTAACTCAATTTGGCAACTTTCTTTTCATTGGGAACAATTACAAATATTTTGGTTAGCGTTTTTGGTTTGAATAATTTTATTAGCAAAACCGTCTAAGCAGAAAAATAAAGATCTAACGTCAATGAATAAAATCTTAAAGAAACTTTACTGAGCAATGAATATTGTTCAATAACTATTTGGGAATAAATCAATGAAAAAATAAACTTTTTATATATATAACTGTTTTTTTTAATTCTTAAATTAGTGAGAGCTTAATATAAAAAATTATATTGTTTGAAAATTTCAATAAAATATCTACACAACTGTTTCAAATTACATCAATTCATTTTTCTTTTGATGAAGCAAATTACAAAATTTTATAAATATTAGTAAACCTTAACATTCCGACTTTTTGGTCTGAGCTGAGAATTTAATTGTAAGCGATCTTAGATTTCTAATGTGCCGCACGAAACCATCTTAGACGGCCAAGAGATAATATAAAACTTTGAGCTTGGCAACTATTTTTTGCTTTCCATTTTACAATGGTACCTAAAACTTTTTTTCCTGGTACATGTTATAGTTTTCACAAACAGGTGTACAAGAGAGAACAGTGTCAGTGCATCAAAACTCATGCAAAGGTGATAAGTGCAGATAATTATTACTCAAGCACAAAATAATGACATGCCAATGAAATTATTAGTTAATGAAGTTATTAATGCGCATTTGGATTCCAGTTAACGCATTTGGATGCTTCTCACAATTGATTTTACTCTACAAAAAGTCCTGTTTTAAATAAACTTTGAGTGGAAACTCACGGGAGGGCCGTTGTCTCCTTTGTCCCCTCTTGGACCCTGTAGGAAAATAATGAATATAATTGATTAGAACATAGGAATACAGAAAACACGTGAAGAAGCAAGAAGGGATACATTGTTAAAAATTTAGTGCGACGTTGCACCAAAATTTGGTACTCATTTGGCTGCAACCATTATTTGGTGCTTACACTGTGAAAAAAATTTGTTTAAAAATGAGTACATGGACATACCCGTTTTTCTTTGAGTAGGATGGTTGCAGCTCGTTTCTTTTTATGCAACGTTATGAGTTTTGGTGCAACATTCCACCACTGAATGGGATCCGTGGTAGCACCGTAAAATGGTGAAACTAAGCATCAAATGTTGGTTGTAGCTAAATGGGTACCAAATTTTGGTGCAAGATCGTAATAATTTTTAACAGTTGACTGTAGTGTATGTGTGGCTATACACAAAATAATATTTAGTTTATTTAGTTTTATGACAGTTTGAAAGGTTTTATATTGTATAAGTCCGAGTCTGAAATCTATATACAGCCCAGATAGCGCACATGGAAAAACTGCTGACGAGTTTTGACTGCAAATAACTAATTATTTTGTATTCTGCGATGAAAGAACGCAAGTTTGTGAGTAGTATATATATAGTCAGCAAATAATTTTTTAAAAACAAAAATTACATATTTATTACGTATATATACGGTAATATTTCTTATTGTCATTCTTTAATATTTGTTAAAAACATGTGGTATTAAAAATAAGTTTTTAATTGATTAAAAAAGATAAAACAACAAATAAATAAAAAAAAAAGAATTACCGGTAAGCCAGGTATACCGTCAGTCCCCTAATTTTAAAAACAAAGGAAAAAATAAATAAAAGTTTTTTAAAAAACAAAATAAAATTATTAAATAAATAAAGTAATATATAACAAAATAAGTGCATAAAATAAAATTATTTTTAAATATAAGATTTCTTAACAACAAATAAAGAAGCATTCATATCGTATCGTATTCATATTTAGTGTAATTGTCACAAAAATTCAAAGCCTCCCTTAAAATCAATACATTAATTAATTTTTTTTATAAAATGGAATTGAAGCATCACATTATTTTATTCACAAGGATATAATTCATAGTTCACAGCTTGTCTATAAATTTAAGTTATTTTAACTTAGAATAGTATAAGTTATTTTACAATAAGTTAAAAAAAAAATTATATTTTTGAAATATTTTAACGGTCTTAAAATTAAACAACAAAAACAAAGAAGTATGATTGTTTTAACTGCTCATGCCATAACCTTAATAATAATAAAACAATTTATGAATTATAAACTTCAATGTGCATCACTGAAAATGTATGACAATTGTAACAATAATTTATGTAATTTATTTAGGTTATAATACAAATGCATTACGTCTTTTAAATAAAAACAAGGATGAAGAACAAGGATAGTGAAGACTATATATAGAAGGTGTGCTCGTTTTTCGCTTTTTGAAAGTGGGCAAGGAAAGCACATTTTTGACGTGATTTTTGCTCCGCCTTACTATGGGTTTTTGATCATTCTCATTGGCTGTGTGTTTCAAGCATTGCTACTTAGGTTCGATCCCCGGTTGGGTAAAAACTGGTGTTTTAATTCTTAATTAGCAAAATAATGTAAATATTGTAAATATCTGTAAATAATTGTGCTCAGGTAGCTTCACTACTAATCCGTCCATGTTTTGTTATGTCCCTGTATTTTACTTGATTGAAAGTAACTCATTTAATATGTCCAATACAAATGTATTGACCTGACGTTTCCTACCCCCATTTTACTCTTTCAAAATTCATGGACATGCTCTCGTGGCAGCTAGTATTATTTAAATACGCTTTATTTATTAAGCAAATCTTTTGCAATTTTTCCATACTAAATGCAATCCTTAAAATATAATTTAAACTCATAACATGCATTAAAAGTAACTAAATAAAGTTAGCTTATCACTTTTTAATAGTTCACAAAAAAAACATTAGACACGCCTACAGAAAGCGGAGGTAGGCGTCACTATGACGT
This sequence comes from Troglohyphantes excavatus, assembly GCA_963932185.1. Taxonomy (NCBI): domain Eukaryota; kingdom Metazoa; phylum Arthropoda; class Arachnida; order Araneae; family Linyphiidae; genus Troglohyphantes; species Troglohyphantes excavatus. The sequence continues at coordinate 8,752,753 of OZ010671.1, forward strand.
CAAAAATGTGCTTTCCCCGCCTTCCATCAGACCCATCAGACAGCGCGAGAACGATCACACCTTATATATATATATATATATATATATATATATATATATATATATATATATATATATATATATATATATATATATATATATATATATATATATATAGTCTTCACTATCCTTGGATGAAGAAAACCAGAAGCCTCAATATATGTTCTTTTTTTATAGTAGAGAGTTTTCCTAAATCTTTCGTTAAAAATATTTAATATTTATAAAAGAAAGAACTTACAGGTAGTCCTGGTTCACCTTTTTCTCCTTTAGTTCCCGTTTCGCCCCTTTCGCCCTATATAGAATACTGCATGTGTTAATATATGCACATTTTATGTTAAATTAGTTCATTAAACACCTCTGGCAAAATATTATCAAATAATTTCGTAACGGTTGGTTGAAATAATGTCGCACTTGAGCTGCACAATGAGCTATTGGCGACGGTTTGGTTTATACGTTTTCCGGCTACCTATTTCTGTCCTCGTATTGAGACTTATCACAGCCACCGAATGACATCTGCAGTGATATTCGCTCACTCCTCTATTAATATATGGTCGTTTATTCTGCTAGTAAGATTTCTTTTGACAGCTAGCTTTGTGATGGTTGCGTTGTAGCGAAATACTACACTTAGTAAATTAGTCCTTTGTAATAACATGTGTAATGAAATTTTATATATATATATATTTTTGTTATTAAACTATACAAAATATGAGGTAAGTAGGCTATAATTTAAAAAATATAACATGCAATTTAAATGTAATGATCAAAATATTTTAAAATAACGCAACGAAATAACCGTTAAAATAAATCAGAAAGCTACATTTAAAATTAATAAAAAAAAAAACTAAAAGACAAAATCCAACTATTGTTTCCATATTCAAATTACTTTGTAGTAAATATTAAAAGTGGTATTTTGGCACAATAATTTAGAATTTTTCAGAAATTAATTTATGACATTTTTGATCAAAGAGAACATTTTTATAAATAGAAAAACTGTGTGAATTGCAGTTAAAACTCGAAATCACCGCACGCAATATACAAGATACCCACTAAAATCCTTTCTAGTTCCTATAACTTTTGAACACCGACATATATAGCCATAACAGTGGTGTCTAGGGCAAAGTGAGTATAATAGGAGATCACTTAGAACGCACCCTAGCGGCAAAATCAGGAGTTGCGTACCTATCTCAAAAATTATACGAGATACATGAAAATAGTCGATTACAAAGTTGTAGAGCAGCATCAGTTTAGTTCAAAAAGACACCTTGTGCAAATATACTATGAATATAACTCGTCAAACGCTCTTTTGTTTGGTCGACTTACACCGCGAGCACTTTTTTACACTTACCGAAAACGGTAGGCAATATTATCTATGTGTTAAGTGTTGGAAATGCCGAATAAACAAACGAGCGGTGTACGCTATCTATTCATAGCATTTATGTGCGCAAGGTATTTATTTATACTAAATGGATGCTATACCATAGATTTGCAGTTGATTATTTTCATATTTCCTGTAAAAGTGTTGGGAAAGTCACGCTATTCTCGACTTTGATCGTAGGGGGCGCTGTAAGTGGTCTCATCGTATAGCGCATACTCATTTTGCATACAACGATGCCACTTTTATTGCATTTTAGTTTGTCTGCTATTAATAGTTTAGGGGATTAGTAAGGATTTGAGCAGATACCCTGTATGTAAGCCTCACTGGGGTAATTTACAATATCTTATAAATTTTATTGTGCAGGTACAAATAAAAAAAGTATAATACATACCTTCATACCATCTAAGCCAGGTGGTCCCTACAATAAAATAAAAAAGATCCAAAATTAAAAAATGTATAAATTTTGAAACAACATAAGTTATACACATTCAATTTACAATTTTTTTTATACTTTCAATAAAACCTTTTTTATAAAACTTTTGTAGTAATTTGTTTTATATTTATTTCTTATGTGTTTGATTATGTGTGTGTATGTATTCATGCATATGTATGTGGGTAGTATTGTTAGTAGTGTCGTTGTTTTTTGGTATATTGAACAAGGTTAGTCTTCTTCTGGGTGCGATGAGTTATTTCCTCTGAAAAACAAGATAAATAATATAAAATAAATATAATTGGCAGACCATATACCTCACTAAAACATAATAATCAAAAATAAAAAAATGCAAAAAACAAAGAAAAAATTAAAATAGAGTAAAAATCATATAAATTAAAAAAAAGATGATTGGATCGTTTTTTCTATTCACATGCAAGGGCGGCACAAGCAGCCGCTTGGGGCGCCGGACTAAAAAAGGGCGCCAAATATTAATGAAAAAAATAAGAAGAAAATATAAATAATTTGAGTTGGAAATTTGTTATCAAATTGGACATTTTTTAGGTTAATATTTTTAATTAAATTACATAGGGTGAATACACTGGGTGCTGACCATTTAGAAACAAATATTTAAAGCTGAGAGAATATCTTATTATGTTTTTAAAAGTCCCTTATATCAATGTTACTCAAAGGCTTGTACAATTAATTTCAGTTTGAAGTCTAATGTGCATTCAGTAGTCACAGGGATTTTTATATTTTTCACTGGTCGGAAATTGGTACATTTACCCTATTACAATTAAATTAATTACCTTGTGATTAATTTATGAATTTGTTTTTACCTATGTAGATATTTAATAGCTAAAAAAAAAATGATTCCCCAATATTTTGCATTTTAGTGAAAACAGCATAGTGTTTTTAGTTGGCAATTTTAGAAAATTCAAATATTAAAAAATATGACTAAAGTTGCAAAATTGGCGTAAAAAAAATTATTTGCAGAAATAAGGGCGCTAAATTGATATTCGCTTGTGTTACGAAAATTCCCGGAACCGTCCCTGTTCCCGTGGTAAATTACATTGTATTTGTATTTTAAAATTTTAAAATTACTCCTGTTCAATGGGTAATTGTATCACGAATATGCACAGGACACTCAGAAACTGGGCGATAATTGACAACTAAATTATCAATCTTGACTTTCTCACGCAATGGGTAATAACACTTAATGAGCTGTTTACAACAATCTATGTTATAGATTTGTAATGAGAATTGTTATTGGACAACCGTACGAACCATAGCACCATGTTTTCCATCTGCACCTGGTGGACCATGATCTCCTCGAACACCTACCGGACCCTATGGGGAATACAAACAATCAGTAATTTCAAAGAGCACTGATTAAGTCAATATGTTTAGAATATAACAAAAGAAAATCCTGCTAATGTTGACTTAGATATTCGTTCACCGAAATATCGTTAAATTGACTGAACAAACATATGATAATCTATCGAATGGAATTCTGTATTTGAAAAAAAACATACGATGGCAACATACAGTTTTTATTGAAGGGTAGAAATACCAGACAGCTTCACTTTTAAAAATTATTAAGGAAGGACGAAAAACACATTAAAAATACTTAACGTTTTTTTTAAACTTATCAAATTTGTGTTAAACGTTAAAAATACCTTTATCTATCACAGACCGGTTTTAATTTTTCAACTTTTTGCCTGTTTTTTTTCTGAGCTGCCTGGTTATCCTACACCTAACACTGTAATTCTGTGTTCTATGGCCAGGCACCAATAAAATCCTTGTAGGTACAACCGCAAAAAAAAAAACGAACCACCAATGATTATTTCGTTAGTTTTTATAGTAGAGCTAAACTTAATATACTATTTTGTAGGGAATAAAGTCTGCTATACATTGATATATGAAAAAAATTGCATAGGGGACTATCTTCATACTCGAATCCGCACCAACTTTAAAAATTATTTCAATAGCAACACCTATTTTTGATAGCGCAGAAATGTTCCTTACTAAAATTATTATTTCGAAAGATATGATTAGAAGTTTAAGAAATTCATTTAACATTACGAGTTCTAAACTTTCGATATTCATAATTAAAAAACTACTTAACCAAATGTGTAGCGGCGGCTTATATTTATGTGTAGGTGTTGGTTTTTCTTAAAGAGACAACTCAGTTGATTCGGTTATAAGTTAAAGATATTTACTAGAACACTATATTTACAAGTTTTAACAGCTTAAAATGTTCAGCTTTGTGAGCGTGAAAAAAGCGAGCTTATGGTTCGCCTGCTTAACGGAATCTTAAACCAAAACAATCCGCTTGGCGGGTTGCCGGAAAAATCACGTCATTTGGCGCCGTATCCCAAAAATGGCTATTTCGCCACAGCGCCAAATGACAAAGTGATGTGATTGGCCCGAACATACTCCCGGCCATAAAACCCTTAAGGGGGTTTAGCAAAGGCAAGCAGTACACTTATAAATCTTATACATATTGAAATTAAACACTAGTACATGAAAAGGGCAGTTTACAAATCTTGGTGATAGGACGGACAGAACTGGCTATCTTTGGTTCGCAGGGTAACTACTCGAACAAGTCCATCTTTGCCTTTATGAGTCTCAACAATGCGTCCTAAAGACCACTTGGTTGGTGGAAGAGTAAAGTCCTTTAGAAGCACTAGCTCTCCTGGTTCAACGTTGGGTTGTTGTGACATCCACTTTGGTCTAGTTTGAAGACGAATCGGGTACTCTTTAGCTCGATTGGGCCGAAATAGTCCACACCAGTGTGGGTGAACGGTCGAGAAGTATTTACACGAGGATGGAGAAGAATACCCATTTGTTGTTCGGAGGCTGTGGCTTTACGTGTCTCCAACATTTGATGCACTCGTGAATGATTCTTCTCACAGTATTTCTGCAGCTCAAAATCCAATACTTTCTGCTAATGATACTCATCACTACCTCCATGCAATGTATCTGCGTGAGCTTTTCTTATTATGAGCTTGCTTAGTGAACTAGATGAAGGTAAGATGATAGGATGCTTCTCTTGAAAAGGTAATTTTGAGTTCTGTAACCGCCCACCAAGTCGCAGAATGCCTTCTTTGTCTAAGAATGGGGCTAAAGTTAACAGCTTGCTTTTAGAAGGTAGTGGTGTTTTATTCTGCAGTGCAATAATTTCTTTAGGAAATTCGTAGCTTTGATCAAGTTCGACGAGGGAAACTAAAGCTTTGTTTATTTCAGTCGACGTCAAATGACCGGTTTTTCTTTCATTCATTGAACATTTGCAATTTTCAATAAATCTAAGGCATAGTCCTGTCACTCTTGTTAACTTAGTTCAAGAGGAAATTTTTTCAATCAATTCACATTTTGGTATGACTTGGACAAAATGAGTTGACTTTGTCTCGAGTTCCGAATTGTCCACTGTAAGGGTTTGTGGCCAAAATTGTGGTTGCAGCGATAACCAATCAGGACCCTTAAACCAGAATTCATTGTGCAGTAGATCTTGAGATTTTAGTAATCCTCGGCTTGGTATGTCTGCGGGATTAGAAGAAGATGGTACATACCTCCACTGAGCATTTGGTGCCTTCTCGTGGATATCTCCAACTCTGTTGGCTACGAACGTCTTCCATCGGCTTGGCTGTCCTCTCAGCCAGGCTAA